>JAWNLB010000174.1:10602500-10980000 GCA_035041595.1 Drosophila basisetae | reverse complement strand
GCACTAGTTGGGCGTACTCGCTGGGCTCGCCCAGACGCTGTGGGAACGGTATCGACTTGGCCAAAAATGTGCGCACTTTCTCTGGCAGTGCCGCCAACATTGGCGTATTGAATAGGCCCGGCGCAATCGTACAGATCCTGATGCCCTGAGTGCTCAAATCGCGTGCAATGGGCAGCGTCATGCCAACAACGGCGGCCTTCGACGCCGAATATGCCGCCTGACCAATCTGGCCATCGAATGCGGCCACCGATGCTGTATTCACAATGACTCCACGCTGCCCATCCTTATTGGGCGCATTGGCACCCATCAATCCAGCGGACAGGCGGATCACATTGAACGAGCCAACGGTATTCACATTGATCACCCGCTGGAAATCCTCCAGCTTATGCGCCACATTCTTGTTGAAGTTGTAAGTCTTCACGGCGGTCGCTGTGCCGGCACAGTTAACTGTCAGATCGAGACGTCCGAACTTCTGTTTGGCCAATTCGAGAGCGGCGGTCACATCCTGCTCGGAGGTAACATTCACCGGGGCAAACACGACATTGTCGCCCAGCTCCTTGGCCACATCGTTGCCCTTGGACGATGGCAGATCGGCGAGTACAACGCTGGCGCCCTGCTTGGCCAAACGCTCGACGGTGGCACGGCCCAAACCGGAGGCGCCACCAGTCACCAGTGAGACTACGTTCTGCAAAACAATAAACGATAATCAATGATTATCTCTCTCTCTCTTTCTATCTATATCAGTGCAAATGCCTATTTATATCTGACTAAAGGGTATCTCAAAAGTGAGGCACCATCGACTGGTGCATACACATATTTATATATATATATATTTATTTATATTTTTATTTTTTCGTATTACTGGTTAATTATTGTGTAACGATAACGCGGCGCGTGAAAACTTGGAATAGTTCAAAGTACACCCATCATGTATACCGTATACGGTATACTGTATACAGTTATTCTTAGCAGACAATGATCGGTCCCAATTGGACTTTGTACCCGGACACAGACAGATCGCAGACAACAAATGCACAGTGCACATTATAAGCAAATGTTTTGTTTGCTGTATGTTGTTATTTATTATTATGTGCGTAGCTTACCTTGAGCATATTGAAGTTTTTCGAAGAACTGATTAAGCAACTGCAGCGATATCTGGAAGACTGGCGCCTGGCAGCTGGTTCAGAGGTAGAAAACACCGGTTGCTGCTCTGACGACGAGGGCCGTTGAACAACTATCGATAGATAACTATGCAACAATATATCGATGCGTTAGCAATAATACACAATAGACTCGATTTGAATTTCATTTTCATTTTTTATAACTGTGAATACATATTAATTGCAATTAGCGCAAAGTCAGAAGAGGAGTCGAAAATGCAATCGACCATTATTGCGATTTCTAAATTCAAATATGTATAATAAATAACATTATAAGGCATTCGTGTAATTTATTTAGGTAAGGAAGAAGTGATGCTCTTTGCCGGTATGTCTGAATTCAAAATAAGCAGAACATTTCCTCATATTAATTAATTTATTCTTATATAAATTTCGGATGTATTATTGAGCTGTATCATAAGCTGCAAGCCTAGCTCGAGCTATTTTTATTTTAATTTAATCGATTGTGTAATTTTCTACAACCATGTGGTGGATGCATATCTGGTCACATCTAAACCAACAACAGGCAGCAAGCGAGTTTTAAAAAACGTGCTCAAGAAGTTGAGTCTGTGATTTATAAACTTGGCTACAAAAAAATGGGCAAAAATGTGGGCGTAGTGGCCGATGTTACTAAAAAACCAAAGAGGTCGCCAAAACCAAATAAAAAGGAAGATTCTCCGATCAAAAATCCGAAGAAGAACCGCAAGGAACAGGTCAAAATCCAGCGCCAAAATGGAACAGATGAGAAAGAAAATGTTGAAAATGTTGCGACGGCGGCTAAGAAACGAAAACTAACTGGGAATGACGAGAATCAGAAAGATGAGAAAGATGATGAGCTTAATAAAAAACTGCAAACATCCAGTATCAATAAGGCAATCTTTGGCATTTTCAAAAAGCTGCAAGAGCCGAACGTAAATAAAAATGCAGCAAGGCCCATTAACGAAATGATTGCTCTGCTCACAGGCGAGCGCAATGCGGACATGGTGTGTAATGCTGATATTTTTAGAATAATCAATTAGTAAAATATTACTTTTGTTTTTGCACACACAGCGTACGGCAACCTGTGCATATGCGCTTAAGCGTTTGGTGCGCTGCACTGGCGCCGATGACATGGATGCCGTCGCCTTAAATGCCAGTTATATCAATGGCATTGTTAGCCAGGTGTCTGGCCTCAAGCCTATCGAGCTGCTCGATGTGCTGAAGCGCGAGCTGAAGGTAAACAGCCAGCAGAAGGGCAAAGAGGAATCGTTGGCCGGTGTCGGTCATTTGATCACATCGTATGCCATAATTAAGAGTCCATATTTTGAGCCACCAGCGCCAGAGCTAGTCGATGCCATTTATCCCATACTCGTGGCACATTTGAAGGGACGCGAATATCTGGTAGCCATGTCCATCGACATTATGGCCGAATCCTTCAACCAGGTACTCCCACAACTATTATAACCAATAAAAATGTGTATACTCGTATATCAAATGTGGAATTGTATATTTAAAACAGGTTGACGCTGACATCTTTGAGACGCATGTGTGGCCGCTGCTGCAGCCGAAACTGAGTGCATCCATCGCTAAGCAGACCCTGCATAGCTGCGATCTTTTGTTGGCCGTACACTTGAACTATTCGGCGGTGCTGACGCTCAAAAAGTTGAAGTCGATGCTGTGGCAGACGCAGCAGGCGCAATATGCACAGCTCTTTGAGCTATATCTGAACAGCGCCAGCTTGCAAAGCGATGGCGTCTACGAGCGTCTGGGCAAGTTTCTGGCAAGCAACGCTAATGGCGACGAGCAGCTGCTCACCGCCTGGCAGCAACATATTGTGGCACAGCTGCCGGTAAAGCGTATCGGCGGAAAGTGCTACATTATGCAAACGCTCACACATATTCTGCTGCACTATGATGATGATGGCGGCAACATCAACGATGGCCAGTTGGAGCAGCTGTTTGGCACGGAGCCCTTGGTTAGCATGCTGCTGCAGGAGCTGGCGTCGGCAAAGCAACGCCCAAAGAAATCGAAAATATGCAAGTCGGCCGAGCTGCAGCTACGTGGCATTTGCCACAAATTTGAGAAGGCATTGCTCATCAGCTTCAAGCACAATTTGAAGCAGCAGTCGAACAAGTTGCGCATACTGCGCGCGCTGCTGCAGCAGCAACTACAACTGGACAATGTGACGCAAACGCCGCGATTCACCCGGCAACTGCTCGGCCAGCTGGACGAGGCCGGTCGGACGATGATGTACGAGTTCTATCGCGATCAGCTCATCAGTCAGGCGGAGCATTTGGGTAAATCGCATCGGGAGTACTGCCTCAACCAGATGCACCAGCTGCAGCTGGAGTTTAGCAAGCGTAGCGACCAGCTCGATTTTCTGCTGCACGCCGCCGTCTTCCACTTGGATGCCGAGCAGCAGCCGTGCGAAGGCGGGCAGCTGGCAGCACAGTTCAGTCGCCAGACGGCGTCTCGCTGTGAGGAGGTGCTCTTCAGCTGCGTAATGCATAAACTGGGCTCCGGCTCCGAACAGTTGGCCACGCTGAACGGACTGCTGAGAGGGCTCCTACGACAGCTGGCCAAGCATATATCAAAACCGGACTTTGAATCGACGTTGCGCTCGAAACTAGTGCCGGACTTTCAACAGGTGTGGCCAGCGATTAGAGTCGTTGTGAATGCAAAGGCCGCCGCCAAAGATATGACAACGCTTGCCCTTGTATTCGATGCGCTAATCCTGTCCCTGGCACTGGCCATGTTCATGCCAAGTTGCAGCATTGCTCCCGAACTTGTCACCGACATTTTAATCTGCAAGCAGAATGCGCTCGATCCCAAGCCACGCAAGGAGGACAAGAATAATTCATTGGTAAGTCTGCCAGCAAACAGCAATTTCTGTAATATTTATTAAAATTAATAAATAAACATTTTTATTTTGTTTTATGTTGCAGTCGGAATCGGAGCCCTGCTGGCAGGAAGTTCTCACAGATGTGCTGCTGCAGTTGTTGCTGCATACGGGTCACTTTTGGCGTTCATTTGTGAATAATATATTCGGTGCACTGATGCCCCATCTTGGCAGCGACAATCTTGGCCAGATGCTGGACAATCTGAATATGACACAGAATCCACTGGGCATCGAAGACGGCGAGCAGGACGATGTTGAAGACGAAGATGAAGATGAGGAGATGGAGACTGATGAGGATGAGGACAATGAACCAGCAAGCGATGAGGAGCAGGATAAGGATGAGGAAGATGGGGACGAGGAGGAGGACGACGATGAAGAGAATGATGATGAGGAGAACGAGGACGCGGATGATGCGGATGATGATGAGTACGATGATGCAACAAATTTGGAGCAGATACGTGAAAATGTTCGTCTCGCACTGCTCAACGATGACAACGATGAGGATAACGATGCGAGCAGCGTCGATTGGAACGATGTGAGCGAAGAGCAGGGCGATCGTCTGAATCGGGCACTGGAAACCGCCTTTCACGCCTTCAAACCGAAGGGTCAAAGCAAATCCAAGTCCAAACGCCAAACCAAATCGGAGCGCATCAACAGCACTACACTGCTACACTTTCGCATCCGGGTGCTTGATCTGGTCGAACAGTTTGTTATCGCTCGACCGCAGCTGGAGTTTGTCGTGGACGCACTCAGCCGTGTCTATCATGTCTATCACATTAGCTGCACCGATGACAAGCTAAAATCATTGTCGCAGACCAGCATCAAGCTGCTGCAACGCCTGATCACCATCAAAACAAGTGGCTCGCCAGCGAACAAGTCAACCATTGTGGACAGCATTGAGACGTTGATGGCTCTGAAATCGCCGAAAAACGCCGAACACGCACCAAACGAATCGAACCTGTGGCGCAACAAATGCATCGCCTATCTCTTCACCCAGTTCGATGGGACAGAATTGAGCAGCGCCGCCGTCGAACCGCTACTGCAAAAATATCTACATAACTCGCTGGTGGCCAGCTTTGGTACGTTGTTCGCCTCGCAGTGGGATGGCATTGCTTCAGTTGCCATAAGCCTCAGCAAACTGATGCTGACAAACGAGCTGAGCAATGTGCGGCGCAAACAATATCTAGATCTGCTGCTCAAACACATCCGTCGCATTCAGAACGCTCTGGGCAATGACAGCAAGGCTGCCAAAGAGTTGACCACTAAATTGAACGAATACCAGCCAACTGGCTCATCTGATCGCAAACTGCACAAGAAGCTACTCGCTAAGCTGCAAAAGTATTCTTAAGGGGTGCAGTGCGTGTGGGGGGTTCCAATTGTGTCTACTGTTCAGAAGTAAATGCAGTGAACAAATAAACAAAAACAAAATTCAGAAATAAAACCACAAGTTGCCTTCAATTGTTGTTCATTCTTTTATTATTATTTATCCAATTCCTCGCAACTATTTTCAAATGAGTATTACTGCATAATATAATTTCATATAAATATATAAATTCAAATTGTTCGCAACGAATTAGACAGAGAGAGAAAGAGAGCAGCAAATTTTTCTTCCACTCTTCCACTTTTTTATGTGTAGATGTACAACGCAGGTTATAAAATATTAATCTATAACATAGACATAGAACTGGTTTTTACAGATAATAATAACATTAAATGTTACATTTGTATCACATTAATTTAAAATATCAACTAATGCTGAAAATAAGCAAACATTCAAAGTTTGCATGTCTTTCAAATTGATTAGCATAAAAACAAAAAAAAATTTGTAAATCTAAGAGTTTTTTTTATTTATTTTATTTTGACCTCAACTGTATATAGAAATCCATGAATTTCATATACACATACATCGGAGCGGACTCAATTATCCGAAAAGTAGACTTTCTGCTTCAGCGTGCTGGCAACAATGGGCACCATCATCTGTTTATTGTCGCCTCGTTGTGTGCTCACCTTCCCGATGACATAGGTCAGAATGTCCAGCACATGTTCGCTGCAATAGATGGGATTTTAATCGATATACGATTGATGACTGATTAACTGATTGATTGATTGATTACTTACGTGGCGGCCATCCGTTCAACCGTATCGCATAACGTTTGAATGAACCAACTGCCCTTAACGCTGTGACGCAGCGCAACAAAGCGCGCCACCGTTGACATGGCCAACACCATATTGGCATGTTGGATGGGTGACTCCGTTCTCGCGTTCACTATACACTACAAAATGAGGGGATCATAGAATGCGAACATAAAATTAGAATACATCTCGGTAAATATGTCTGTCTGTAATAAGTCATCCTCAATTTTCGAGTAGAGTAGGTTAATATGTAAATAAACATATCCTACGAGGTGTGTTCAAAAAGTATCGCGAATTTTGTGTTTTTTCAGATATTTATTTATTCATGAATATCTATTTTGTCCCCTTCAAAGTAATCCCCATGAGATATTATACACTTGTGCCAACGGTTCTTCCAATCTTCGAAGCACTTCAAAAAATCATTTTTTTTTATCTTGTTCACCTCCTCAGCAGGGGCGTTATCGTGGTGCAAAAGCCAATTTTTGTTCTTCCACAAATCCGGGCGTTTCTGGCGGATTGCTTCACGCAAATTGCGCATAACTTGCAGGTAATATTCCTTATTGACCGTTCTACCCTGTGGCAAGAACTCATGATGCACCACACCCCTGCAATCGAAGAAAACTGTCAGCAAAACTTTCACATTCGACCGAACTTGGCGCGCTTTTTTCGGTCTTGGTTCGTGCGGCAGCTTCCATTGAGATGATTGAGCTTTGGTTTCCACGTCGTAACCATAAACCCACGATTCGTCACCAGTTATGACCCTCTGGAGCAAATTTGGGTCGTCGCGGACAGAGTCCAACATCTCATTAGCAATGTTCATGCGATGCTGTTTTTGGTCGCAATTGAGCAATTTTGGTACGAATTTCGTACGATTGGCCAATACCATTTTCTCCACTCCATTAATTTTTTCGTCTGTTGTTGAAGTGCTCGGGCGTCCGGCACGCTCTTCGTCGTTCACATCTTCTCGGCCTTCTGAGAACATTTTGTACCACCGATAAACGTTGCTTCGGTCCAAGGTAGCTTCTCCGTATGCTACAATCAACATTCGGAATGCATCCGCGCACTTAATTCGAAATTCGATTATACGTAACCCGCGAAAATTCAAAATTCGCGCTACTTTTTGAACACACCTCGTATATGACCGAATCATGCGAATATTATTACCGTTTGATTCAAATCTTCTTTTTGCTGGCAGGCCTGAATGATGAGCAACTTGGGCTTGTTGTGCAGATCCCGGTTGGCACAGAGCACATTCTGTATATCAACGATGCTCAGTGGAATGCTGTTCGCACCATAGACGGCACCCTCGAATCCGTGCGTCAATATGCAGACAATTAGCGAGTCGCGCAGCTGCGAACGCGAGCACGCGCTGCGTATGTGATCGAGCAGCTCCCAATGGTCGACGTTGTCGTGCGCCTCCACTTGATAGCCGAGTCCCGAAAATACGTCGGTCAGCCGCTCCTTATCCTTGTCGGTGCCATTGCGATCGTTTAGCTTTGCGGTTGGCAGCAGGTTCTGCAAACAAAAATATCGCTTTAATATATTTGATATTCTTATTATACATCGATATCGATTCGTTATACTTACGCGCATATCGTCGCCGACATCGCGATGGAATCTCTGCTGATTGATTATGAGCATAATGCCGGCATTTTTGCGTCGCACCTGAAGCGCATTTGGGCAACGATCCAACGCAGCAGCTCCCACTGCAGCAGTAGTAGCAGTAGCAGCGGCATCTCTTTCAACAGCAACTGCATCTTTTTCTTCCTTTTCGACTGCTTCCACTGGAAGTGTATTGTCTGCTGCCTGCGTCGCTGCACTGCTGTTGACCGTTTCGATGAGCAGCGTGGCAAGGGACTTCAGATCATTGAATTTAAAGTATTCGATGAGCAGTTGGACATCGCTGCCCACCGCATTGGTGTCGCCCAGTCGCAAATGGCGATGCGTCAGCCAGTCAAGCAGAAAGATCTCCAAATAGTCAGCATCATAGAAGTGCAGTGGCTCATTGTTCTGTTCATGGCGCGTCAGTTTCTCATTCAAGTCGAGAATGAGTCGTCCGCTTTGGGTGATCGTTAGCTGTTCGCAGATGTGATACATGGCCTTGAGCAGCGGATGTATATGGAGGGCCAGTTCGCGGACGTGCGGCAAATAGTGAAGACGCAACTCTGGCCAATTGAAGCCTAATTTACGCAACGCCTGGCGTGCATTGATGATGCAGAGCGCCTCAATCAGATGGCCGCGCCAATGTGTGGGATTCGCATTCAGGGCATATTGACGCAACAAATCGCTGTGGATCTGCTCCGATTGGGGCGAACGCATCAGAGCAAGCAGCTTCTGCAATATGTATGTCGCGTGTCCATGCGAATCGCCAAATAGCAGAAATGCCAGCGACACCTACGAATCAGAAATGATAATTCGAATTTCAACCAATTCACGTTTGGACCACACCTTTTGGACAATGTGAAGATCACGTTCCAAATAGGGCAGATCATCGATATGTATGTTTTCCAGCACATCCTCCATTTTCGTGCCCGGGAAGTCCTAATAAATATAAGTGCAAAAAAACTAACTGTTCGACAACTGTTGCACACACTCACACAGACACAACTTTGGTACACAAAAAAAAATAAAAATGTAATTATTAAGAAGCGTAAATGTTATTTATTTGTCAGCATTATTAAAAAACATGAGCAAAAACAATAACAATATTTACAACAATACGAGATCAGCACAAAGTGACCTTTCGCTTAATAATCATCACAGCATCAGGTCACACTATTTATCGATAGCATTTACTTATTGCACGGTATTTTCTATAAGCGTAAAAGAGCGTAACGTCGCGAATGCACACGTGCGTTGTAGGACAAATTTTCCAAAAAGCAAATTTAAATATTTAAATTTATTGAAAAGGAGCTTACCAATTTTCTCGAGGACTCAAAAATAAAGTTTGGTGACGTATTATATGCAAGATAATATAATTAAGTGCTTTTGCTGCCCACCCATATATATCAATTCGAAAATATATTTTGTAGATGATACAAAAATACTCGATTAAATTTTTGTTCGTTCAAAGGGCGATGTAAATCGAATTTTGAGTTTTTCATATGATGAAATCAGGCATTTATTGATTTGGTTGGAAATATATACAAGGTTATTAAAAAGTGGTAGAAAAGGAAGAATTTTATTTTGGCGGCATTAATGGAGATGAGGCAAATTATGAATAGCTCAATTTGTTATCGCGATTGTTGGTCCGCAGCAACTCTGTCGTCCATCGACAACTTCACCACACTTGCGCGATGCAGCAACAGTTGAGTGCACAACATATTCACAAATTGCAAACGGGATTTGGTAATGCATATCTTAATTTAATTAATGTATATTTGCACTTATACAAAAATAAAAAAAAAGACAACATGCACTGCCGAAGTCAGTTGTACATATATATATAAAAATTGCTTTAAAGAATTACTACCGCCAGCAATACACCTAAAGCTAACTCACCACACGTGCACGCATCCCTAGTTTCAGTTCAGGTCATACGGTTGCAATTTTCACAAATCATTCAAGTAGATATTGTTGAATTGTTAACAACGCTCATGTTGACGAGTTTTTAATTATTTAATGTATTTGTTATTCTGTCTATGAGCAAAAGAGAGAGAAAGGGACAGACATATACAGAGGCCAGGGCCACAGAGTCAGAGAGCGACAGCTTGCATATATTGTATAAAAAAAAACCAAAGAAATAATATTTCTTATACATATGTACATATATACTGCACATACATACGGTATATATACATATATATATATATTATATATATATATATGTATTTATGCATAGATAAATGTTAATTGTATATATGCTTTTTGTGTGTTCGCACATATTGCGCTATAGTCATGTATATGTGTATGCCTGTATATGTATATGTATATATGCCTTCACATATCTGAAATACATATGTATATGCATATCTATTCACCTACTGTACCACTTCATTATGTAAGCCAGCGGGAACTCTACGACGCCAAACAAGCAAAGCAAAACAAAAAAACCAAAAAAAAATTAAAAAACAAATGCAAAAAGAAAAGAAAAATAACCAACGACAAACCAAAAATATAACCAAGAAATCAAAATTGAACAGAAATGTTATAAATCATTAATAACTGTAATTTGTAATGTTCCGTAACCACAAACCACGCCCACACGCTGAAACGTAAGAGAAATTGTTCCAAATGCCTAGCACAAAAAACAAATTTTTTCCAAATTTTTCAAAACGAAATCGATGTTATCGTTTTCGTTTTTTTGGTCACACGAGAATTGCTCGTGCATTCGACTGCCACGCCCACCTCCCAAATGCAAAAGCAAATAAAAAAACAAATATTGCACCGCAATGACAAAAAGAAAGCAAATCTAAAAAATAACTTCCCGACAAAACCAACAAAAGGGTTATGTACATACTACAAACATGCGTATGCATGTTTTTCTTTCACACACACTCATTTGTATATACAGTGCACTTATGCATAGTAAATACCGTGCACAGCGGCCATTTGCTAAACCATTGGTTCCTTTTGTTTTTCTTAATTGTCGCTCGTGTGTCATGCGGGGCGTCGCATTCCACAGACACACTCGCATAAATACAGACAATTTATATATAGACAATAACTTTCGCCCACCGTGGCCCAACAGTTTTAAAGCTAACAACGAGAAAAACAGAGGCAAAGTGTAATTTCATAAAATAACATAATTTCTAATGTACATATGTATGTAAATTTTCATTGTTTTTTTTCTTTTTTGATGTACATTCTACAAATACCCGTCACACGCACACGCATGCTTACGCATACATGTCGGCCTGTACACATGTTTGCTTGCATTTGCGTATGGATGTGTGTGTGTATGTCACACACTTGCGTCCTATGCTTAGCCAATGCGCGCAAGCGAGACAACATGACAGGTTAGCCACACTTAAAACGCTCGACAGCGTCGCATTCAGCCTTCTCTTTTGAGTATATGTGTGTCTGTGTGTGTGTGCGTGTGCCTGTTTGCATGCGGGCGAGTAAACGTTGGTAAGGCTAACGAATTTTTGCGAATTATGTTATGTACAACAACAGTAAATTGTGTTAAACGTGCAATGTGGAAGTACATACATGTATTATACATACATACACACAAATACAAACGGACGTTTATTGTACAGACATGACATCGTACTTTAACATTTCGCTGTTATATGCACACATATAATTCATTCAATGATAAACAAAATATAGCGATATGGTTTTTAAAAAGCTGCACAATAAATGTGTATGTGTGTGTATGTATGTATGTTTTATGCATTTAATGCACATTTAAAATTATATGCTTGACAGGCTATCGACAGCAACAAGTGTGTGCATTAAATGTTGCTCGCAACATTTTGGGTGCGCTGCTTTGCTGTTAACAGCGCTCTGTTATGAGCCAAGTGAAAGGAAATTGAGAATCGTGTATAGATATACATATATAGAGATATATGTACATATACATGCCTCTATATACGTATGATGCATGCGTGTGCGTGTTTGTTTTTACAGAGCCTTCGTTTGTTTTGTTTTGTTTTTTATTTCGTATATAAAATGGCCCACCCACTATCAGCAACATGCTGCACGCGATATAATATGTTAGCAACATGTAACTATGCCGCACTGTGGTTAACAGTCGTGTGAATCTTTATGCATATGTGTTCGTTCAGTTCATATACCACATATTTATATATATGTATTTACATATGAGTGAAATATGACCCGAGTCTTTGGCTAAAACCCAACGAAATCTTTTTCCAGCATTTTTGGTTCGTTTCGAGTAAGAAACGCAAAATGTCCTCAGTGGTTAGCGAAACGCCGCTAATTAACTTAGCGGAGGACCTTGAAGATGGCGAGATCGACGACAATGATGATGATGATGCTGAGGAGCAGCAACAAAAGCAACAACCACAACAACAACAAACGCCACAAAAGCCATCGGCTTTAGTAGCTGGCGCCTCTACTAATGATGAATTCCAATTTGTTGGCATTGAGCAGCCACCAATTCACGACGATGACGTCATATTCCTGGGCATGTCCAGCGAAACGGCAACCGGCGGCCCATCATCAAATGCTAACAGCAACAATAACAAATCGAAGAAACCTCGGCCACTCGAAGGTAAACAATTACATCAGCAGCACCAACAGCAATTTCCACTTGGATACGTTATTTACTCATCTCTCATTTCTACTCCTCCACCTGATTCCTTTGCCTGCCACACGCACACACACACAGATGATCATGCGGTGAGCATTGAGAATGCCATTGCCAAGGCGCTCAAAAAGGGCGGAATTGAGCCGCCGCTGCCCAAACTGAACACAAGCAACAACAGTGTCGCAGACAGCGCTGCTAACATCGCTATAATCGGCGACAACAGCAGCGCCACTGCTGCCACTGTCACAAGCAGCGATGCGGCATTACAGCCGGCTCCAAGCCGCAGCAGTCGTCGACGCAAGCGCAAAAAGGAACGCGAACGCGAGCAAAAGAAAGATAAGGAGCATCAGGTCAGTTATGATCTTCCCCTCTGCCTCCCCCCCATAACGAGTATGTTTAGCACATTTCTGTTCTGTCAAAGTTCATATTGAGTTGGACAGTGAAATAGGTGCGAATGGCATAAAATGAGGAAAGCTTGAATTTTTCTATTGATTTTGTTTGCTAAAGTTAAGATTTGAATATATATTCATATTCATTCACTTACCCTAGCTAATATAAAATATAATAATAATTTTAAATGGGTCGAGGACATCAGTATAGTGCTGATGATAGAATATACTCGTAGAAGAGCGTAAGCTCTAAGATCAAGGAACAAATTGACAATTGCATAGCTATATCAATTGGACGGTCGCAGAACTTCCGTCTTGCTTCAGTCAATATAGCTAGTAGAATATCCAGTAAAGTTCCTTTCGCATTGGTTCATTAGGACTGCCACGGATCGTGTTAAAGGCCGACAACATTTTCTGGAATGATTCAAATCAGCTCAATTTGATTGCTAAAAGACAACTATTTTACTGTCCACATAAATACTCAAAAATATACAGATTGCATATAGAGTGTGTGTAGTATTCGGTAAATACTCATGGATGGAATCATTCTCCAATCGACCCCAAGATTTTAAAATTCATGATGATATTGGATAGAATAGAAATACAGCTGCATTATATGCCATATGGCTTTGCCCACAAATATGATTTGATATCAATAGAGTGCGATTGTCTTGTCTATCAACTGTTTATATGTAATTTTATGGATATTTATATTGTTTGTATAGAAACGTGCACGACGCGATTCAATGGACGACATTGATGGCGCTGCCGGCAGCAATGAGCTGGATATGGATGAGTATGAAATGATGAATGTGCGTGGTGGGAGTCCGCCGCCGGGTTCTGTTGCTGCCACCGCTGCCGCAACGGTGAATAGTGTTGGTTGCAATCGTTATGGAATCGGCGATTGGCGGGGAATGGGATTGGGTGAGGATGTTGGCGTTGGCGTTGTCGCCGGCTATGATACGCAGCCGGATATTTACAGTAGCTATGATTCGTATTCGGAGGAGGAGTCACTGAATGCGAACGCCATCGCTGCCGTCGACGCTACCCAGCGACATCGCCAGCGACGCGAACGCGAGAAGGAGACCCGTGCCGGACGCAAGCGTCGCGATCGTGATCGCGACAGAGATCGCGAACGGGATCGTGACATGGATCGACGTCACGATGGTGGAGGTGGTTTAGGAGGCGGCGGCGGAGGTGGAGGCGGAGGCAACAGCGGCAGCAACAAACGCAATCGACGCGATTCAATTGATGAGAAGATGCGCGAACCGCGCAAATTGGAATTGTGCAAATTCTATTTGAAGGATTGCTGCGCGAAGCGGGACAAGTGCAGCTATATGCACAAGGAGTTCCCATGCAAATACTACTATTTGGGCATGGAGTGCTATGCCGGCGACGATTGTCTCTTCCATCACGGCGAACCGTTGACCGAACAGCTGCACAACATTCTGCTCAAGCACATGGAGACTGCGCCCAAGGAGATCCTTGGCGATTTCAAGCGCATCTCGCGCGACGTCGCACTCACCCAGATGACGCGACGCCACGAACAGCTGTGCGAACAGTATAAAATGGATAGCAGCTGGACAACGTTGCCCGGCGCTGGCATCAATCGCCTGCAGGAGCAACAGCATGCGGCAGCAGCGAAAGCAGCCGTCCAGGCGGCCAATCAAGCGGCCGCCATTGCCGCGGCAAATGCGGCTGCTGTTGCTGCTGCTGCAGCTGCAGCTGGTGTCAATGCGACGGCGATACCATCGCTGCTGGACATCGTCATCAAGCCGCCAACGAATCTGGCGGCGCTGGGCGATGCCAAGCCTGAGAAAAAGCGCAAATCTCGCTGGGCAGAAAAAGCGGCGGCGGCGGCGGGTAAAGCAACAAATGCAAAGACTCTGATTGGAGCAGCCGCTGCAGCTGCAACAGCAGCTATCCCAGCAACAGCAACAGCTGCCACATCAAATCCGAGTCCGGTTGGAGTAACTAACACTGCCACTAAGCCGCTGCCCGCCCACTTGGATCTGGTGAATCTGACGCGGGTGCTGAGTGTGGAGCACATGACCAAGCTGAATAAGCTGGGCATCACTAATCTGGAGCAGATGCAGCAGGTGCCTTTCGGCCAGCTAACCAAAGTGGGTCTCACACTGCCCGAAATTGGTGAGATCCAGCGCAAGGTCGAGGAGGCCAAGCCGCAGGACCAAGTAGCACCAGCAACTGGTGCAGGGGCAGGTGCAAGTGTAGCAGCAAACGGAGCGGCAGTTGCAGCCGAGACGACAGTCAAGTAAGCATTGCATTTATACGAGTGTTCAAAAAGTATCGCGAATTTTGTGTTTTTTCAGATATTAATTATTTATTCATGAATATCTATTTTGTCCCCTTCAAAGTAATCCCCATCAGATATTATACACTTGTGCCAACGGTTTTCCCAATCTTCGAAGCACTTCAAAAAATCATTTTTTTTTATCTTGTTCAGCTCCTCCTTCGATCCCGTCTTTATCTCGTCAAGCGTAGCGTAACGTCGTCCTTTCATGGGCCTCTTCAGTTTAGGGAACAAGAAAAAGTCACAGGGGGCCAGATCTGGGGAATACGGTGGCTGCGGCATCATTAGTGTGTTGTTTTTGGCCAAAAAGTCGCGCACAAGCAACGATGTGTGAGCAGGGGCGTTATCGTGGTGCAAAAGCCAATTTTTGTTTCTGGCGGATTGCTTCGCGCAAATTGCGCATAACTTGCAGGTAATATTCCTTATTGATCGTTCTACCCTGTGGCAAGAACTCATGATGCACCACGCCCCTGCAATCGAAGAAAACTGTCAGCAAAACTTTCACATTCGACCGAACTTGGCGCGCTTTTTTCGGTCTTGGTTCGTGCGGCAGCTTCCATTGAGATGATTGAGCTTTGGTTTCCACGTCGTAACCATAAACCCACGATTCGTCACCAGTTATGACCCTCTGGAGCAAATTTGGGTCGTCGCGGACAGAGTCCAACATCTCATTAGCAATGTTCATGCGATGCTGTTTTTGGTCGCAATTGAGCAATTTTGGTACAAATTCCGCGGCGACCCGTCTCATGCCCAAATCATTGATAAAAATCGAATGGCATGAGCCAATCGATATGTCTAGCTCCTCAGCAACTTCTCTAACGGTGATTCGACGATTGGCCAATACCATTTTCTCCACTCCATTCATTTTTTCGTCTGTTGTTGAAGTGCTCGGGCGTCCGGCACGCTCTTCGTCGTTCACATCTTCTCGGCCTTCTGAGAACATTTTGTTCCACCGATAAACGTTGCTTCGGTCCAAGGTAGCTTCTCCGCACACTTAATTTCGTTTTTCACACAAAATTTGATACAGGTTCTTTGATCCATTTTTTTGAATAGGTAAAAATCGAAGACGATCCAAAACACGTGCAAGCAAAGCAGCTGTCAACAATTAAGTGAACATTCAAAATGGCCGAGCTTGTCGGCATAAGTGAGAGACATGAGTACCAACATAACGCTACAAAAAAATCGAAATTCGATTATACGTAACCCGCGAAAATTCAAAATTCGCGATACTTTTTGAACACACCTCGTATCTTTCTTCCATTTTCTAACTGGGCATTTGTACCCCTTTCAGAGCTGCTGCTGTTTCGGATAAGGAGGCAGTGGCGACTGTGAGCGGCGCCAGCATCAACTCAAATAGCAACAGCAGCAGTAATCCCGGCATGGTCCTCATGGTCGACTACACGCAATATCTAAAGGATGCCCAATGCAATCTCCTGCATGGTAACGATCCCCGTAAGTCTACAACTTGTCTAGAATCTCTCAGAGTACAGATGTGTCTTAATTAGTCCGCCCTCGAATTTTAAAAGTCTTCCAGTGCAATTTAGTGTGACTCTTAAGTCAGCTAAGTCTGTTTATTGTTTGGTTAACTTGTTCGTGGTTCAGTTGTGATTAATTAATATTAATCCATAAAAACTATATCAATTAAATTATCAAATGCATATTTTGGGTTACTTTCTAATTTCTTAATTTGTCAGATTCAACTTGAAATGAATCTCCGAAAACAATCCAATATATCACATAATATTCGTTACATATATATATATATATATATATATCTTATGTGCATAGTTCGAGCTACGATTATAGTTCTATCGTTCGGCTTGTTTTTCCCCTAAGCAACTTTTCGAGTTCAGTTAACAGTGCCATTTTATTTGGCATTTAACATAATCGTGCGCTGTTAAGAGTATATAACATAAGTGTTAATAGCATAATCTGTTAACTAAATGTTAATGAACCATTAATTTTACAGTGGACGATGATCGGGAGGAGGATGATGAGCAGCTGGTCATCGATGATGGAAACGATGAGGATGAGGAGGATTCCGATGCGGATGCGAAGGCAAAGAAGTCATCGAAACGTCCCAATGAAAACGATGAGGACGCGGAGGAGGAGGGGGAGAACCAGTCTGACCACGAGAATGCTAAGCATAAAGTTAAGGAGGAGGAGACGCCACCACTGCCGTCCGTCTTTGATTTGCCCACCTTTATGAGCAATATGCTGGGCCAAAAGCCAGCAACAACAACACCAACACCAACCGTTTCTGGAGGAGGAATTGAAACGAGTTCAAGTGCTGGATCCTTCAGTAAGCTGCTGTTTGGTGATAAAAACGAAACGGATATCATACGCAATCCGTTCAAGGCTGAAGCTGATGACAGCAGCGACGATTACAATAATTACACGAACAATCTTAATCCCAGCAGCAACAACAACAACAACAACAACATCAGCAATGGGCCGCATTCAAATTCAAATTCGCGTTCCTTGACGCCAATACCAACGCCGGAGCCGGGCTCACAGTCACCCAAGGGGTTCGACCTTGACGACGACCAACTGCAACTTTTGCAACTGCAACTAAAGCAGGAGCCAATAGCCATCCAACGATCGGGTGAATCAATCTATGTACGCAGCACCATGTACGACTACGATGCGGACAAGGCGGCCATGGAGGATGAGCGTTGCAGTGAGGCGAAACGTAAACGTGATCGCGACATCGATATGCGTCTGCTCCTCGAGCCGATGAAGCATTATTTGCCAGCGAGGGAGATCGATGCGGCGATATTCTCGCACGTACCGATCCGTTGGCGCATGGACGAGGTGCTCGTCGAATCGGCGTGCTATGCCCAGTTGCGTCAGGGTGCCTCGCACAAACAACAGCACGAGTTGCGTGATCCTCGACTGCGTCGCATTCTCGGCATCGCCGAACTATCGACCACAGATGACCCAGTGGCTGCTACCGGCGGCAGTGGTCAGAGTAGCCAGAGCGGCGCCGCTAGCAGCAGCAGCAGCGCCCAATTGAGTAGCAGTAGTGGCGCAAGCTATGCAAGGGAGCGAGGCGAACGGAAGACAAGTAACTGCATCTCATCGCCGGATGCACACAACACGATGCATGAGTCCACGCCCAGTTCACCAATGCAGTCGGCGGCAGCAGAAGCAGCAGCAACAACAGCAGTAGCAGTTGCATCCACAGCAGCAGTAGGAGCAGCTGCCTCGAAGGATCCCCGTCGCACGGATCCGCGACGTGATCCGCGACGTGCTCATTTAAATGTTGTTGCCAGCAGCACTGTTAACAGCAGCGCTAACAGTTCCACAACAGCAGCAGCAACAGCAGCGGCAGTAACTGGCACTGTTAACGATAGCAGCCGTCAAATAGCAGAGATCCGAAATCTGATGCAGGTCTCCAATTGGTACAAGAATTTGGGGAGCAACAATAAGATCATGGTGAATCAACAGCTGGCACTGGTATTCACCGAACTTAAGAAATTCCATCAGCAGCAAGAGTCGCCCAACAAGATATTCGATGTGAATTTCATTGTCAGCAATCAGACGCTGCAACAGATCTTTGCCAAGCTGCACATCTACATCGATGACAATGGCCTCGTCGTCCAGCTGCCCGAGGAGCCACCCCAGACTGTTGTTGGCAATGTTGGCAACGTTGGCAACGTTGGCGTTGGCCCCATCGTTGTGCCCATGCTGCCGAATATGTCACAACCGCCGCCAAATTTGGTGCAAATGCAACTGTTGCGCCAGCCGCCGCCAAATGTGAATCGCATGATGGCCATGGGAATGGGCATGGCCTCGTTTAATCAACCGCCTCCTCAACAGTTGCAACAACAGCAGCAGCAACAGCAGCAGCAACAACAACAACTACGCGCAAATAGCATTTTGGGGATGCCACCAAATGTGGGCAATATGAATGTTATGGGCGTGATGAATAATAATCCATTTAATCCGTTCGCTGGCGCCAATAATCTGAATAACATGAACAATCTCAATCAGATGAATAATCTTAATATGAATAACATGAACAATATGAATAACATGAGCAACATGAATAACATGAATAACATGAATAACATGAACAACATGAACAACATGAACAACATGAATAACATGAATAACAACATGAATAACATGAACAACATGAATAACATGAATATGAATAATATGGGCGTACCATTCAATGGCGGCGGACCGCCCGGCTTTAATAATTTTGGTGGGCCAAATGGTAATAATGGCGGCAACCAGAATCATGGCCGTCATTTTGTTGGCGGTAATAATCGCAATCGCGGCGGCGGAAATAATCGCAAGCGCAACAACTAATAAACAACAACAAAACTGAAGAAATTAATGCTCCACATAGATGTAAATGAATGCGCCCCACCCGCCCCCCGACCCCTAAATTATCGCCTCGCACCCCCCTTCACCTACCATCCCTCCGTTCCTACACTCAAAGACTGTAGCAATAGCAATAGCCCCCCCCCCCCCCCCCAACATTAAAAAAATAAAACAAAAAGAATATGAATAGAACACAAATGTTACATTTGTAAAGCTTTATCGGTTTTTTACTATTTGAGCTACTTGAGAAAATCGGATTTTGACTGCTATGTAACTGTAATTAAATATAATTGTTTTTTTTTTTCTTAAATCTATATACATATTTAAGAATACATATTTAAATATTCATATATCTATTAAACACATATAGGCTACTTTCTTTCTCATTTAGCGCCTACGTACTGATACAAAATCTAGTTGTAATTGGAACTCAATATATATATATATATATATATATATATATATATATCTTCTTTTTTTTTTGTTCATTTATGATGTAATTATAGTCGTAATTGTAGTATTCAAAACATTTTAGACATACGAAATAAACGACAAGTTTTAAGTATTATTACAAAAAATGACAATTGGGACTATTTACGAGCTTTCGCATTTAATGCAAGCTAATTATGTATATATTTGTGTGCGTGTATGTCTTAAGCTGCCGCATTTAATGCAAGTTAAATATGAATATATATTGATATGCACGTGAGTCTTACGCATGTTCAAAATGTTTGCAAGCAGCGCCAACGGCTGAATGATCAGTGTTGACAGCTGACCAAACATGACAGTCTGGTAGTATATTCCATGAGCTCAACGCTGCGTTAACAGGAGTCATAAAGGGCGTTGCTGCCACGCTAAGTGAATAAATAATATACAAATGTTCTTGTTTTTCACTTATACTGGACGCATTCTGAACAATATAATGTCATCTGTTTAAAGTCGAATTATTTGTTAATAACCTGGATAGACTAGGGCAGGAACTTACAACCTTTAGCTTCAAGTTTAACGTGCTATCGATAATTAACAGTATCAGTTGAGCATAACATTGAGCAATGTGACCGCTTTTCGTAAGCTACTCTGGCAATCGCTATGTTTTTTTTGGCAATGCTCTAGTCGGTCACGCTTTCAGTATCATTTTGTCGGCTGTGAACTGTGAAGGGAATTCGTAGCGCCGCGCGCAGTGCATTTTTTTCTGGTAATTTTTTTTTCTCCACTTTGTACTGTTTTTATTTTTTTTGTATAACAAAATATACAATGCAATATTTTCGTATGCGTTAAATCGTCTAACCGACCAGCATTGACGTGTAATCGAAGCTTAAAGTCTGCCCAAAAACAATATAATATACATACACATACGTATGCAGACACATGCGTGTGCATGTACATATATGTATTTATATATATATGTATATGTATATATATTTGTGTGTGTTGTACGCTTGTATGTATGTATGTACGAAGGCCCACAATGGGTTTTAGCGTGACGTGAAGTGTATATAAAGAAGCTGAAAAAATGAATCGAAACGAAAAGAGAAAATGGGAAAAGAAAACACGCAGAGACATATGTGAAATATACGCAAACATATATTTCGTATAAATAATGTTTTTCACAAATCTATCATATCAGAATACATGCGTAGTTATTTGCATTCCATATATCGAAAACGAAATGCTTTAATATTGTATTTATTTGTATTATTATTTTATTTTTTTTGTATAACACACATCCATTCACCACCACTACATGTATTTGTGTGTGTATATTTGTTTGTATGCGGCGAGAAGGCAGCGAGTAGTAGCAGGGCAGCATTTTCGAGTAACTGTAGCAGTCACTCGCTGTATTGTTTTTCTTGTTTTTTTCGTTTCTTTTTTTTATTTTGTTTTTCTCCGTTGTTGTTTGTTGGTGTGTAAAACGCGCTGGTAATCAAACGAATTAAACGAAATGCAAAAAATGTCATTATAAGTGCAACGACAACGCTGACGGTGGTGTTTACGATTGAGCCGTATATAGACATAATTTATATATATATATATAAATATGTGTGTTGTGTGTCTGCATACACATACGATACGTATACATATACATATAAAGAAGCAAACTCCGTCATAGTGCGTACAAAAAGTGTGCGCCGCATTTCTGCAGCAACAACAAATTGAATTTGTTATTCAAGTAAATTCTTTTAATACACTTATGTATGTGTGCATATATGTGTATAATTCATATGCACATTTATAAAGGTCAGCATAATTTTGCAATGTACTGTTGTATATAGCTAACAACAGTAGTAGCAGCGGCAGCAGCAACACAAGAACAGCAGAACCAAAGCAAAATGGCAACGAGCCGTTGAAAACGTACGCGCGCACTCTCATATACACACACTCAACAGAGAGGCAGCCACTCACATATATATATATATATATATATATATATATATATATATATATATATATATACATACATATACATACATGTGCACATACAGACACATTCACAACGTCCTCGTTCGTTCAGTGAGGCCGCCGTTGCCGCCACTCGCTGCTAGCGTCGATGCCGATGACGAATGCGTGTGAGTGAACGTAGTGCGTATGTGTGCGAGCGAGTGTGTATATGTGTGTATGTGCTGCTGCTGGCTCTGTTAGGCGCGCCGGTTGTGAACTCCACCGTCCCCTTCTCCAAGCTGTCTTTTGCATCATTTCGTTATTTTCCTCCAATTTATGTGGTTTTTTTGTATTTAGTTCTCCGTTAGCATTAGGCGAGTGTTTGACGAAGCTCAGCAACAAACGACAATACTATTTAAAAAAAAAAAAGAAGAAAAAATCAAGTGGTTAACAGCAAGCATATAACAGTATAACAGTAGTTTGGGAAATACAAATGTCCATGGCAATAATAACAATAATAATAACATTTTACATATATTACATATAGTTTTTGTTTTATTTTGTATGTATAAAGTACCATTTTTATGTATGTTTGTAACAGCATGTGCTACCAAAGGGATTGTGTAAAGAGGGGTGGAAGAACACTTGCAAGCTGCTGCAGTAACAGCAAACAAAATAATGACGCGCTTGAATGCAGTCGCGTCCGGAATAAGTGTACTACTTCAGGTAGCAAACTTTCTTGTTGGGCGGCAGATAAACAGGGTATTTCAATTCGTTGTTCCGCTACACATAAATGCAAACTGCAAAAATTTATGTGTGTATTTGCTGTTGTAATTCTTCATATGCCCGTCTACCTAAGTGAACCAAACCTTTTTACATGCCTTGTCTGCTTCTTGTGTTTCCGGTTTTCAATATTTCGAAGGCAAGCGTGTGACACACACAATAAATACGGTGATCGTCACTAGGTTTCAAACTTGATGCTAGTTTTCAAGATTTACTAAAACCACAAAAAAAACTACATTTGTTCATATTGAAAATGTAACCATTATATAAGAAACCACAGATCGTTTGCTCTTTTTTTTTAATGCTACACACTGTGTAACACTGTTGTTGTCCATCGATGTAGCGGAACACGACAACTTGAACTTAGATAAATATCGTTTTGCATTATTTTGTTCTACATGCCAATACAAGACAGTACAACAATACAACGATAATAATTTCAATTTCCTAATGCGAAAAAAATAAACAAAAATAAAACGCAAAGTTGGCGAGCGACGTCACGACTTCTTCGCTCGGTTCTTTTTGCTCTACTGTTAATATTAACGGCGATGATCGTAAAATTTGGCACGCTGCTGCTGAGCATTAATAACAAGATTAAACGGCGCACGCGCGCCCGCTTTTAATTATGCTGATTTTGTCATTTTATGGCCGATATTTTTCCATTGAAGAAAAGGTGCAAATGTTGTAAAGGTGTGGAAAAGGTAGATGTGTGTGTGTGTGTGTGTGTGTGTAAGCTTTACATTTTGTCTCCAGGTAGTCGTCTCAAGCTGCAAGCTGCATTCTTTTCCATTTTGCTCCGTTCCCGTTTCAACATGCCCAACAGCTGCCCGACTTTGATCGGCAGAGGGAGAGGAAGAGAGAGCAAAAAAGAGAATGAGAGACTCAATAAATTTTTTTTGTTTAATGTCACAGCAGCTGCTGTCGCATACTTCACAGTTTTTTGTTTCTCTCTCTCATTTACTCTGTGGCGACCACTTCCTGTGGCGGGGTACGCCATTTTTCCACTTGCGAGAGCAGAGCAGCGGTTAACAGCGATCAACGATCGTTGATTTGAAAGACAGGTAGTCTGTGTGGAGGCAATTTAACTCGTTGCTAATATGGGAGCAGTACTCGGATACACACACATACGCACACGCACACACTTGACCCTTTACTTGTTATGCTAAATAACTTAATAATATATCTGAGCAAACAACAACAAAAAATGACAATGACGATAAACAATCATCTGGATTGACGGCCTTGTGATCTTTTTGTCACACTCTGTTGTTTGTTTATCGATCACATCTGGCAACGCTCGCCTATGGTTTGATTTTTTTCCCTTTTTTACATGTGATTCATGTTCACAGCTGTGGCTCCACAATTGCTTGCACTCTCTCGCTCCGTTTCTCTATTGTTTCCTTGACTGAGTTTTGCCGTCTGCTGTTATCAGCAGCACAAATACACACACAGAAAGAGAGAGAGAGAGAAAATCGTACGCACGAAGAATTTGTATTCGGTGTTTGTATGCGATTGTTGTTCAAAGCTCTCCAAGCTTTCGTCTTTTGTTTCTGCTTTGTCATTGAATTTGCTTGTTGTTTTTTCTTGTGCTCGTCAAGATCTCTTGCTCTTGGTCGAGCTCGTGCTCATAGTGTGCCCAGACGTGTGGCTTTCTTTTGTATTTTGTTTTGGTATTTGTGCTGACCATGCTCTTATCGCTTGCTTTCACCATAATACATCTTGTTTTACATATATATATATATATATATATATGTATGTATGTATGTAGGTATGTATGTACGAGTATGTATGTATAAATGTATTCGCATTGTCGTCGTTGGTACTTCTGATTGTTTTTTCTTTTTATTTCCTCATGCTGTACATGAGCAGCAGCAGCAGCAGCAGAACTAGCAACAACCACAACCCACCCTCACCCCCAAACATTTACCAATGAAATCAGCACTTTGCTCGCCAAATTATCGTTGTACCTTTTTTCTTCTCTGTTTCTCGGTTCTCCATTTCCGTCTCTTTTGGCTATGTACTTGCCGAGCTGCGACCTCTTATATACGTTTTCGGCAAAATGTACCGTTATAAGTATGTATGTGTGTGTGTGTGCTCGCAATAGCATTATGTAGCCATAGCAGAGAACGGCACTTGCCCAGCTACGCATTTCTTGTGCTGCGAGGGTGGTTGGGCTTGCCTACATTGAAAAAGGGAGTCTGGTGGGTGGCTGGTTTTCTCAATCCACCAATTGTGTTCCCACTTTCAGGATTTATCTTTTTTTTTTTTCTTTTGGAGTGGAACATGTGCCGAAGAACTATCCCCCAGCCTCCCCTCTCTCCCACTCGTCACTTTTGCAATATTGGCTTTGACTTTGGCATAATCCTGAAAAACGATCTTGTTTGGAATATCAAAGCAGTATTAATAGCAATTTCCGATAGTTGTAATTAATAAGGACATATAGAATTTGTAATTTCGGACAAAAATATAAACCAATTACATTGTTCCATAGTATGTGCTTCAGAATTTGTTTTCGAAATTTCCACTAAAACCGACCTGGATGCATTTCTTGGTATCATCGAGTTGGCATTTTCCAACTATTCCAGCTGAATTTGGCCATCACCTGCTCTTGGTGCTCGCATTCGAGCAGCTGCATCTATGATCTATGATCTATGTAATTTAGGTATATTTCATCGATGATGATTTTAGATTGTGATTATGTGTGTTGTGTGGAAATGCAAATTCAAACATATCGCACGCATTTAACATTATATTTGCAATTTTCCAGTTTACTTGCTGTGCATCATAAACATTTGCAATTGCACAAATCAAATAAGCTTAAATTTTTAATTAAGAATCAATTTATTTTGAATAAACTACTCTCTTAAAAAATCACTCCGTATTTATTGCAAACAGTTCACGAGAGAACCAAATCAGTTTTTTGATCAATAGTATATATATTTATATAGTATGTATTGATATGATTAATAGAACATGAAACATAATAAAATGATCGAGTTTTAATATGAAATACGAATAAAAATTGGAATGTAATTATTAAATACTTTTGATTTGATTTTAACTATCAATCGCTCAAATTGTCTTTGCAATTATTCCCGATACTTTTTTTATATGAATTATTAAATGAGGTAATTACTCACTTAATTGATTTCCTTTAAATCTTCCTAGAGGAGTAACAACGGCAAATGATTTTTTTTCCAACATTTGCAGCTTGCTTCCAAGTAAATGCAGTTTGCAGCTTGCAGCTTGCAGCTTGCAGCTTGCAGCTTGCAGCTTGTCATGTTCCACCTTTCGCGATCATAATCGTAATTTGTCAGCTTGCCACACACGCAGCACCTTCTTAGCTAGTAGCACCTTGCCAGAATATAGCGTAGAAGAGAGCTTCCGAGAAGACAAAACATCTGCCTGCCTTGCCTGTCTGCCTGCAGCCGGCCTAGAGAAAAGTCCGACTGGCACGCTTCCTGGTAGCTCGGATCGGATTGGATCGGCGGATGGGTGGTTGGGTTGAGATGATGTCGTCAGGTAGTGCACGCTTCTGGCACGCGCACACCTTGCGCCCAGCGTGTCTATGAGGTAGAGGTGGCAGGTAGAGCGCCATCCTCCCACCGGGCGAAGATGATGATCCTTTTTGTTGTTGTCGATCGTCGTTTAAATAGCTCGAGCCTGTGCACTCTGACTTCAGTCGAGTTCCACTCGTGTCAAGTCTAACTTGTGCCTAAACAAATTGTGATTTTCTTTTTTTCTGTGTGTGTTATTAACAAAAAAAACATATCCTTCAAAATGGATTTCAATTTCGATAATGTGACCCCCTCGACGACCATGTCGTCATATTATAACTTCAAAATTGCAAGGTATGTGGCGAAAACTAGTTCTAAATACCCTAAAACAGCGAAATTTTCAACATTTTGGTTTTCGAAATATATTCGTATTAATTTAATATTATATAATAATGTATATTTTGTAATAGACTCTAAGCTGTTTTACGATTTATTAAGGTTGACCAAACTGGTTCCATTTTTTTTTTCGACGATTAGTTAGGGCAACAACTCGCTTTTTCTTTTATTATGGTATATAGGGGGAGAGTGACAACTCTGGTTACTCTCTTCAGCCATATTCGTGAACATCTTTTGAATTGTGGTCGCTGTATTTAATATTTATTTTGTTTATACACACACACACACATACACATATACACATATAAAAGAAGATACCCTACTTTAAGCTAAGTGGGTGATATATATATACGTATATATATATAATATGCTTGCTGTTGAAGCCTGTTATAGTAATTAGCATTTGTTTTTAATAGCAGTGTTTAACTCATCGCTCACAAACACACACATGCACACACTCAAGCGCACATAAAATAAGAGAAAAAATACGTCTCTTTGATCGTTTGTTAATTTCCTTACAAATTTCTCACCTCTCACTTCCAATGACAACTACAACAACAACCAACAACAACCAACAACAACCAACAACAACCAACAACGACAACAACCTTAGTAACAACAACAACACAGCTGGGCGCGCCAACAACAACAAGAACAACAACAATTGCTACAAAGAAGAGAGAGCCACCCAGGAGAAACGAAAGAATCTACAAAACAACATAGCCACATCTCTAATATATATACATATATATATATGATATTTTATAATAAAAGAGATACAAAAGAGACAAGATTGATTAATACCCGTAATATAACAGTGGCTGGAAGAAAGGAAACACAATTTACAAGATACGCAACTCCTTCCGTTTCCGTGTTGCGGCCATTGTTGTCTACGAGGCTCTCTCGTAAAGCTCACGCCGAGCAACACGCATACACACAAACCCACACATACAGAGACAGCAACTACAACTACTGCATACACTCCCACACTCACTTCACTTTCACACCACTCTCCTCACACTTACACTCACAGCAGCAAAACACAAGAAATATTAAAAAAAGGAAATTCAAGAAAAAAGCATAATAACAACAACAGCATAAACAACAACAGCAACCACAACGTGACATTAACAGCAGCAGGCAGCTGAGAGCGCTGAGCGCCAACAACTTTAAAAAGAGACAGAGAGAGAGAGAGAGAGAATTAAATAGACTAAGAAAGAGATCTCTCTTCTGATCACGTTAAGTGAGAGCCAAGTGTGAGAGAAAGACAAAAGGAAAGAAAGAAAGACAGAAAGAAACAGCGATACCTGCACACAAGCGGCACTTAAAGAGTATTTTGCAAAAAATACTCGTGCACACACACTCTCAGGATATGTACGGCAACAATAACCCGGGTAGTAACAATAATAACGGTGGTTACCCTCCATACGGTTACAACAACAAGTCGAGGTAAATTTTAACTTCAGTTTCTTCATCTTCAAGCATTACAACAGCAACTACAACAAGAACAAAAATAACAACTACAAAAGCTAACTTTTACCCCCTCCTCCCACAAAAATAAATCCCAACAATTTCCATAATTCCACAAAATATTTCCCTACTTACATATTTAAACACACACACACATATACGAACACTGTCACACACAAAACTGAAATATAACGTGCAACGTTTTTCTTCTAGTATTTTTTTTATCTCCCAGTCTGCCCTTAACTAATAGTTAAAGTACAAACAAAAATTAGAAGAATTTGCTGCATGCTTTGCATCTAACCTTAGACATACACAGAGAACAAACTTTTTTTTGCTAGGCTCGATAATTAATGTGGCAACCTCGCGATATGCATTGGTACATATAAGTCAAAATATATATAAACAAAGATATACATATATATTTGAGATGTGGCACGTGTCGCACGTGGCAAGAGCGACTGTCAAAATGTGCTAGTAGAATATAAATATATTTTCTGTTAGCAACTTGCGTCCTTTTGCTGCCAGTGTGTCACATGTGCACTTAATAGGATGTGGAGGAGGATCCAATATAGCTGACCACATACCCCATCCTCCATCAATATCCGTGCATCATCAAAAGCCCCAGCAACAATCAATCCTACACACACACACACGCACACACACACATACACATACACATTTTCTTTATTTTATCTTGAAATATTGCGAATACAGCAGAAACGAAATTGTCTTCAACAACAATGGAAAATCTTGAGTGTGCTACGACAACAACAACAACCACAACAACAACAGCAAATGCAACAACAACAATTGCAGCAAGCAGATCATAAGTAATATTTATCTTATATGTACTAGATTGTACAGCTGTAAAAACTAAATTAAGCAACCAAAGGCTTAACCTAAAACTAAAACCAATAATGCGTGTGCCGCACAGAGAAAAGCAGTCTCGTTTTAAGACAGGGTTTTCAACAACAACTGTCTGTAATAGACAAATACAAATACGACACCCTATCCCTTAATTAAGAGTCGGTATTCTTTTTTTTATTGTATTTTTTTGTTGTTTATTTAAGCTCATTCAGCATAAAACTCTCATACGACAGACACACATATCTCGAAACATGCCGTAGTTGATTGCCCCCTCCCCCCCGCTTTATCTTAGCTGATCATCTTCAAATCCCATTTGGCTGTTAATTTCTTACGTTAGATTCTGTCGTTCGATCACGCTCACGCTCATAACAGTGTATTCGCATTAGCTTACTACTGTTTGTTCATATCAAAATAAGTATGTAACAGATACTGATTATCTGCAGCGCTCTTCTGCGTCACAGCCGTGTGTATGTGCCTCTAACGTCACGTAACGCCATGTAACGTAGCGCGTCACGTCATGCCACGTAACGCATCGCGTCGCGTTTTGTTCGCAGTGTCTTGCAGTATCTTGCAATGTGATAAATACATCAATGAATGTTAACATTAATAAACTTAACGTAACGTAAGGCAAGTCAACGTAACGTAACGTCACGTCACGTAACGCAAGCTCTTCCACACTCAAGTAACTTAACTGTAATACTGCATTTAAACCGAAACAAAACCAAACAAAAACAAAATGAAAAAACGCGCAATTGCGAAATCCAACGAGATTTGAGAAATCAAACCATTTCTTTTCGTTTCTGGCCCCGAGGAAAAGCGTAACGGCCTAACAACGTTTTCGTGCTGCCTGTGCAACCTAAACAGTCTCACAATGTACCGGTAAATGTTGTAAAAAGCTTAAAAAAACAAAACAAAATTCATTATTGTACTACTACTACTACAAACATTCTTATTTCTATGTTTTATAAATACTTGCTTTGCGTTTTTGCTTAAATTTCATTTCCTTTTCCGTTCGAACGGCCCTCGCTAATTCAGAATCGAACTCAACTTAACATCGCTCCATAAAAAATAAAGTAAAACCCAAAAAATCACGCAATCTCATGTTCACTCGCACACATACACATCGTAGCTGTAAGCTATATATATACATACATACATATATATATATATATGTATGTATATATATATATATATATATATATATATATATATTTATATATATAGATAGATGTAAGTTAAAACGGATTTATACTTGACTGCTTTTCGCTGTCGCGTGCACGCGACCCTCGCTGACCCATAAACCCCCAGCACGTTCTACTTTGGTCTATGCCAAATCTTTGCGGCGCCACCATCGCCATTGTTTATGGATGCTGTGCTACTTGGCATGAACTTTGCGCCTAATGATTTAACTTCCTCTTGTGCCTTTCGAAAATGCATAAGAGTTTGCGGCGCTGTTGCCGCACTTCACATGAGTAACAAAGAGAGAGGGAGAGAACAAGATAGTGAATGAGTGCGCTCCAAATGTCGCAGCCATTGAACTTTGTGCTGGCGTCATCGTGCAAGGTTTCTTATTCATATATTTTTTTTGTTCCTTCCAATATTTGTTACTGCAAGCTTTGGCATATTGCTCGCTGATTTGCTCTGCATGCGTTCAAAAGTAAACAAACGACCGCAACAGCGAGAGGCAGAGAGATAGAGATAGAGGGAGACAGAGATAGAAACAGTGCGAGAGCGTGTGCACACCAACAAATCACGTGGTTTCGGGACCTTGACACATTGAATATATCTGCTGAGCAGCAGCTGCACCAGCGGCGTTAACAGCGCTGTTAATCATAAGTTATGTATTTTGTATATACCGCGTAAGTTAGCAGTTAACAATTAGCCTGTAAGCCAAACAAGGCAGCAGCAACAGTTGTTGTTGTTGTTGTAGTAGCCCAACACACACTCACACACAGTCACACACACACACGACACACACGACACACGCACACGAAGCCATAATAAATAAACGTCTCCATATATGTCCAATGCATGTCTGACGAATCCGCCTGTCAGATGCAAATGCATCTATTCTCTCATTCTAAAGCGCTGCTTTTGCCATATCGGCAACAGCAGCAGCAGCTCTTATAAGCAAAAATACGAAAATTTGTGCAAAAGGCAAACGAGTTTTGTATTTACACTTTTGCATCCGAGAAAAGGTCTTCAGCGACAGCAACCTTCATCAATCAGCAGCAACAGCAGCAACAACAGCAGCAACAACAGCAGCATCATCAATTTCAACAATCAACAAACTACAATCAACAGCAACATAGCAACAATCAACAAGCAACAGCAAAAACAACAACAGCAACAACAAGAACAACAACAGCAGCAGCAGCATCATCAGCAGCAGTTACTTCCGTTAACAGCCAACAATCATAACGACAGCAGTGTGACCAGCTGCCAGATATATGGCAAATTGCCTTTATTTTTTGTTGTTTTTTTTCCTGTGCTTACCAAACTTTTTTTTTTTTTTGTATTACTAAAATGAAGAATACCAAATCTATGATAATCACTCCACACTCACACATATATACGTATTTCTGACAATTACCGTTAACTCCTACACCTACAAACACACTTACACCTACACCAACACCAACAAACACACACTTCCCCCGAAAAAGCCCATCCACAGCGATACTGAAATCCATTCATGATGTCAACACCGAAGCATTGATTACCCGATATTTGCCAGTTGATTTAATTGTGTAGATATCATCTCTTTTCACAGCAACCAAACAGCATTATCAAGCGATCTCAACAGCGAAACCGAGAGACACAAACATTTAGATAGTATGTAGTGAGGTTGTTATTCGTTATTATTATTTTTATTTGAAAACTGGTGTGATAGACTCTGTGACGCAACAACAAAATGTTCCTTAAGCGAAGACGCCGGCAACGCCTGTAAGTAAAGACTGACATTATTATCATAGCTAAAAAATAAAGCAATAACAAAAAAAAATACTTGTAATCATGCATTCTTAAGCTAAACTATACACTTAAAATACACTACGACCAACAACTGTCCATAATATAACTACAACAACAACATGCACAGTTTTTTAAACTGTCTTCGCGGGAATCTTAAAGATTTATTTATTTGTTTTTTTTTTTTAATTTTTTTCAAGTGAAAGCCATTTTCAGTTATTTTTTTTCAAGTGCTCAACAAGAATTTATCAATCTAGTCAAATAATATTTCCGTAAGGAAACACGCATTTAAATTTCCCGTTTTCTTGAGTGTATTCAACACAAGAACACAAATTTTTTTCTATTTTTTTTCAAGTGCTAAAAATTAAATTTACAAAAATTTGCGTTTAAAGAGCTTTTAGCTAAAACTGAATTGTTTTCGTGTGAAGAATACGTTGAATATATATATATTTTTTTATATTTTGTTGAAGTGCATTGAAAATGAAAATCCAAAGGGGTCATTAAAAAATTAATTATTGAATACATTTTTTTTTATATATTTTGTTGAAGTGAAAATAAAAATGTACAAGGAATCCTTTATTCGCAAAAGGGTTTTCAAAATTACTCAAATTTGTTTTCCAGTGAAAAGCATTTGTGCTGTTTTTTTATGTGCCAATATTTATAAGTGCATGATGTTTAACCGTAAATTAATTTTCGGTCACTTAGTGTGCATTTTTTGTAAGGTACCAATAGCCAACATCCATTTTATTGGCTGAGGTTCCTTTGTTTTTTTTTTACGGTGTTTTTTATTGTTGCGCATAGCAAGCTCCGTTTTTTTCTTATAGATGCGCGAATGCGAATTTCTGAAAAAAACGGTTGTTCTTTGCTGCCATTTCTCACAGGCAAATTGTTGCTTTCTCTCTCTACACTAAGCGCCCAAAAGGCGGCCACGATTATTACTCAATTATTAGTATTTAATATCCCTAAGTATAGTATTATATAGCTTGACGATCATTCACGCTGTTTCATGATCAAACAGCAGCAATCAATCTCATGCTTTAAGTATATTTTTAAGTGAAATTAAGTTAGTGTTATAAGAATAATTCATTCATACATTCTAACATTACGTGCTCATGTTTCGAAAAAAAACCAAAAGTAAATTGCGCTTTATTAATTATGATTTAGTTATTTGATTGTTATGATTTTATATAAATTTTCGACTTATTTTCCAATCAATACAAAATGCTAATATGCGATATTTTCTTCTCTTCAATCAATCAATCGATCAATCAACAGCGGAGGGCGTGTATTTGGCATGTCCCATTCACTGCCATCCGGAATGGTACGTATTGTTATTGTTACTGCTATTTATCTTGTTTATATGCAATAAATTTTTATATTTTATTTGAACATAAAGTTCGGAATCAATCGAAACTCAAATTTCATTGCATGAGCAAAAATAAAAAATCGATACAAAATTATCATTTTGAAAATAATAATAATAATAATAACATTACAAATATAAATAAAATTTGCAATTTGCAATTTGCATTGATAATTGAATTGTTTGTTTTCGGTTTTGTATGTTTATTCAAAATATATTTAAATTTATTCTAGTTGAATGTTATTGAGTTTGTCTCATTGAACGCTCCTGGGGCACACGCTTTTAATCAAATTCCAATAACCCAAAATAAAATCGTTTTTGTGGATGCTCAACATTTGATTGATTTATACAAAATACTCAAAACTTAAAAATCAATAAATAAAAAAAAGAAAAGAATTTACTGATAAATAAACTTACAACTAAAAATAAACATTATGCTACAAACAAAAGAAAACTAAACAAAAGTTACAACAACAATAAGAACCACCACTAAACCAAATAGGCAACTAGTACAACAACAGCAACAACACAATAACAGCAACAATATACAACACACAAAAACATTGCATACTTTGTGGCTGCAGTAGCAGCAGCAGCAGCAACAACACGAAGAACAACCTTGCGCTGTTCGTTATCATTTCCGGTTTCTCTACCCACAACCTTTCGGTAACCCTGCCACACCGCCTCATCTCACCCCACCCACACCAACAACAATTACAAATGTAGCTCTCTTTGCTGTATAGCAATTCAAAATCAATGACATTTTCTGCTGAGCACCCAAAGTCACATATGACACACACACACTCACACACACATATATACGATACGATAATATAAACATAACACACACACACATACAGAGATACCTGGCCTGTAAGCGGCTTTATGGATCATTCGTTCGTTTTGCATTTCCTTGCATTTCCTTGACAGTTTCTCTTTAATTGTTTTATTTATTTCTTTTACGCTTTTGCCTACCCAACATTCCGTTAGTCTTTACATAAATGCAACGCTGAATGCCGTTAACTGTTTGCAGTTACATACAAACATACACAGCTCGCCACACACACACACAAACACATTTATATAAACATGAAATAGACACTCACTCAACAGCAGCAGCAGCCGCTGGAAACGTTTTGCACCAGCGCTGGTCGCTGTTAAAAGTTAACATGCGACTATTCAATGGCATCTCTGTTAAGTACTTCGCACGTTACATTCTGCAGTTTTTTATGCATTTTCTACAACTACTTAATTATGCATTTAACAATTTGTAGCAATTTAACTATGTGTGTGTGTGTGTGTGTGTGTGTGTGTGAGTGTGTATATATGTGTTGTTGTTGATGCTGCCGCGATGACAAATAGTTAAAGTGTATGTATATTGATAACAGCGATGCTACCAATAATCGAAGTTGAATCTCAAGTCAAACCGAATCAAATCGAATCAAATCGAATCCCCAACAGTACAGCGTTTTATGAGGCGTGCTCTCAACATTAGAATATCTTTGTATGGTTAATTTGATTACAGTCACGTTATGCGTTCTCACCACAGGACACAGAATTTACATTTCCAAGTTCCTCGTCGCGTCGCGGCTACAATGAGTTCGCAGGTGTTAATGGCGGCAGCGCCAATTCACTGGGCGGACTCTGTAACATGCCGATGGCCAGCAACAATTCGATGAACAATCTGTGCGGCCTATCGATAGGCAGCGGGGGCAGCGATGATCTTATGAACGATCCACGCAACAGCAACACCAATTTGATAGTCAACTATTTGCCTCAGGATATGACTGATCGCGAGCTGTATGCGCTATTCAGGTCCATTGGAACCATCAATACGTGCAGAATCATGAGAGACTATAAGGTAAGTTATATTTATTCATCTCAAATTCAAATTTAATCAGTGAGTTGAAATATATTCATAAATAGATAAGCTATACACACGTAACCTTTTTCCTTTTTTGTGAATCTCTGCAGACTGGTTACAGTTTTGGCTATGCTTTCGTGGACTTCACTTCGGAAATGGATTCGCAGCGTGCTATTAAAGTGCTGAATGGCATCACAGTGCGTAATAAGCGGCTAAAGGTATGTTTTTGTCATATGTTATCCAAATGTAATCCAAATAATCTTTCATAATCAATATGTATGAATAATGAATATTTTGTTTGTATTCTATTAGGTTTCATATGCGCGTCCTGGCGGTGAATCGATCAAGGACACCAATCTGTATGTGACCAATCTGCCGCGCACGATAACCGATGATCAGCTGGACACGATCTTTGGCAAATACGGTTCCATAGTGCAGAAGAATATATTGCGTGATAAGCTCACCGGTCGGCCAAGGGGCGTTGCATTTGTGCGGTAAGTTTGTACGGTACCAAAAGCGTAAACATATTCCACACACATATTTTTATTATTTATATTTGTTGCGAATTTGAATCGATGATAAACCAAAACAAATTATACACACTTGCCTCACTCCACTCCTCATCGCCACATCTCAATCACCTCTCACATTAAATCATGCATTTCTCTTCTCACTTCCACGCCCACACCGTGCTACACACTTCACTTCGGTCATCATCCATCCAACCATACAAACATACATGCGTACATAAAAACAGCTATAACAAACGCGAGGAGGCACAGGAGGCAATCTCGGCGCTGAACAATGTCATCCCCGAGGGTGGATCACAGCCGCTGTCGGTGCGCCTGGCCGAGGAGCATGGCAAGGCCAAGGCGGCGCACTTTATGACGCAGATGGGCATGGGACCGCCGCAGGTGCCCCCACCACCGCCGCCACCACCGGCGCACATGGCCAGCTTCAACAATATGGTTCACAGAGGTAGATCATTAAAAACACAACAGCGCTTCCAAAAAACGCATCCCTACTTTGATGCACAAAAGTTTATCTAAAACAAAAATACAAAAAAAAAACACAAAAAACAAGGAAAAAAATGCAATCGTAACATAAAACAAAAACAAACAACAAACCAGTTATACATACAATCTTATGTATATATAATATAAAAATTTTTTTGACAAACAACAACAACAAACCAACAAACAGATACAAAATCATAACTCTAACCATAAAGAAAAGAAAAAAAAAACAAAAAAAAATTATAAAAAAAAATTAATAAGCAGACTTAATTATAATAATAATTTTTAGTTTTCTTTTATTAATACAAACTTAGGAATATATATTTTCTAACTTATTAAAACACAAATATTTTGTTGCAATTTCTTATTTGTTTTCGTTTTTTCTAATATTAATTTTCATGTAATTTACACACAAATGTTTTTATATATATATATATATTATAATAATATATATGTGAGCAAAAAACAACAAAAATTAAATTGTACATTTGCCTGTTTGTAGTATAAAACACTTTGTTTTTAACCGAACAAAAAACAAAGCAAAAAAGAAAACAAATAATTTCTAAAATAACTAACTATTTTTAAATTACAATTAACTTTAGATAATACTAACAAAAAATTTGGAGAAACAAAAAAAAAAAACAAAAACAAAATTTAATTAAGATAAAATTTTTTTTGGTATAGCTTTTCCTCACTGAAGTTTAGTGCAGTCAAAAAAAAACGACAGTAAATCAACTTAACTCAGCACACACATACATACATACACACATACAAATGTAGCCTAAAATTGCAAAAGCAAAAAAGGATCAGAAAAATGAAGGGAATGAGTACGCAAACCCCCCAAGTGCTATAGAAATTGGTCTTTTTATACTTAAACAACGATAATGTCACACAGGAATCGCATAACAGCACATATATATGTATATATATATTTATATATATATATATATACAAACAGGATGGATATCGATAATTAACATTTGTCGAAAGCAGTTAAATTTTAGCATTGTTTTGCGCTGCCCTTTTAGGCTAAGTGCATATACATACATAGATATATCGAATTTTTTTTATACATATTTACTCGTATATACATAGAAATGTGCTAAAATAACCAATATAAATAATTGCTAAAACACAAAATGTTGAGTGTGTGTGTGTGCAAATTTTGGAACGACGGACTGAGCTGAAAACCTAATCCAACAAAATACCCCACGTCAAATAACCTGAAAAAAAAACAAAAACAAAAAAAACACTAAAAAACTGGTTGAAAATGTGAACTTTTTTTTTGTTGTGAAAAATACATGGAATGCTAAACGGAACAACCATCAAAACATCAAATGAACCAACTGAACTGAAGGAACTAACTCGAAAAAAACTAAAAGCAAAAGAACTGAAAGCTAATATAACCCCACAAAAAAAAAGAAAAATCTAAATTAAGAAGCGTTGCCCTGTTTGTCACATTATCCATCCTCTCTGGCCTATAAGTAATACACAATCGCTTCATATTTATGATTTAATATCCACGAAAAAACAACAACTACAACTACAACAAACCCCAACAACAAGAACAAATTTGTCTCAAAGCAGTTAAACATATGAAAAAAGTAAAATTTATAAAATGTATATATTTATATATAAATATATATATATATATATATATATATATACATTGACTATATACGTACCTATAACTGAATAGCGTTACCTTTAAATTTTTTAGTTTTAGTGCGTTACAAAAGCGACAGCAGCGTCGAACGACAGAAGCGAAAATAAATATATGTATATATCTATTATATATATATTTAGATATATATATCTATATATACATATATAAAAATAAAATAAAAAGCCAACCGCAAAACAAAACAAAAAAGAACATATTTTTTTTTATTTTTTTTGTTGTTAAAAGTCAGCAAAAAAGTTGCAGTTCAATAAAAATACAAAAAACAATTCAATTTTTTTTTGTGTGGGCCGCAGAACAAACGGAAAACAACGAATACGTGTGTGCCTGTCCTCTGCGTGTGTGTGCGTGTGTGCGTGTGACTGCTGCGTGTGTCTGTCTGTGTGTGCGTGTGCGTGCGTGTGCATTTGTGCGCCAGGGGTGGCGCACGCGCATGAAGCAGGTTTTCGTTCACAGCTCACAGACGAGAATGTAAAAATAACAGAAAAAGACAGAGAGAGAGAGAGGGAGACAAAGACAGGGACTATTGACATGTAAAGAAAAGCAGGCGTGGCGCATGGTAAGTATGCGCGCACTGACGAATCGATAACGGGGTGCTTGTTGCACAAAGTGTTATCGATCGCAATGCGTATCGATCATCGATACGTTCTCATATGCAATTTTTGTATTTTTTTTTCATGTGCAACTTTACAACGTGCTCAACTGCATACATACATATATATTTTTTTTCATTTTTTTTCCAATGAAAACAATTATAGTTTTTTTTTTTTTTTTTGCATTCCAAGGAATCAAAGAAAAGAAAAAAAGAAAAGAAGCGAACACGTAAAGTAACTGAACGAGAAATGCTGCCACACCCCCTTATCGGTTCCAGTGCCAAAAGTTCCATAACGACTATGAAACATATAAAACAAAATTAAAAAACAATATATATATGTTGTTCTTTTTTTTCATATTTTTTTTCCAAGTGTATCATGCATATGCGATCATACAAAGAAAAAAGAAAACTCAAGACTGGTTCTGTTCTATTTTTTTCCAACTCGACAAGTGACAAGTGTTTTACGAGCTCGCCTAAAGCTCCCTTCTCTAAATGTATATAATTTTTTTTTTTTTGTTATTGTGCTAGCAGCTAAGAATGCATTTTATGGCATTTCATATTCATAATATTATATATAAAGTTATTTCCTTATATTGCAGTTGTTTTACTATTTTTTTTTGTGCCTGCTGTTTCAGTGTTATAAAAAAAAAAAGAAAAACAATCAAAAAACCCTCCAAGAAAATCAATTTGACAAAATTTCATCACTCATTCCAATTATCCAGCTTTCTCTTTTTTTGAATCATCAGCAACAGACGTTTAGTTAAAAAATGTACAGTTCTTAAAATAAAAAAATAAAATGGCAACAAGAATTTTTAGGTTTTTAAAAAATTTTTTTTTTATGTTTGTGATTTTGTTTCTCATGTTTCTCAATTGATATTTTTTTTGTAATGTTGTTGTTGTTTGTTCAACTTAAGTCTCTAAATTTGTTTTATGTATTATTTATTGGTCTATATTTTTTTTTAATATAGTTTATATACTTATACATTTGCTTAGTTTACTTTAAATTAGAGCCGAAAAAAACTACAACTGCAAGAAAATTTTGACACGAGTTTACTTAGTTTATTATCTTTAGTATTTCAAGTAGTTTGTGTTTTATATACATATATTAGTACATTCGTATCTATTTGTTTTGTTGCCATGGTACAAATATGAAGCACTAACCAGGCTGGGCATTCTCGATTTATATCACGCCCATTAGCCAAACTAACCCCCAGAACTCTCATGTCATCATATCTATCGTCTACTCTTCTGCCTTTGATTTTTCTTGATTACAAAATATGTTTGTTGTTGAACCATTGACGACATATTATATAAAAAAATAAAAAAAATATGAAAAGAAAAACTAAATTATATATACAAATATATAACAAAATTAAAAAATTAACTTTAAAAAAATCAGTTGGCGCCCACAACTAATAAGTTGTCCAATGTGTTTATTTTTGTTCATTTTTTTTTTAGACGGAGCAATGGAAAAATTACGCTCATTATTCGATGCTATTTGCGATGCTATCTTTGGTCTCGATAGTAATTATTCCTTTTATATTCTCTACTATGCCTAATGATAATCATAATCATAATTGATTTTTTTTTTTTTTTTTTGAGAGCACATAAGAAATTTTGAGTCTAAATATATGATTTAAGTAGTTTACGACAAAACGACACACACACGCCATACAAAACATACACACCAACCCCACACACACACACACACAGACAATATCGTAGGCTGTCAAGGAAATCGGGTGCGAGAATCGAAGCGAGAATTTATACACGATTTTGTATGCTCTTTCTCTTTGCTGCTTCACATCCTTGTGCAATCAAGAAGCGAGAAGATGACAAGCAATTTATAGTGTTTAGCACTTCTCTTAACGATTCTTGTGGCAATTCCAAAAGTCAGCTTTACATATACATTACACAGGCACAAAAAGATACACACTTACATGAACATTGACATAATCCGACATAACCTCCTGACATACTATATATTCGACACAGCTCAAGTCTATCAAATACAATATATTTTATACTTTTTCAATATCAATGCAAGCTTCAAATTCCGCCTCATTGCTGCAAATTTGTCGAACAACAAAAAATCTTCAAAGCGTGCCATGTTTTATTCATTTTTCATTTCGATTTCTCATCTCATTCGACAACCACCAATTCGCAATATTCGTACTTATTTGACTCTCTCTCTCAAAAAAAAAAAAAAAAAGATGAAAATAATATTTTCCCAAAATTTAAGTATTTTTTAAATTAAAATTTAGAGCGTTATTTGAAAAAGTTCCAATTCCAAAGAGGCAACTAAAATAATAATAATAATAATAATGATAATAATAATATTGATAAATATTGTACTTCATAATTGTAAAGAATCGCGCAAAAATCATGAATCATAAACATTTCGCTTGTCGATATCATCTCAGATTTATGTAATAACTCACTTGTTTTGCTACAGAATAGTTAGTTTGCGCTTTTCAAAAAACAAAAAAAACAAAACAAAAACAATATTCTCTTTTGTTTTAGTTAAATAAAAACATATGTGTGCTTTAACATTTTTTATATATATCTGTATAGTGCGTATACCTACCCTCAAAAGTCTCTGAACCAAAAAATGTTTCAGTTAGCACAGTTTTCTATTCACAATATTCGATACAAAACGCTCTTTGTCCGAGAAGTTCAGTAGAGAAGTTTTAGCTGTGCTTTGTTCAGAGCACCTACATATAAATACATACATACATAACTCAATCATCGTAACAATACCTCACATCCCTAACTTTCGAATGCGTCAAACTTAATGTTTTTAGATGGTTCGCGCTTATACATATCTCCTATGTATATGTGCATAATATTTTGATTTTGCCTGCTCGTTTTTTGAGATACACTGCAATCATTGTGTACACGTTCATTTTCCTGACATTTTAGCGTTCATCTCCTTCATATATTTCATATGGTATCTTTTTTTGTTTTGTTTTTCTAACCTCACCTTTTCCCAAAAGTTTCCTTAAGTTTCCTATGTGAAACTATAGACATAAAAATACAAAAAAAAACATGGCACGTTTAATGAATGAATGAAGGAATAATCGATCAATTTTCACGAAATCTTCCAATACTTTATAACGTCGTGTAATGCAAACCAAAATCGTATAAGAATCAATTTTTGATATTGCGCTTAAAAACACGTAACAAGCTAAATATAACTAAACAAATCTCGCAAAATCTTTTAAAAAAAAGTACCAACAAAAAAAAGAATCTAAATCCAATACAATATACCATATCAAATTAAAATTTTTAACGTAAACGAAACAAAACCCAAAAATACAAAACAAAACAAATATCAAGTACAACAATAAACACGTAACTCTAAACACTTGAAAACTCTATCCAAAAAATATAGATTAAATATATATGCAGTTCCTTAATTAACTTTTAAAACACACCGCCTAAGTTATTTAAGTAAGGGCTTTTTGGTCTAGCAGCACTTTAAAACTTTAAAACCAAGCAATTTAAATTAAAATTACAAATAAATTAATTTTACGTCTAAATCTTGAAACACACACACAAATTTAGCTTAAATTTAATATATTTACAATTGTACGTTTAAATCTTAATTAATTAACATGAATGCAACTTTTTCAAATAGACGCTAAAGCATAATATTTTACATAACTATTTACTAATATACATTTTTTGTATTTTTTTTTCACCTATTTTGATGCATTTAAAAAAAATTGTAGGCGACAACTTTGCCGATTTGCTCGATGGTCTGTACCGCAGGAAGTACCATTATCCTTACTTATAATTGTCACCGCAACAGCAGCAGCAACTGCAACTCTATCAGCAGGCGTGCGGCTTCAATACACTCGGTAACAACAACACCAACAATAATAACAACAACAACAGCAGCAGCAACAACAACATCAGCAACAACACCAGCAACAACAACAGCAACCCCAATCCCAACAACATGTTACAGTATCATCCACATTACCATCAGCAACAACAACAACAACAACAACAACATCAGCAACAACAACATCAACAACAACAGCTACAGGAACAATCAACGTCACATGGCCATAGCAATAGCAATGGTCAGCCGCCACGCCTGAACAGTGCTGCTGCTCACAGTAGCAATCATTATCAACATAACCATTGCAACAACAGCAACCCTAACAGTGGTCACAGTGGTCACAGTGGCCACAACAATCACGGCAGCAATGTGCAGCGTCAGCAACAACAGAATCAACATAATGTTGCTCACATGCTCAATTCAGTTCGACAGCCACAGCACAGCAGCAACAGTCAGCTGCAGCATCACAACAGCAATAGCTTAAATACATCGCCACACGGCAGCAACGGTCAGCTGCCACACTATAACAACAATAGCTTAAATTTATCACCACACAGCAGTAACATCAACCTGCAACACACTCACAATATCAATCACCTCAGGAGCCTAAGCTTAGACACACAAACAAACAGCAGTCCGAGCAACATGCAACAGCGCAATGGCAACAGCAATGGCCTAACCTTACACACACGTGGCAACAGCAACAGCAGCAACAGCATGAACAGCATGCAACACAACACAAACAATAGCAATGGCCAAAGCCATATGAATAGCTTTAGCTTATCCCCACACACATTATCACCTCAGCAGCAATTGCACGACTTTGGCTACAACATTGAGCAACAGCAACAGCAGCAGCAGCATGCACAAAAGCGGCTGAGCAGCAGCAGTTTTGCAACAGCAACCACATCGGTTGCAGCTGCGACAGCAGCAAAATCTACAACAGAAGCGGCAACAAATGCAAATGCAAATGGCGGCTTCTTGTGGCGTTCATAACCCGCAACTGACAATTAAGCTGGCATACACACACAGACACACACACACACACAGACACACACACAGACACACATCTACTCCAAAAAAAAGAAGAAAAAAAAAGAAGTGAGAAGAGAAGAGAAGCGAAAAACTTAACTGATACTGAATTACAATAATCTATATAAATAATGTGGATCATCGATATGTTCTCAACAAATACCAATCATTTTAATTTTAATTAACTAATTAGCATTTTTTTTTCGGATACATTTCTATCCTTTTTTTTTGTGTTTATCCTTAAATGTTCCTCATTTAACCTTATGTTGTAGAGGGTATTATTAATTTATTTTTGTGCTTTTTTTTGAGAAGTTTTTTTTTCTTTTTATGTTGTAGCCAAACATATAAAAAACAACTATGAATAGAAATTAGATACACACACATGCACATATACATATATTCGATATGTATGCATTGGCTAAATGAAGTAAAACACACTTATATATTTGAATATATATTAAATACTATATTTTAACTAAATAGGAAAGCCAAGGTTTTTTTGTGCTTAACTTTAGACAAAAAGATCTTTTTTTTTTCGAACATAACTAAATATATATAGCTGCATATATATGCATATATATATATATATATATATTAATATTAATATCATACAATTAGGCGTGAAGGTATAAGCTCTGTTTTTTTTTCTGTTTCTGTGTCTCTAAACTGACTTATACGAGTACCGAAGTATATATGTATATTTATATAGCTGAAAGATCTGTTTATTTTTTTTCATAATTTATAAATGAATTTTTTTTATTATTATATAACTACATCCATACAAAATAATATAAATGTTAACATGCTCAAGTTCAGGCTGTTCTTACCAACTATACTTATAAATATATATGATGAACGAGTACGAGAAATGGGGGAATCTTGAGAAGGGTGTCCGTCTGCTGTCACAGCAGCAGCTACCAATTTGTGCAGCTTATTGTGTGGGAGGGGGAAGGGGGAGTGGGGGGTGGGTTATTGACCCTCCACCTCCCCATAACCGGTTGTCGAGACAAAATTACGAAAGAGAATACGAAAAATAAAAAGGAAACGGAACCTGCTTTTTTTTCATAGTTTGTAAAAAGAATTTTTTTCATAATTATAAAGATACTTTTTTTTTGAAACAAATTTTTTTTGTATGCGTTTAAACAACTTGAGCATGTTACACACACACACACACACACACACGCAAACATACACACCCACACACTCACAGACACACACAAATACTTACAAATTGAAAACCTTAAAGAAACGAAACGAAAAGCACGTGATAAAAGCCTGTCAAAAGAAAAATAAAACACAAAATTATTGAAAGGAAAGAAACATTTTAAGAAAAAGCACGAAAATCGATGAGGCGCCTATGTATGTTAGGGGGCGTGGCTGGTGGTTACTTGCAGCAAATTCTAAATTTTATTTCCTTTTTTGTAAACTTTTAAGACGGAATTTTGTTTGATTTGGCTAACATTTTTGCCAACTTGCCACGCCCACACACAGAAAAGAATGTGGGCATACCGAAGCGGAAAACATAGGTGCTTCAAATATGTAAATGAAACTTTAACTGAATTAAAATAATTTCAAAACAAATGTAATCAAATTATGTGTATGTTCAGCTTCATATGAGATGATCTTCTTCATTATTTTCGGTTTTAGTTTTAACGAATATTCATAATCAACAAAAAACAAATGTGAATCATTTTATCTTGTCCAGAACTCCTGAAATACATATATCAAAATTTTAAATTTGACTTTATCATTTAATCTGATCTAAACCAGTAAAAAAATCTAAACGTATAATAAAAAATTTTCCAACAAACTTTATTTATTTTGTTTTACTTTTATTATCTAGGCTTCAATTTAAACATTAGTTCTTAATTATTTAAAACAAAAATCAGAGTCGAATTTGCAACAACGAATTACAAATTATAACAAGCAAGTTCACACATAAAAAAACATTTAAATTTTAAGAATACATTAATGGCAAATTTATGCAAAATTATTGTTGAATATAGAACAATTAATAATTTTTGCATACAGCTTGGTTGTGCTGAGTACTAAACATTCTAAAAAGAAAACAAAAACGAAATAGGTAACAACACGATATGAAAAAAAACAAAATAACGGCAATATATGCCTACATACAAAAGTAATTTTTTTTCTAATAACAATATACAGACAAAAATGCAGTGCTGATGGTGAGGCGATTATTGTTACAAGTAGCCGCCAGATGCGTTTTGAGAAGTAAAGTGATTTCGTACTCAATGAAGAATATATAAAGAAATCGAGAAACGAAACAGCAAATTGGCCAAGATTACAGATTAGCAAGATTACGCTTCTCAAGACCAGACGCCATCACAATAAATAAAATACATAAAGCACATGGCATGCATGGCATATGCCTGCATACTCACACACACGTGTGTGGCTGTGTATGCGTATGTGGTGTATATATGCCGTCGAATAGTTACAAAATTAATACTCAACCAATCGTAGCCTTAGCTTGTAAAGAATACCGATATTTAATAGCACTTAGCGTCTCGTCTCGAAACTAGTTCTAGTCAAAGCGTAATGCAAATTTTTTTCCATGTCCAATAATCGACATACGATAATCGATAGCATTAATGCGTCTTATCAATTGTTCACAAATAACAAGTTAAGCGTCACTATTAAAAAAAAGCAAAAGAAAAAAAATTCAACAATATCTTTTATAAGAAAGTAACATAAAAACATTTTTTTTAACCAAATATGTTTTTTTGAGCATGTGTAAAACTCGTTTTTTTTCGTAGTGCTGATGGTTTTTTTTTTTATTTATATTTTATACTAAAATGGAAGAGCATTTTTTTGTTGTTAGGCATAAGCAGCCAAGCTAATTTTGTTAAATGTGTGTTTTTTTTTTTGAAGAAGTAAGAGAAGCGCAATTATAAAGATTATATATTTGAACATAAAGTTAAAGGAAACCTCATTAGAAATACTTATATACATTCAAAATGTTGTTCAAAATAAATTTATATATATACATATATATAATTAAATATATACACATACATTTTTTTACATATATCAACAAAATGTTGAGTGGTCAAGAATGTTTTTATAATGCATCACAAACCGAAAGGCGCATACAATTTTTTGTGTTTAGCATAAGTAAAAAAAACCTAAAAACCAAAAACATTTTTTATATATTAAAAAGAAAAACAACAATAAGAATGAACCTCAATACGGATTAGAGAAAATGTTTTTTTTTATAATCAATGCATGAATCAGGAAAACAATTTTTTTTTGTCAGCTAGCAATTGAAATTAGTAAAGGACAAACGACTCATGTAATCATATATATAGAAAAATAAAATTTAAAAACAACAATAATTAATTACTTGAGATTAGTATTAAAAGACAACAATTTCAAAGCAGGGCGCTATTTCCATAGAGTATTTTTTTTCCGTGATTTCTATAATGTATGTAAATTTATTTTTAAGTGTCTTCTTCCTTTTCTAGTCATATGGCGTGACTTCCATCCTATAATTATAACTCCTGTTGGCCGCTGCAAAAAAAAACACCGAAATTTTTTTATATATACATAAATACATATTACTTATTTACGTACGCATATACATAAGTACATACATATTTATAGCATACAGAATACATATAATGCAACAACATATATACTATTAAAAGAAGATACATTTTTTTTGGCTTAGAAATTGTACTTGAACTACGTAGTGCATGAGAAATATATAAATAGATACAAATATATACATTAAAGTATAAGTAAAATAAAATGAACCCCGTCAAACAGCTGTCGATGTTTGTCTGTGGAACGTGAACTGCCCTTTGAAAGATTTTTAAATACAAGTAACACCAAATTAAACAATTAATTATAACATCAGAAATAAATACATAAATGCCTACGAAAACGAAAATCGCGGAACTACATAAGCAATATACTAAATGCATAAATAATGAAATAAGCAAATAACATATATAATTCATACAAATTTAAAGAAATGAAAACAAGTAATATGCAAACAAATGGGAAACGTATTCAATGAATGGCAACCGATAAAAGCAAACAAACAAACAAATTATATATGTAACTATATACCATACGTATACAAAACAATGTTAAGCGAAAAAATACAAAATAAATAAAAGCGCTCACAATTTTTTTTTTTGAAATACGATAAACTACACTACACACACATACTTGTAATGTTAGTAGTTTACATTACCTATATACATTATATGAAAGAGAAATGAACAACTTGAATTTTAATTCGTTTATACAAATATATATACATCAATATATATATACATATATATATAATAATAGCAGCAGCTAATTGTTGTATTAAGAAGTCACATTAAACCCAAAAAACAAACAAATAAACGAAAAATATTTAAAATTCGAAACCAAACAAGAGCTGGCAGCTTTTGCAATGTTATTTTTCCAGACAAATGCTCATTGCTATGGTGGTCTGCATTAACCCTGAGTTGGGCGCGTACTTTGTACGGTTTTTGTTTTTGCTACATACACCTACCTATATATCATGTATGTATATTGCAGCTGAGAACTTGCCCCTTACTCAACTTAGGTCATTAAATCATTATTCCAATGTGGCAAAAATTGCAGGTGAGTGCTGGTTTAAGTAGTTTGGTTTGTTAACAAGAGTCGAGCTATCTCCAAACTGATATTATTGCAATATAAATGCATTGGCATGTGCATATATGTATATGTAGACATATATGTATGTAAGGATGTATGTATACATGTAGGTGTGTGCTTGCATGGATTCTCGAGTGGTGAACAAAGCGCTCAATTGACGCTGTTATAACCAATTGATTAACTAACTGATAAATGCCGCACGTTTCTCAGTCAATTGCAATTTGTACTGTTTTTTCTATTGTTATTAAAGGTGTTATTGCTTGCTGCATTTGTTTTCTTTCCTCATATTTGTTTATTTATTAAGATAGTTTTAAGTTGTTCTAACAGGAACCACCTTTAAAAGGTCATTAACTTCAACAAGCGTTGGAGGGCGCTGTAAGCCTGAGTGACCAATCTTTCCACAGCTACAACATATAGAAAATGTGATCTAATGCCATGATGAGGTCTTCTACGAGGTATCTATATCTTTTTACTACTACACAATCGCCATGGTTAACTCACCTTATTATATCAGAAAGTATATGTCCAAAAAGGGAATTGCGTCTTTCTAGAAACCTACGGTTTCCTCATCAGTCAGCTAACAGCGAAGGTCGGGTCCGTTTAGGGCAGTCTCTCTCACTCACTTGGTCTATCAGCTTGGTGCAGTTTGAGGGCTACTCATTAATCTTATCACACAATTCGCTTGTGCGCTATTGTAATTTAAAGTGGGTTGAAGCTGACTCAATCACTTCAGATGGCTTCGATGAATCGACACTTAACTCGCAAACTTAGAGCAGGCCAAGTGAGGTATCGCTTCGACTTGTTTTGGTCAATTGTATTTTAGATTTAAAGTGCATTTGTATATGGTATATTTACTCTCTTGGTTCCTGTGGGAGGAACAAGGTCAATTATTGACCCTGACTGATAACATTTAAAAGCCTTACGTCACGCTGCTCAAGCGTTATAAATGACACTCTTGAACACGAAAGCCCTTCAAATTACAGTATTCATGACAGTTTTTTTGTTAGTTTTATTGTTATTGAGAGTTCCATGACACAGAAACACCCCAGGAAAAAGCATGCCCTTGAAGTGGCTTAAGTGCCCAATAATGACAAATGGGTTTGCTAGAGCTAATATTATATATCATGGTATTTGTATAGCGTGTTTCTGCCTGCTAATCTCCAATATTTGTGGGGAAAAGAGCAGCTAAGTAAATGCAGCAGAGCCTTGGATGTGAACCATATTTCGTGGCTTCTTTGGTAGTTCCACAATCAACTTAGACCTTAGACTTTTTAAGTACAAATGCATGTTTGAATTTATTTATATCGTATATTTATTAGTTAACTTGTTTTGTTGTTGTTGTTTGCCCATGAGAAGGCCGCATTCCCTTTGACTAAGGCTAAGTACTTCACACATCACAGATTGCATTCGCACGAGCGGCGTCGTATTCACTTCTTCAGGAAGACCTCGTGCAACTCCACATCCTTCAGATTGTTAACGGCAACAGAGGACGCCCGTTGCGCCCGCTGCGCCCGTTGCGCTCGCCTGCCCCGCCTGCCCGTGCGCCAGTGCTCCTCGATTTCGATAAGCGTGCGTCCGCGCGTCTCCGGCACAAAGCTGTAGATGAAGGCGGCGGCCAGAAATGAGACCAAGGCATAGAAGGCAAACAGATTGGCAGTGCCCAGCAGCGCATCCAAATTCGGGTAGATCTTCAAGCAGATGAATGCCAATATCATGCCAAAGAACACGGAAATGCCCGATGCACTGCCACGCACACTCTGCGGAAACACCTCCGATATCATGATAAACGGTAGCGTCAACATGCCCATCGTCGAGAACACAATGTGCGCTACAATGCACACCACTGGCAGCCACGACCAGGTGCCCACTGTTGCCGGCCACCAGCCACCGGCGGCTAGTAGCACCATGCAAACAGCCATTCCCATTGCGGACAAGAGGCCCGCCGGCCGGCGGCCCCATCTCTCAAAGATGCTGGTCATGAAGAAGGTGGTGATAATGCGGGCGACACCCAGCATGACGGCAACCAGCACGGGATCGATGGTAACGCCAGCCGTTTGGGCAATCTGTACCGCATACACAATGATAACAACGACGCCGCAGGCCTGCTGAAACCCAAAGAAACCAATCATCATGAGCAGTGGCTTGTAGACCTCCGGGCGGCGAATGGCCTGGAAAATGGATTCACTGGCCGCCGTATCGCGGCTGTTGTCCGCCGTCATTTTCATTTGTATCAGTTCCGCCTCGAACTCCGGCACACAGTCGTCATCTATGGAATTAAAGAGGGATTAACACGGGCACTCCAATCGAAGGCCCTTGCTCTATAACTAACCCTTGCTCCGCAGTCCGCGAAAGTAGCGCAACGATCGGCGCGCCAACTCGATGCGACCCTTCTGCAGGAGCCAGCTGGGCGACTCCGGCATGGGCATCACAAGCAGTGTGGCGGCCAGCTGATAGACACAGCTGATGCTCGCGATGAGCACTACGTTTTGGCGTATAAAGTAGCCCAGTATATACATCAGCAGTATGCCGGAGGCCAAGCCAATCGAGGTGCCCAATATCAGTCGTCCCCGAATGCTGGGCAAGCTGATCTCGGCGGAGTAGACGCCCACCGGTGAGACAAACATGCCAATCATGATCCCGCCAAATGCGCGACCCAGTAGCATCTGTGCGTATACGTAATCTCGATTGCAGTACAGAAAACTCGTCGCCAGCAGCAGCCAGCCAAGCAGGCCAATCAGATTCGTCAGCAGAATTGTGTACTTGCGCCCAATACGATCCAGGAAGAAGCCAACCATGAGCCCGCCCAGCGGACAGGCCATGTTGTTGATGGACGCTGATGGAAATATTGTTCAATTGGAAGTAAACATTCATTAAGCTGCCTGTCTGCATGGATATTTCCATCTTAGTTAGCTAGCCTAAGACCACTAACTAATACGTAGAAGAAGATTCTTAATTTTTAGTCAATCCATATATATATATATATATATATATATATATATATATATATACAATATACCTTATTGTTTTATACGTTTCGGATCAACTATTTCATTTTAACAAACAATGTTCTGTTTAAAAATTTTCTACAAAACATTCCGGATAAAAATTAGAAAACGTTTAATATGCTAAGGGAAAGCATTTCGAGGTAGTCCAGAGATGGACCGATGGACAACTTACCGAACCAGCTAGCCTCATCCTTGTCCAGCCAGAAAGGTTGCGTATCGTCGCGCAGCTGATTGAGGGTAACGCTGGGCATGCTGATGACCATGCCAGCGCCAAGGACGCCGCTGTTTCCCAGGAACACCATCAGCTCCTGCCGAAGAACGGCCAAATGACGTTCACCCAGCGGCAGACTGCTCTCCTTGCGCTTATGCGATTTGCTATGGATCTTATTATTATCATTGTTATTGTTGCTGTTGCTGTTGCTGTTGCTGCTGATGTTGTACTTGGCACTGTTGCTGTCGGTGGTCTGAAGATTGGTCTTGCCCAGATCCTTGCAGATGATGGGCATGTCGGGCAACGGCACGAGCTCCTTCTGCTCCAGTGCCATGTTGTCTCTGAGCGACTGTGTGGCTTGGAGTGTCTGTGTGTGTCCTTTATCAATTGGGTTAATGCTGGACAATTAATAATATTGGCAACGTTGCGGCAGCGTCGACTGCGACCCGACTGTGGCTATGTTGCGTGCTGCTCGTTGACTTTGTAGTGTTGACTTTGTTGTTGTTGTCGTTGTTGTAAGACACTTGTCTAATTGATAATGACAAGTGGAAACTTCCGCGAATTGGTATCAATTTCACAAGGGCAACAAATGCAGAACACAAAAATGCAGAAAAAAAAAATTCGTTTTAAAAAATAAATTATATTTCGAGAAATCTTTTTTTCTATATTCTCTTTTTTGATGACGTTGCGTCTTTTGGCACTGCCCTCTGGGGTCTCCAGTCTCTGGTGTCGTGCACCAAGTTCGTCTACAGTTCCGCTTAGGCGTCTGTTCTCTGCTGTGTTTTACCGTTATCTTTTATGTCGTTTTCAAAGACTCGTTAATTGAGATGGGCGCGTGCGATGAGTGCGTGCTTTTCCAACGTGACACGATGACCAGCAACAGCTGTGACTTTGTGCAATATGGATAAGTTTTTTTTTATGTATACATTATGTAAGTGTGTGTGTGTGTGCTAAAATGTACATACGCATATATTTGTGCTGAGCAGATCAGTACATAAATAAGGCGTGGCACCATTTCACAATTAAAACAATAAAGAATGCTCCAGTCGAGCTGACTTGTCTAGGAGATATCCAGAAGGCGTGAGCCGAACGCTTCTTGGATATTAACACAGCAACACCATATGTTTGTGCATGCCACACACACACATCTGCACAATATTTTGGCCATTTTGAATGGGTTCAGAGTATACAAAAGAAAAATAGTTATTTTATGCACTATTATTATAGAATTTCACGTGTCTCCGAAACGCTCGTGTTTTCTTAAAGATTTCCTTCCGCGACACGCGCTCATCTCTAGCAGTGTTCATTTGCGCGCGCCGTGTTATTGATTTGGCTATCGATTTGACGGCCGTTCTATGCGAACCTTTCTTCAGACCACATTCCTAAGCACACAAAAGCACACACCGACGGGCAGACACACGCACACACACACACACAGTCTGGCGAATTCATCTGATTGCCGTTTGTTAACTGAAGCATCTGTGTTTCATCTGCTAATTACCGCAATTGCTGTTCTTATAACTTATTTGGATAACGTGTTTGGCTTGCCTTAGGCCGCGCCAAATGACCGCTTGCGGCAACGTCTCCCCAGCAACTGAAACCGTTGTCGGCAAAATGCTGCAGCAACAAGCTGCTCCTCTTGGGAACAAAGGCAACTGTTGATGACCTTTTGCATACCCTGCACTCACTGATGACAATTTGTAGATGCTCGTTTTTGTTGTCACATTTTTTATGGCACAACTTCTAAAGTCGATTTTGACCTTCATTGCGTGTGTTTTAAATCACGATGCTCGGATTTTAAACTTCTTACACGCCAAAAAGAGCATATCTTATTCGAGCCAATAGCAAACACATTCATGTGTAATTAATGCCATTTATTTAGCAAATCGATTTTGCGATTAATGCGGAGTATGATAATCGTTGTTATTACGTATACAATCCGCATACCAAATACATACACACATTCACAGATAAACTACTGGTGCCAGCTGGGTTGGCATTTCGCATTTCGCTTGTTTATATTTTTGTTTAATCGGTGGCTGCAACAATTTTCTGACAGGTGTGTTGGTTAGGTTACTACGCAATCAATTCCATTCGCAGACCCCTCTACTCTCCCATTGCCAACTCTCCTCGAGCGGCACCTTCCGGTCCCATTCCTTGTTTCCACAAACGAACGACATTGGCAACGAACTTGCCGGCAAATGGGGCAAGGAAGGAAGTTCGTGGCTGCACAAGAGATGTTTTATGCCCTTTCAAAGCGTATGATGAGCTTGCCATCAAATATGTGGTATGTTAAATATATATTTGGCCAAATAAAACTATTCTTTAAATAAACACAGAAATAATATATACACAATTGTATCAATTGAATGACAAACTGCTTCAAATAAAACTACTTAATATAAAATATAGATGCCAAAGGCACAATACTTGTTAGAGTATTTTGGCGTCATTGTGGCTAGTGTATTTATAATTGCAGCTGGCTCATAGCCAGCAGGCGAACAATTCTCACACTGCTGCTTATCTCGCTCTTATCTTTATCTCTGTCTCTGTCGCTCTTTTTATTCAAATCGGAAGAATGGCATAAATTAAGCCGTGCGGTCAGAGATGCGATATGTGGAATCTTGATAAAATAGGGCGTCCTCCTGCTGGAAGCGACTGTCCGCTTATCAGGAACACCCATTGCGCCCTAAGCAAACATATCGTTTGTTTATATTAATTTACTATGTTTATCGTGCCGACTTTAGGTAATTAGCAAGCTCAGCAACTCAAATAACAATTTATGAAAATACAAGTAACTGTAAATAAAATTAATTTTCAATTTATTTAGATGAGACGGAGTCGGAAAACGGCAATTGCACAACAACAACCACAAAAGTACGATAAATGAACACTGCGAGTGTTTCGGCCAAAGTTACAGATAACAGCAAACGTCGCCGGACTTCATTTATTCTTGACGAGCACACACATACCTCAATTAATTGATTCGTTTTACATTTTGTTAACAAAAAAAAAACACATCCACATCCACAGCAACAGAAACTTACTTTGCCTCATATATGATTTTTTGTTTTTGCGATTGCAATTGTTGTGTTATCATTTGTGTTTGATTGAGTGTCTATATTTCCATTTGATATTTTCTATTGCATCAATTAGTAATGAAAATAAATTGCAACACAACGTTTCTGTAAACGAGCAATTAAAACTCAAGTATATTGCAATTGGCAAGGCACCGAGTTAATACAAAAAAATGTTATTCGTTTTTGCATACATACTTAATTAATTGCAAAACACACATGCAAATATTTACATAAGAATCGTTCGTACACAGCTGTTCAAATATTTTTGAATATGTAAACGTGTCTGGTGTCTAAAGAAAAACTGGTTTGGCATCCAGGTATATATTTGGTATGGAGTTATCTGTTTATCTGCATTGATTGCGCTGCAAAATACAAACAAAGAAAATTAGAATGTTCAAATGATAACAGCAGATATGCATAACACTTATATTCAATTGCATTATGGTGTTTAGTCACTTGAATGAACTTTAAAAAGCCGTTAGGTAAGTCGAATGCATGTCATAAAGCTAACCGGCTTATAACGCAATTAAGCATTACATTTAAGTAGCGTGAAGTTGGCTTCAATTTTGTCGTTAAATTTGCCTTTCTATAAAACCCCAAATCTGGAAACTATGGAATTATTCCAGTTCTAAAGTTATTTACAAATTTTGTGAGTAAGCTGTTATTAACCGTGAGTAAATCTTTCTTTGGTCATCGATAGTTCGAAAAGACGCATGCATGCCTAACACAGCTTTAACATTTGAGTCGCATGAAGTTGGCTGCATGCTATTGACATGAGATAGTTATGTTAAAATATCATATGTTAATTTGAGAATAATTGCGAGACAACAATCAAAATAATACAAGCTTTATTTGTCAAACTAAGCAAAAATATTAAATTCCATAATACAAAAGAAAATATACAATAAATTAAAAACAAAATAAATATTTAAAATAAATAAATAAACTGAATATGGTTTTCTACTTCAAAAGCAATGTGGTGCAGCCGACGGCGATGCTTTACATGGGTCGTGACAAGCACGAGAACGAAGAGCTGATTCGCTGGGGCTGGCCGGAAGATGTGTGGTTCCATGTGCACGACTTATCCTCGGCGCATGTCTATCTGCGCCTACGGAAAGGACAGACCATCGATGATATTCCCACTGATGTGCTGGTGGATGCTGCACAACTATGCAAGGCCAACAGCATCCAGGGCAACAAGGTAAACAATCTGGAAGTAGTCTACACGATGTGGGAGAATCTTAAGAAAACGCCGGACATGGAGCCGGGCCAGGTGGCCTATCACGACGAGAAGGCCGTGCGCAAAATTCGTTTGGAGAAGCGTGTTAATGAGATTATCAATCGACTGAATCGTACCAAAACCGAGGAGGAGCATCCCGATTTTCGGGGTCAGCGTGAGACACGCGATGCCGCTGATCGGCAGGATCAGAAGCGATTGCAACGCGAGAAGCGGGAACAGGAAAAGGAGGCAGCCAAGCTGCGTGAACTGGAGGCCGAGCTGCGCAGCTATTCCTCGCTGCAAAAGACGGAAAACATGCGCACCAACTACGATGCTGGCAATGAATCTGACGACTTTATGTAGTAGCGGTAGAGATTTTTCTACTTACACCTCCCTCACCCTATCTATCGACAGACGGTTGCTGCATTTCAAAATTTGTTTACTTATCAAACATACACATACACCTATATAAAACATTATTATTTTTATATTAAAACCTGTACAACACGTTCAGCAATTGTAAATTGGCTGTTAAAGGAACACAGAAAAGCTAACATTTTAACAGCCGTGGAGTGATGCTTTCTCAAGTGAGGAGCAATTCTGTGAATATTTGTAGACGTAAGATGTCTGGCAATGCTTTTCACAATTTCAAAATTTGTGCGCAAATATTAAAGCAAAAACACGACATAATATTGATATACATATATTCTCATATATATGTACAATAATAACAGTAATAACCTAAGCACATAGAAATTGTCGAGTTGTTAATGAACTACACAAGGACACAGATCCATTTCCGAATAAACAAACACTTCGTGTACAAAAAAACAAAGAAAATCTGCATTCAAAAATTATGGAGTCCCCCATGAACCCAAAAAATGTTAAGATTTCACATTTAGATCAAGCGCAAATTCGATAAGTTCGATAAATTATGTGCTTAATGGTCTTTCGTATATTTTATTGTTTTATTAGAACAAGCAGGCTAAGGATTATCCACGGTTCAAATTAAATATTGATTGTCTATTTTCTAATTGGTGTGGTTTTTTCTTGGATAAGGTACATACTCGTATTTATTTTGATTAAAACGCATATTAGACTTACAGATAATATATAAATATAATATTGGTATTATTATTATAATGTCTCTAGATATATACATATGCATACATATATTGTTCTAAAAGTACTTTTTGATTTTCCACATATGTACGTACGAATACATGTGCACCATTTATAATATATAGTTATTTAGTACAGTAAAAAGTGCTCAGTAAATTAGTTTTAAAATCGTGCATTCCTATAGCTACATACATATATATGCTTGTGTATAGAAATTCAAAGGGGTGCATACGCTCAATATAATATAAAATATTGAAAGCTATGAGCTTCATAATTATATGCTATAATTATACAAATATGCCATATATATATTTATATAAAGATATAGTAGGTATATAGACTATAAATAGTCTGATAGATTGTTTGTAAAGCTGAAGATGCCAATAAACAATTGGACATGGAATGTTTCTCAATTATCATGCTTGTTTTCATTATTGCTTAAGTACACAGTATATTTTGTATATATATATATATATATATATATATATATATATATATGTGATATATGTATGCATCTTTAAATATTTTTTTTGTTAATTTTTTTTAAGGCTCAGTCTTAAAAGTAGTTGCAGATACGTTGTTGGGCAGCACATACATATATGTATATTTTTGTCAATAAGGGGTTACAGAGATTCGCGAAAAAATTGTAACGCATATCGTATATATGAAGCTGTAGATCGTCTATGTATATTCAATTGTAAATATATATGTATGTATGTATGTATGTACATAGCAAAGTAGCAAAAAAAATATATATATATATATATATATATATATGTGTGTGTACATATATATATATATATATATATGGAAAAAATTAATAGATTATGTTATATATGAAAAAGAGCGCCTGGTTTTTGAAAACATTTAAATCACAGTTATGTTGTGTGTGTGTTTTTGTGTGTGAGTGTTGTTGTTGCCATTGTTGTAGTCCTACTGCTTGTGTCGATTATGATGATGCAACATAACAATCTCATCGCCGCTCTCGTCGGCTTCATCCAGTTCTGGTTCTATTTCAAAATCCTGTTCCTCATCCTCATCATCGGTGTGGAGGATACGTTCCAGTTGCTCCTCATCAAAGTACGGCTGAATGGTCATTCCACCTGTGAAATGTGTTATAAGGTTGGGTAAATGGATCAAGTATGTTGGCGAAGAAAACCAATAAATAAAATCGCACTCACGTTTAATGGGGGAACGAAACAGTTCGGTTTCGCCATCGTCGCCGGCATCGTCGTCCAGACCGAACTGCTCCTTGCTCTTCTGTGGTAGCAGCGAGAAATTGTAGTAGGGCATCTTACCGCGATGTCGGCGATAGAACCAGAATTGGGCGCACAATACACAAATGACCACGCCCACAATGATTAGCACGCTGGCGACAATGATGAAGATGAAACGAGGCAGGCCAAAAACGTGCGCATTGAACTTGAGATGGAAGACAACGTTCTCGGTGGGCTGGCCAGCTTGGGGCAGGCGCAGATCGCGTGTCGCCTCAAAATGACGCGGCGCCTCCACCTTCAAAGTGATGGAGCCCAAAGGCACTGCCGCCAAGCGGTATTCTCCCATGCTGTTGGTAAAGTTGCGCAAGTGTGTCAAACCCGGCGGCTGAATGACAGAGATTTTGGCATTGCGTATGGGATGATTGCTGTTGTCCAGAACAATGCCTGCATTTAGAGTCAAACAATTAGTAAAGATCGACATTTTGTATAAATTTATATGATTTAACCCACCTGTAATGCTGGTGGTGCTTCCGCTGCCACTTGATGCCTTCCCAGTCAGTTCGGTCACCTCGCCCTTAATCAGTGTGAAGCTGTGCAGCTTGATGACACCGAGATCGTTGATGATGCCATGCTGGACGTGCGCCTTGATTATCTGCGACTCGTGGTTGGGTGCAGATACCTCCAACCCATAGAGGCCCTTCGGCAGCATCAATTGGAAACGTGCCGCATTCCTCGTCACATTGTAGACCGAGGAATGTTCCAGCATCTTAACGAATGCCTCACGCAATGGCTGACCCTTGTCGTTCTGCACCAGTCCACTGACGCCCGTCTGGACGAGACCGAAGAAATTCTTGATCTTCTCTATGTTGGTGCGCCACACGGAGGCAATGTGTGCGTTCCCTGGCATGCGGCAGCACGACAATCCCAACGTATACATCGGTATTTTGTACATTTTATGGAGCAGGTTCGTCAGTCGTTCCGTTGTCTCGCTATGCAGCTGCCGAGTCGCCGAGCTGCTGCACTGCAGCGGCGAATAGTTGAACTCCGTTTGCCGTATGCTGTGCGCGAATTTTTCTAATATCGAATCACCTCGTGGGTAGCTAAGATCGGAACTGCCCGCCGAGAAGGTCAGCATCAAATCGAAACGTTCGTTGCGTAAGAACTGCAGCAACAAATCTCTCGTGGTATCCGTCTCCGGGCTGAGTATGCGCTCGGCCAGCTCATCCGGCCTCATCGGATCACAGATCGAGTTGCTATGGAAACGAATTTAGCATGTGGTTTATTTTTTAGAAATGCATTAGTTTTGGGAGTGATTCGAACATACTTGGCATTGTACATGGTGAAGATATCGTTAAATTTCTCCATCTGCGGCAGAAAGTAGATAACACTTCGCCGAAGCAACTGCACCACGGATACATCCTGCAGCTTATGGCCCTCGATCAGATGACGCACCAGATTCAACATTATCTCCCGCCCCAATGGCGCAGTTGTGTCGAACATCGAACTAATCACCAGCAGCTTATACTTGTGCTCCTCCGGTTCGCCAATCTATAGAAGGATACATGATGAAGGTATACAGATTAGATAGATTAAATGAAAGAAGCCGAAAGTCGGAAGTGAGGTATTCAAAATAGTAGATGAGATTTAGTAAATAATCCATGTTTACTCACATTGGAGGTTAGCTTGAGGTAATTGAAGTGCTGGCTGAACTCGTTGTCCGCATAGCCAAAGCTGGCGATTTGGGCATTCTGAGTCTCCAGTTCGGCGAACCGCTGGCGCACCTCGGCATTTGTGTGATATCTGGTATTGACCACATTCTCGATGATGCGAAAATCATTGGCAGACGCCCAATGCTGGGGATCATCGCGCATCAGCGTGACTGCGTTTCGCTTGCCAAATGGCTCCGCATGGGGGACCTCGACCTCCACCCGCAATGGTGCAAAGCCATCGGCCAAGACGGTGAGATTGTGGCGTCCAGGCAGCGCCAGTTTATAATAGTCGCCGAACGTGCCGCTAAACGTTGTATGATTGCCGCCATCCAATCCGATAGCGGCGCCCGCTATCGGTGTGCCAATCGAGCTGCGAACGAAGCCATAGATGCCATGATGCACCTGCTCGATGAGCTGCAGCATTGGCTCGCGATTGTCACGCCAATAGTCAGGCAGCTCCTTGGCCATTGGATACTTGTCGCAGCCCATTTCGATGGTCAGCTCCATGCAGCCGGCACGTACATAATTCCAATCCTGCATGCCACCCGTCACACTATACCACTGGGCGCCATTCGTAATGCCATCGGCGAAATGCTCGTTCTGGAATAGGGGACACGGCTTGCCCTGATGCATAGTGGGATGGGCGCGTGAATAGGTCAGTGCCAAATGGCGGAACAGTTCATGGTCCTCGGTGGGATTCAGTTTGCGTCCACTGATGCTGGCATCTCGCAGACGCGAATACGGATCATTAAAGTCATTCTCGTTGTCATCGAATGGGTAATTGGCCACCAGAGAGCCGCCGTGCAGATTCGCCGATAGCACAAATGGCAATGAGAGCGTCCAATTCATGACGGCAGCCACCTCCGGTTCGGTAACCTTATTGAACTTATCCGTGCCATATTGATCCGGAAAATTTCGATTCAAGTCAACCAGATGGGCATTGGGGCGACCGAGACCACTGGTCCGATCACCCTCCCGGGATACCTCATAACCATCCGGATTCATGCTGTAGAGCATGTGGATCCGAGTACCATTTACCAGCCGTGTGATGCGCTCATCGTTGCCGTAACGCTCCAGCATATATTTGGTGAGCAGGAGCAGCATCTCCTTGCCAACGACCTCATTGCCATGCATATTGGCCACATACTTGAACTCCGGCACACCCGGCACATGTGCACCCGGTGTGGTCGATATCTCCAGCACCCACAAATCCCTGCCCTCCACGCTCTTCCCAATGCTGTAGAGGTTCGTCAATGTCGGGTAACTGGCTCGCATGTCCCTCAGATAACTAAAACAAGAAATGAATGAATTATATGAATGCACCAGAGATAAATATAGATAGAGAAAAAGATCTCGACCAGGATGTGGTTCACTCAAGTGCGAAACGTGAGTCGAGAATATATGTTTGGATCGAGTGCGTTTATCCTAAATGTATTCTAATTATAAAGAAGACATTCTTGGTGGTTACTTTAACTCACTTCTCCATTGCGGCATAATTGTGATGCTCGAATTTGGTGGGGGTTAGAAAGCCATCGTATTCCTCCTTCAGCTTCTCGGGCGGCTCAGCGCGCTCCACTTTCTGTTTGCGAAAGTTGCCTGCACAAAAGAGAATAGTTTATATATGTTCAATGTTCAATACAAGATTGGGGAAACCAAAATAGAAACAGAAAATAAACTGGGCGGAGTAGCGGATCAATAAGCAAAGCCAAAACCAAAATAAAAATGAAGCGATAAAACTTATGTGAAGGCAACCAGGATTTAAGCAAAAACCCATACAAAATAAATATAAAAAATAGGTTAAAGAAAATAATAAATCTAGAAAAAATCCAAGCCAATTAAATGTGCATCTCGACATGCTTAAGAGTAACAAGTTGAGCCAGGCGTCGCAGCAATGAATTAATTGAAATGGGTTTGCTTTCAATGAATATTTATTTTATTTGATTTTATATATTTATTTAAAAGAAAGAGAAATAAATTTGTACTTAGTTTGAGATAAAATGTTAGACCGAGTTCACAAGCAAATCAGACACAAGCCCTGAGTTATAATTGCCTTGTTCATACACATATTATTTAAAACTTAATTTATATTAAAATATTTTTTTGTTCCATATAAACATAACTTCAACTTCAGTGATAAAGCAATATTAATTGAATATATTGTAAATATATGTATACAGTCTATACAGTGAAGGCTTGAACATTTAAAAGAGCTTCAAATTTGCATTTCTGATCGAAATTTAATATTAATATTTTTTTCAGCGACGATATATATAAATATAGATATATATATATTTATTTAATTCAAATCATTTAGAAAAGAATTTTTAATAATTGTTTAATTGAAATCATTAGAGCATAGAAAATATGACTCAAATATGACGCGTTCCTGCTGGCCAGCGTCCACCGTACATCAAATATGGTACATATCGTAAGGGAATTGACATCAATTACGAAATCTATATATATATAATACTATATTCGCAGGATCATTAAAAAAACGGATAACAAACACCAGGTTTTTGTGTATTAACTATATCTTTGAGAATGTGAATTGGGTTTATTATAAACATGAATGCTCTTCAATAAAAATAAAACGCACTACACAAAAATAATAACTTTTATTTTGCAAAGTTAGCAAAGATAATTGTTTTTTTTTGATTCAGTTTTTCTCTATGCCATTATTAATTATATTTCTGTTCATGTTTATTACTATTTTGTTCGATTTTGTGCTTTTGTCATTCTTTATAATTATATTTATATATGTATTATATGTTAACAATGTTTCAGACGTTCGTTCTTGCACACGCTGGCGGGAAACAAAAAAATGTTTAACAATCTTCGGTTACCATATGGTATATATATATATATATATATATGTATATATATATTTATATATATGTGTGTCTTTTTATAGATATGGATATATATATGGTTATATATAGTAGTTAGTTAGATTATATAGTTGTGATTATATATCATTTTTACACATGGTTTTTGCCGTCATCTAAGTAAGCCGCTAAATATATCTATGCATATATATATAAAGTTGAGATAAAGCCAGAGAGAGAGTGGGAGATATCCAGAGAGGGAGAAGGACATAGAGAGAGACAGAGAGAGAGAGGAGAGAAGGGGATGCGTGTGCGTGTTTCGGTCATTGAAGGCTCGTGAAGTAGAACACTCCTTTGAGATACCTAGTTGTAAGTATGTACAAATTAAATTTGTTTCTTTCTCCCTCAATCAATATTAAATTTGAGGTGTGTCAGACAGAGACATAGACATAATTAGAGTGAGAGAGTGATTAACTTAAAATGCTGCTGGCAGTCGAGCAAAGTGCGTGTTCTACAAAATGAGTAAAGTTAATAATTAAAACTAACAATGCATAAGAATACGAAATGTACAATAAACAAAACATAAAATAACAAATGTGTGTATGCAATGTATGGGTAAGAGGGAGAGAGCATGAACGAGAGCATGAACTCGAAAACAGAATAAATTGATGAAAAAGATACAATCAAAATATATATATATATATATATATATTTATATGTATATATGTATATGTATATATGTATATGTATATATGTAAAAATTAAAATAGCAAAAAAGTGTGCGTGTGTTGAAGTGTTAGAATAAGTAGGCGTAAGATGCATTTGGCGTGGCACAAGATGTGTTAGTTACGGAGAGCTAAACTATGCTTCAATTTGTTTTGTTGACAATAAAACCGATGGGTGGTGGTGGTGGTGGTGCTGGTGGTGGTTGCAGTGCTTGCAGTGGTTGCAGTGGTTGTAATGCGCCCGTTTAATGCCTAAAAAAGTATGGATTGTAATAACTGCTAATACCATCAAAATTGCTTTCGACGGGCGATAGTTTGAAGTCGACTCGCATCGCCTCCGCATTCTCATTGGTCACATGCAACTCCAGCGGGGCGTTCGATTGGTAACTAAAAACCGTACAAAGAGAGGCAGTTATTTAGTTTGATTGGTATTGTGTGTTAATCTCAAAGAGCTCGGCGTCTCACCCAAAGGCCGCCGCAGTAACGCTGTAAATGCCGGGCGTGAGCAGGCGCCAGTACTCGCCGCGCTTTGAGGTGCGTATGGGCTTATCCTCCAGTCCGGAGACAATGATGGTTGCATCCGGAATCGGATAGCCGCTGGCATCCTGCACCAGACCCTTGATGCCAATGTGCGCCTGCTTGAGCAACTGCATCAGCGGCCGCTTATTGCGCGCCCATTCGTCTGGCAAACTGCTCGCTGGCGGATATTTGCAGCAGGACAATTCAATGGTCAGCTCGAAACAATTGCTGAATGCATAATTAAAATCTTGCATGCCACCCGACAGCTCATACCAGTTGGCCCCATTGGTAATGCCGCCAGCGAAGCTGTCATTGCAATTGTTGCCACGTCGCATTATCGGATGATTGTCGGAATATGTGTGTGCCAGCTGCTTGAAGACGAGATCGTCCGGCGTAAGACTCTCCTCGCAGCAATCGTTGTGGGATCTGCAATCAACATTAATGATCAGGATTTGACTCGATTAGAACCTAGCCAGCGGTAAGTATATAAAAATCAAGCAAAACTACAAAATGTTTTCAAAGTATTTAGTAATAAGACAGAGTAGTAAAAAAGATAAATTAGTTTTTTAGTTAGTTTTTAATTCGAAAAATGCTACTTATTACAAATAGAACAAATATTTGCATGAACATTTCCATATCCACCTGAACAAATCATAATTCTTTGTAATTGAAATTTCTTCTTGGAATTTATAAATTTCATAAAATGAATTCATGAATAACTCAATAAAATTTAAAATTTTCAAATGAATCATGAGAAATAGGCATGTTTATAGACCAAAGAAAGTGAGGTTGCAAGTGTTTGTTGGTGTTGCACAAATTGAAAGTACTTACACTGAATTGTCATAGGGATAGCTGGCAACGACGGCGCCGCCATGAAAATTGGCCGAGAGCACAAACGGCTTACTCACAATCCATTCGGCCAGGGCAGCCGTTTCCGGTTGACGCGATTGCGCGCGCAGCTGATTCACATGCTGCTGCTCGAGGCGATCCGGAAAGTCGCGATTTAAGTCGACGCCAGCCGCATTGCCGCGTCCCACATAATTTGGCAGCGATTCGCAGTTGCCCTCCTGCAGCAGAGAGAGAGAGAGAGAGAGAGAGAGAGAGAGAGAGAGAGAGAGAGAGAAGCAAAAAGGTAATTTGAGGGTTGCCACATTATATTTCAATGATTACGTGAATTATTACTGTCGAGCAATTTAGCATTCAGACAGCGTCCGCAGTTTAAAGAGTTTACCAAATATGTCTTTAATATGACAGTCAGGTAATCACCTGTTGTGTTGCAACAGCTTATGGATTATCAACACAATATGCTCATAGATAGACATAGGCGGCACACAGCAGAAGAGTGAGGCAGGGAGCAGTCGCAATATGGCGCGAGTGAAATCAGGTTACAACAATTACAGCAAGTTCTACTCCAATGCAAATCAAATTGGAGCAGCTTACAATCAGTGGACATATGCTAAAAGTCAACTGTTATTAAAATGATGGGGGAGAGAGAGAGAGAGAGAATTGGCGCAGCTCTATTGCATAAATAAACAGTTTAATTACATGTGCTCATACAGAATAAATCCACAGACGCACATGCAGACATGCACATGTGTGTCAGTCACAATGGTTGATCACGTAAAGTGGCGCTCTCGAAAGCAAAAACAAAACAAAAAAATCCCCTGCTCAGGCGGTGTCAGGGGAAATTCCATTGCATTCACACATTGCGAAGCTGTTAATCGCTGCTGACATTCTACAGAGTCGAGATTTCAGTTGCAAAACAATGTTTTTTTTTTGGTTGGTCAAACTACAATGGATTCTTAAAAGTTGATGGGATTTCGTTTAAGCCTGCACTCAAAATGCGAAATGATTATAGGAATACTGCGTAGCTGGTTAATGAATCCTGAGCTTGCTTAAAATTAACTGCTCGACTTGTTTAAATATGGCAGTCTGCTGAAGCATAAATATAATTAAACATTCAATGGATAGTTCCGATGTTATTACACGCACAATGAGTAAAAAAACGGTTTTTGGATTATTGCAAATGTTAGAACAAGAATATCAATAGGCACAGTATGCTTCGCTAATTGAGTGGAAGGCAAATCGATTGAAAATACTAAATGAACAGAATGAATATCGAAAGCGTAATCACAGAACTTACACATACATATAAACTTCAGTTATGTCTCTGTGTGTGTGTGTGTGCGTATGTTTACTAGAGCCCAACGGGTAATAAAAAAAAAAACAAGCAAAAAAGCAACAAGCTTTGCAATATGTCAACAACAATCAGGCGCGCCCGTGGGGAAAGAGAGAGGGATAGATATGGAGATGGGAGATAGGGAGAGAGTGAACGAGAGTGCAAGTGTGGAGAGAGTGAGAGAGAGAGAGGCAATTGTGCCTAACGCAATCAGAACGCAAGTGCGCAGCAGCAGGCATCGAAAATTCTGTAAACGCAGTCTGAAATTGCAAAGCATATCGATTTTTCTACCAAAAAAAAAACAAAAAAAAATAAACACCAACTAAAACCAAAATAACACAAACACTCAACGCAAACAGGTGACGGACGAAGAGACGGACGCTTGGATGGATGGATGGACATACCTGTGACAGAGCATAGCCATCGGGATTCATGGTGGGCATTAGATAAATGTCGGTGGCATTGACAAGCTGGCCCACTTCGAAGCTGCGCTCATAATTGCCCAGCAGATATTGGGCCAAATAGACGAGCAGCTGCCGGCCGACAGTCTCATCGCCATGCATGTTGGCAACGTATTTGACGGGCGGCGTCAGCAGCGGACGTTCGCGCGTGTTGCGCGTTATTTGCAGTGCCAACAGATTGCGACCGTTCAGCGAGCGGCCGAGCGTATGCACCCGCGCCTGTTCCGGATACGCTTTGGCCAGTCGGGCGAACAGATCTTCCAGCTGCTCCTGGCTGGTGTGGTGCGGCTGCTGCAGGAAGCTTTCATCCTCCTTGATGATATAGCCATTGACAGCGCCAATTAGCGACAGTGGCACGACCAGACAACAAAGCGTCCATATTCCATGCATTTTGGATCGCTACTGATGGTTGGTTGGATGGATGTCGCTGCTAGTTATCACTGGCGTGCAAATTGATGCGAGATGCGAGCTTAGGCTTTGAGGGTCGCGTGCCTCAGCGTTCGTTTGTTGGCGTTGTGCAGCAGGCACCAGAGCTCCCCACTTGCTGCGCTGCGCTTCGGTTCGGTTCGGTTCAGCTTCAAAATATGTACTGTTTGAAAATTTGCTTCGTTGATTGGCCTTAAGCGCGTGCTGCCCGCCCGCTGTCCCGAATGCTGCTGTCGGCGTCGCTGCTGCCGAGGCGTTTATTGTGGTGAAATTACACGTCCGAGAGAGACAGTGTGTGAGAGAGAGAGAGAGCGAACGAGTGATATCGCCCATGCTTTTGCTTTGGGTTTGTTAGTTACGACTTTTTTAAAAATATTTTTATTATGATTATTTGGTTTACTGTTAGCTCAAATACAAATTAATAGTCAATTTGGTTTAATTTCGCGTATCTTTCTTGTTGGCATTACACACTATTCGCAACAATATGTTCAGTTATCACCCAGTCGGCGTGGGGTGTGCGGTGCGAGGGCGGCATTGCCAGATGCAAATCACGCGCCTGCGCAAGCCAATCAAGGAGAGCGCGCCACCACTGCACATAGCCAGCAGGAGATAACTGCTGAGAGTACGCAACGCAGCCAACAGCGCTCTGTTTGCACGCGTCACAAATGTCAGCACTCGCAAAAAGGATAAAAGTATTTTTAACCTACACACACTCAACACACACACACACACAAACATTTATATAAAAATCGATACGGTACATACGTCTAGTGACGTCACAGCGACATAATGCGTGGGCCGCACACACACACATAAGGTAGAGAGAGAGAGAGAGAGTGGGAGAGGGAGTGGGAGCTGGAAAGAGCGGACTTTGGGTTCTTATCAAGTGCACTGCTGTTGCTTTGAATCGACACGTCGAAAACGTGCAGCTGCTTGTGTTTGCCAGCAGTACTAATGTCAAAGTTTATCGCTATCAATTTTGCACAGCGAAATCAACTTGCTGACACAAAATGTCAGCTTTTCAGCTCATAACGAGATGAGTTCGAGCTGGAAATCAATGGTTGTTTTAATAGACCAAGTTGCACAAAATTCTATTCATATTTCTTTGTTAATGTTTCCCTTCTACTCAAGCAATTCTTTTGGTTGCAGCACAATTCAAAGATCAACACAGATACCATGCCGCATTGTGCTAACTCTTAACTTTTGACCTACATTTCTATGTGCATATGTCATTTACGATCAAAAAATCAGTTAATGGGAAACCAGCAAAGATACTCGTACTATATTGATTTGTATATGTCCACATATGGTATTTTAATAAATACTTCATAGATCATTTCCAATTGTCATGTTAGATATGCATTATAAGTTCCAATATATTATCAAGATTTGCTCTAGAAAATAACAGGGATTTCTGTTAAATGTCGGTTAACTGTTGAATTATATATATTTCTCTACGCATTCTTGGACACTTGAAGAAATAAAACCGGTTCATTTGTTTCTTTCTTTTTGGTTTAATTAGTAAGAAACAGTTATCGAGATATCGTCATCAGCATTGACGTATACGATATATGCATGTTTGTATAGATACACATACGTACTAGCTGCGCTGCTGTTGCCACCTAAACCAGTTTCGCATAAATAAATGCACATACATGTATATATAAATACATATGTATCAGTTTGTGTGTAGTATATGTAATTCTCGATACTTGCAACACGTCATGACGTCAGCGGCAACGAGATTACCACACACCCAATATGAAGTTATATTGAAGCCTTTATAGACGCGGCTGTTATAAAACTGCCAAGACAACAAATCGTTGTGTGCCAATTTGTGTATGCACAACGCACTGGCGCTAATCTAATCAGGCAGCCATTGAAAGGTCATGACGCCAACCGAAACCCTTCCCTCTCTTCAAGCGAAAGTTGGGGGAGCAGAGAATGCTCCGGCGAGCATAAGGTTTAAGACCGTAATCCAATTCGACATTGCGATAAGATATGTCAGCTGCGATTGAAAGCCACTAGCGAAGCCTTAATGGCCCCCCTATTAGTGCTCCACAAATAAAACAGCTCTATTATCAGTATAAAAAAGGATGATATATGAACTGCAAACAGACGCTGAAATACTCTAACAGACGAAAAAAAAAGAACAGTTAAATTGATCCAAAAAATAAAATATATAAAAAATAAATACATAAAGTAAAATTTTGAGATAACGATATGAATATAGTATTTAATTGATATACATATGTAAGAGCGGATAAGTTGTCCTTACACATTAACACATTCACCACTCAATCAATTAATCAGTCAGTCAATCAATCAGTCCAAAGAAAGCTACTTGATATGGTAATCACCAAAGCGCAACCCATTTCATTAAAAAAAATCAAAACAAACTCAGCCAAGCATAGGATAAGCATAAAACACAAACAGCCACAAAGACCGATATGGCCGAGAGGCGACAATGTTTGGGTGTGCTGTGTTCTGGGATCAAGCGAGTAACAAACATAGAGTGTGGCAACATATGTCAAGGATGACATGAGTCTGTGCAAGTGCTTAAATATGCAAGTGGCAATAACATAGATCAAGCATATTTGATGATAAATTTGAACGATGCCAAGTGAATTCGACTTGACCTTTATTATTATGCAGTGTCTGGTTTGGTTTGGGATTGCGTTTAATGCGTTGATATTGATATTGGGTGTACGAATGAGTGAAACTGTATGATGAAAGTAATTTGCGAATGGATTAAGTGTCTTTCTTAAGTGTGTATACGTGTTAAGCAAGACAGAAACATAATCTGTGCAACGTTCAACATAACGAATCATATTCCAGTTCGTGCTGTGGCATTTTATCCATAACTTGATATTGGTGATAGTATTTCCAATCATTCACACGAAATTTAAATTTGAATTCAGACCTAAATCAAGAATTGCAAACGACGCTGGCAACTTAATTGCTTACTGAAATCTAGTCGGACAATACAGGTCTATTAAGTTACTTGCAACAATTAGAAGTAATCAAACGCGTTTGTGAATGAATTGGAATTGGAATCGTCAGTCGAAGTCAACAATCAATCGCATTGAATGTATATTGAGACAGAACATTGCTTCATTAATATTGGTCATTAGAAATATTTAAATTTTAGATTCGAATTAAGTGCAAATAAGAATTAAGCCCGAAGGGTTCTCGCTTTAGAGCGATCCGCTGTGATAACAATAAAACTGTGACCAAGTAGTTAGTCGAGCCAATGATTTCGCAACTTTAACTCAATATTTTCAAGAAGCCAATTTTGATTTCAAAGTGTTTGGAAAACGGATTAAAGAGTACTTCTCGTAATTGTTGTTTATCAAAATGAAGAGCTCTCAAGTGGATCACTCGGAGATCACTTGATTCATAAATATGTACAATGTATACACAAGCACTTAGCTGGGTGGTGATCTTTAGATGTTAATTAGTTGGTCGTGTTGCGCTGACCTAAAACAAGTTACACAAAAAAAAAGAAGAAAAACTGCGCCAAATATTTATTTAGTTCAGTTGTTAACTCATTTTACCAGTGATCTCTCCGCGCAGCAGCGAATGCCGCAAGTTGGTTTTTAGTGTGATTTCCGAGTCGGTTGTGAAAGGGAATCAGAAGGTGACGGCTCCTCAAAACGCTCGCAATATGATTGAGGAGAAAACAACAAGAGCAACAACAACAGCAACAACAACAGCCACAACAACAACAACAACAATGACAGTCGCACAACCGTCCACAGTGGATTCAAAAGATTCAGACAACAGCAGAGTGAGAAAAATGAATATCTCTCACACAGACACAGACACAGATACACAGAGCACAAATATGAAATCATTTATTTAAAAAAGGGGGAAAGTTTTCTACAGCGATTCTAATTCGATATCAATTCTCATTCGATCTATTCCAACCAGAGATGGGAGTGTTTCGGCTCATTGGAGTAACAAAAATATACCTAAATATATTGATTGTTGTTGCTGACTCACCTTTGCGACGGCAAATCCATCCGGATTGCAGCTAGGCAAAAAATGTATTTCCGTTGTATTTAACAGCTTCTGTACCTCCGGATTTGCCTCATAGCTGCTGGCCAAATACTCAGCCATATAGAGTACTATTTGTCGGCCCAACGTCTCGTCGCCTTGTATGTTGGCCACCAATTTGACCATGGGACGCAGGAGATCACCACTGTTCCCGCTGATGTCATGACTGCCATTGCTTGTGGGCGTGGGCGCATTTAGGGCGAGGGCGTGCAGCGGACGACCCTGTATGGTGCGGCCTATGGTATAGGTTTGGGCGAGCATCGGATAATCCCTGGCAAGACTCTGGAAGAGCTCGCCGATCTCCTCATTATTCCGATAATGCGCATTATCCAGAAAGCTCTCCGCTTCAGCGACAACTTCGACGTGGGCGATAGCGGGGCGGGATGTGGATATGGGTGTGGAAGTGGGAGTGGGAGTGGCTGCAGCACTGCACATAAATGCAACAGCAAATACGTAAGCAGAGACGTACATTTTGTGACGCGACACGTAAGCAACCAAAATAACGTAAGAACGAATAAAAGAAAGGCGGATGCGCATGCGCGCGCTCCGTGAGTGTGAGCGAGATCGCAAGTACTTGTTGCACTACTCGATAATTGCAATGTGGACACTTTTTCCCGATTCCGATACGCAAAAGCAACAACACCAAAATATAGCCGATGGCAATTTCGTGTTGTTTAAACAGCTGATGCGAAACTCAGCAATGTTGTTATCTCGTTTTATTCTTCTTATTTAATTTTTTTTTGTTATTTGAGTGATTTCTTTTGCACTGGCTTGATGATGACGTGCACTCGAGAGCCGCTCTTAACTTACCTGTAAGAGGCTCACACTGCACACACATTCACACACACTCGGGTACACTGCACTAATTAATATCACTAGCTGGCAAATTATCGGAAAGGACACCAAGTTAAATGCAACTGAATCAAATAAAAACACAACTTTTACGTATATACATTTACGACATGTATAAAGCCAAAGTGCAAAACGACCGCGACGTAGTGCCTAAAAAGAATTCCAAAGACTATCGGTACTATTGTTGTCGTTTGCTAGTGTTGCTTGTTGCGCCTATCGACTGAGCAGGCAATATATCGAAGTATCGTGTGTATCGAAATGTCAATTGACTGTTGGCGCGCATTTAAACGATTTCAGTTGTTGTTGTTCAATGTGCTGTTTTTTTTTTTATTTTGATTACTTATACAATTTAATAACAACAAATATATAAAATATAAAAACGAAAAAGATTGCGTTTGTTTATCATTGTAATACAAATGATAAGCGATAAGTTCTATATTAAAATGTGTATATATCAAAAATTGGTATAATATGGTTATTATGTTAAGGCAAATTTTGTTTTTTGTTTTTTTGTGAAAAAGTGCACTCTTTTCAAAATGGTATCAGACATTTGGATTTGCTTCGTAAAGTATTTAGAGTTTCAGTGTAAAATGCATTTACTACGAATATGTACGAGTTTGTAGAGTATAATTACGAGTATAGGTATGTTTTCATTTAGGATTTTCGCATTGAGTATAAAAAGCTTTGGTGTTACTTTTGATATTGTTGTTAGTAGTCCACTCTTATTTGATTGCTTAGACATATTTGATGGTATAAATACAAAAAAAAAACAATATTGGTTTCCACAATTTTCACAATTTGACACGATTTCAAGTTAAGTGCCTAAGTTGAATTAGGTTTTAGGTCGGTTTGTTTTTTCGATTTCCACTCGGAATACTTTCACTCATTAACTATGTATGCAGCAATTAAGTGGAATTATTTTAAGCAACGCATGCAAAATCAATTGAAACCATAACAAAGAATAATTGCTGTTCGGGATAGCGATTCTTGAATACCCTTCCTTGCAGACTGCAATATGTCTGCTGTATGCTATAATTCTAATTCACAATTCAATTTTCGGACGATTTTTCGGGAATGTGACCAGAATTTCGACAAGCCTTTGGTAAATCTATGAATTTTCTAATTTCTATGCATTCTATATCTATGTTTTAGTAGTTCGATTGTGGAAAGTTGTTGTCAAAAGCAGCATTTGGAAAAACAAAACAATTTTCTATTAAATCACTCAATTGTTGACATCCCGTTATATTACATTACATGGTATAATAGAAAAATCTGGCCGATTTCGACAAAAGTACTAATCTGTACACAACTGATCAACAAAATATGTATATGGAATACAAATTTGATTGCCAAACTAATATGCTGTCTGTGACTGTTTGCTAAATGAAATCATAAAAAATGCATAAGTTGCCTGCTTGAATCAGCTAATGCCCTACTCCCTCACACACACACACACACACGCACACTCACACACACATACAATTATACACTACACTACACTACACAATCTAGCATTTGAGTTTTCAGTGCTCCTCAGGCTGGGCTACCGTTTTGTTCCTTTGTCGTCGCTGCTGGGAGCTGGCGATGCGTTTTTTTAACATTTGAAATGTTTGCTGCATGCTGCTCATCTGGTAGCGTATTGAAGTGCTGACGTCACGCTGCAACTGCTGCACCTCCTGTATGTCCTTGCGCAGATTCTGATACTCGTGCGTTACCTCGGTCATGGACTCGAGCAGCTCCATCACCTCCATGTCATCCATTTCCTCCATTGCCGTTCGATCCAAGCTACGCTCCACGGCATGCAGCTTGTGGGTCATCGTATAAAGCTGCGTGCCAGCATTGGCCACCTAAATTCAACAAAAAAAATCAGCCAACTTGCCAATTTCCTTTCAGTTAAGTACATAGACTTTTCTTGCTTACCGATTTTTCCAGGGCACTAATATCCTGATAGCCCGACATATCCATATTGTGCTCCCTGTCCTATTGGCTTCGCATTTCCTTTTATATGTATGTATATATATATAAATATATATGTGTGTTTTTTAAGTGGGGTCAATAGCGAAAACAACTCTGAACTGTTAACTTTTATAAGCTGATTTGCAAAGCTGCGTAATTTTTATAGCCAAATATTATTTGTCGTCCTGCGTAGCCGAGACGCACAACTGCGAAGCAAAACCCGCAATGTTGGCGAATCCTGAGGACCGCTCGTCTATTTATATACCCACACAAGGACTTCCTCATACGCACACATACACACACACACACACACACACACACACTTGCATGGAATTTCTCTTCCGCTTGCAAATGGACGAGAGCAACAACGAAGTCGCAGCTGCGAGCAACCTATGGAATGTCAACGCATATAAAAGGAAAACAAGTTCAAGTGGCGAGCCTCGGCTGGAATACCCTTGTTACAAAGAAATACGTTCGCTAGATTTTGACAAATAAGATACGAAAGCCCTAAAATAGGTTCAAAGATAGAAATTATGCTACTGAGAGAAACTAAACTTCTTCAAGTAAATTTCAGCAAATGCTAAGAGATTTCCGCTAAATATTTTCATATGGCTATCAAAAATGCTACATTGACATACTTAAAAAAAAAAACAGATTCTAATTTGCACGCGGAGAGCCTTTTTAAACGAATGATAAAGCAATTATGCCCGGAAGTGTAAGGGATGACGCAAACTCACCACCAATCTGTCCTCCTGTCTGTCCGCGTTTTCCGGTGAATGGCAACTTTGAGCAGTGAAAGTATTTTAATTATGATTGTGTACACATGTTGACCAGGAAGCGGAAGCCGGCTGAAAAGTCTAATTTTTAACCGGTCGACAATGTGTGGCAGTTCCTTTTTTTCATTCATTCATTACATTTTCAATTTGCCTCATTTCACATTTCTCATTTGTCACATAAATTGAAAGCAAGTTTTCCTGTAAAATAGGCAGCTACACTCGGCCTGAATGGATGAGCACGGATCCGGTGGCGGACAGGCTGATAAGGATACAGAGGGTGACATTTTACCGCGCTTCAAGGGATTGCCAAATATCGTCGAGGGCATCAATGATGTCTATGCGCATTTGGTGCAACGCCATGTTCAACGCTATCCCCCCGATGGCAGCTTTACGAAATGGGTAGACCCGCAAATAATCATACTATTCGAGACGGGCAATATTAATCAGGTGATTGAAGCGGCTGTCAGGGATCTTAAGCATCCTATTGGGACGGGCCTTGTGGCCAGCATACTGGTGCAGGAGCCATTGAGTCAGACACTGATATACAAAATCCGTGCCCGAATGGAGCTGATGGATGAACGCATTGCTGCACATCCAAATTTTTTGAACACACTGAAAATGATTGAGCGAATGAATTGCAAGACTATCCACATTGAGGAACACGATCCGGCAGATAAGCAAAAGCTATATGGTCGAATGAAAGCCACATCACCAATTGTCGTTTTGGACTTTCCACAAATCTATTTTGGCAACAAGCCATCGGCTGTTATAACGATAAATACCTTTCGGAATTTAAAAGAAGCCGTTAAGCTTTGTCGTCGAGAGGGTCTCGAGTTCGATACGGTTTCCGTGTGGACAAGCAAATTAACGGAGGGCTATGATCTGCTCTATGGACTCTCAAGATATCCAAATTTCAGATTCAATTGTATAAATGTGCCCTTCAAGGCACATGCTATGGTAACGATCAAAAACGGGTATCACTATGAAGTGATTTCGGTTAACGGCAAGTTGAAGACCATTGTTTTTCCACTTCAAGACGACTCCTAACTAGCTCCTAACTACAGATATACGGTGTACATTTTCAAAATCTAATTAAAAGAAGACAATTATTTGTAGTGAGTAATAACAGTCAAATGGATCAAACTTTGCAACAATTTAAATAAACATTTAGCTCGGCAATAATGGCATTTTTAGTACTTTTTCCATAAATAGCTCGAAAGGTTGGCGGTTGGTCGATTTAACAGTGACTGAATCCGATATACTCGTATCGATTAAGTGAGTCAAGTCGAGTCATGTTCTAGTCGAGTCATTCGTCGTTTATTTGGCATCTGCTATTTCCACGTGTGGTACAAATGTACCAAAAACTGATCCTTTGTCTTCGATATGCAAAGCTTAGATTTGTATTTACATAGACATATATGTATATACCTTCCGATCCCTTAAGTCCCGGCGCAAAGTTGCAGATCAAACAACAGATTCTGAGCATTTAAGTCACTCAATCAATTTTTGAAAAAGTTTTCTCCTAAGAACTAAGATAATTATTTGCATAAACAAATAAAAAAAAACAAGTGGATCTATGTAATATTGATGTTTTATAAATATGCATTTATTATATTATTAATTTGTTTTGCAGGTTTTGTTTTTATTCTTTTTTGGCAACATGTTAACAAAAATATTTTGTTAAGATAAACATGTATGTATATGGTATTAATATCGTGTAAGATGTGTGTATTGAATGGAATGCTTGGGTCATATTCTTGTTAAATATGTATTTTCATTTTGGTGGGTTTTCATAATGCGGGCTTTAATTGTTTTTTGCAGTTGCTTGACAGTTACCGTTGTGCATTTGATATGGTTAGTTAAATTTTAGTTTTAGCGAGTTTGTTTTTTTTATACTTTCACTGCAAACGTTCCATTAGAGATACTATATATATATATATATATATATATATAGAATTATGTTGTTGGCTGTATTTGTGGATAAGCATTGCGGAATGTGTTGTGGGTTGTGGTTGTGGTTGTGTGCTGTACCAGCGAGTAAATGGACGACTCTATGAGTACCGATCTAAATATATAAGTACATACATACATACATACATACGTACATACATACACGGCTATGAAAATCAAGGATCTTATCGTATTGCAATAATGCTGCTCCTGCTGCCTCACAAACCAATTGAATTTTGTATTGTATGTTTTTTCGCTCATATTTAATTGTTTTATTGTTTACAAAAATTGTAAATGCATTTTTTGTTTGCTTCTGATTTACACTCAGTTGTAAAATAATTTCACAAAATGGGGGCTTTGTTGTTGTTGTTTTTTGTTGTTTTTTTTTTTTGTTTTTTGGAAATATTCAATTACTACTTTTTGCTTGCCTTCGTCGCATATGCAAATGTGTACAATGTACAGTTAAATATATTCATATTTTTTGTTGTTTTCCATTAATAATTAGATTATATACATTTAAGGGTATACAAATAAAAAAAAAGTTTGTTTATAATTAAGCAACAAATACAAGCGTACAACAATAAATTAATTAACTTTTGCCGTTACTTGGGGGGGTTCTTTCCCATCTTTACTTCTTTTCAATGTATTTTATAGTGTATTTATATACATATATATATATATAAATATATATATATGGTATAAATATATATATATATATATATATATATATGTTTGTGTATATATATATAGTAAATAGGTAAGCATATAGTATGTAGATAGTTTTAGTTGCATATTGATTACTTTACTTTCAACTTTGCCGCTTTCTGTGCGTCTCGTTCGCCAACGTTAACATTGTATTTGTTTTCCTTTTTTTTAACAATATATATATACATATATATATATATATATATTGCTTGGAGCTGTAGCTATGATTCGTAACGATTTCCTTTGTTGTTTGTTTGTTTTGTTTGCTGTTGTTATTGGTTGCAGTACATTACTAAAGTAAACTGGTGGCTTTTATGGCTTAGACTTAACACTTCACATAAGGCTTACGACTACAGTTAAAATTAAAAATAAGAATAAGCAATGTGTATATATGTATATATAAATATATATAGATATATATGTATAAATATATATGCACATATACATACATATGTATATCCACTTATGAATTAGTTTTATTTGCGCCGCTGTTGCGTTTTCCTCTCTCAGTTTCAGTTTTATACAATTTTACAGTTGCGAATTTTGGATGGCGCTCTATGAACTATGTAGAGCCCTAGGCTAATGCGACTTACACAACTAGGCTAAACGCAGTTATGGGGAAAGAGTGTGTGTGCTCTGTGGAGAGAAAATTTTGTAGAGCGGCAAACAGCTATGCTATGTGGTATGCTCTAGTGGTATGGCTTTAGATGCTCCACATAATTAGCGGGTATCAGACCCGTCTTGCCATTCAGCGTGCCCTGCAGCCAGCCCGGCTCGTGTGAGAAGCGCACTGCAATTGTGAACGAGACATTAATAAGCATATTGAAGCCATCAATCAATCAATCAATCAATCAATCAGATTCGTATTGTGTGTTACCATTTGTTATTATCTGATTTGGCTCAAAGGATAGCTCGCCCTCGCTTTCGCCCATGCAGGCATACAAAGTGCGGACGCGTCTGCAATGAAAAGACAACAAATCAATATCAATCTGAGCATAAACCAATCACAAGTTGTGAGCAGTGAGCGACACAATTAAATCATACACAAATAAAGATATACTCGTATATATACATAGTTGATCGATTCTTTGTCAGCTCTTACTCAACACTGATTGCTTGTCACTTACGCCGTGCCCGCGGATAGATCCCGCTTGATTTGGGTGATGTCGCGATTGCGATGCATTTTGGTTGGGGCATAGTCGGCGCTCTCGTTGGTGGAGCCACTGCCGCTGAGGCTGCCCAGGCCGCCAGTGCCGCCGATCATCGATGGCGCCGCGGTGGCCGTAACAATATCATCACAGGTGGACCCAAGCAGCGTGGACAGTGACGATGCCTGCGATGTGATTGGCGGATAATCGATCGAGCTGCGAGCGTTTAGCATTCGCGTCACATTTGCACTGCTGCCGCCACTGATTAGGCCAGCGCTGCCAACACCACCGCCACCAACTCCACCACCACCACCACCACCACCACCACCACCACCACCACCACCTCCAGGACCAACAGCAGCGCCACCGCCACCGGCACCCAGGCCATTGTTGGAGGAGAGTGAATCGCAGACGCTCTCATTGGAGCTGGATGTGGAAGCGGCTGCCACCGGAGAATAATGCTTCGTCTGGCCATAGCCATAGGGGCTGCGCTGCACCGGCGGATGCTGTTGTGGGCCGCTCGCAGAGACGGCGCTGCTGCTGCCCGATGTGTGCAGCTGGCGCTCCTTGCGCATGGCAGCCGTGGGCGGGGATACATTGTTCAAACTGAGGCGATTGCTGCTGGCATTCGTATAGATGTGGCTGCTTGAGGCAGACTGTGCCACCGGCGTTGCCGTGGCCATTAGAAAATCTGCATGCCGCAGATTGCTGCTCGCCGTGGCCGGTGTTGCATGATGGGCCTGCAATATGGCGCCACCATTTGTGTTTGTGCCGGTGCCATTGCCACTGCCACTGCCGCTGCCGCCGCCGCCGCCACCACCACCACCACCACCACCGCTGCCACCACCACTCAGTATGCCATAAACAGCAGCCGCCGCATCTGTGTCAGCTCCAGTGCGACGTCCACTAATGTCGCTCTGCGTCATCGCGTGCAGGTTCTTCATGCTGCCCATTTGAACGGGCCGAGCACCGTTTGTCGCATGCGATAACACTGTCAAGGTGGCGCCACCATTTGTGCTGCTATTGGTGGCACCAACGCTACCACCACCCGGTGGTGTGCTGCTGCTTGCGCTGGCTGGCCCATGCGCATAGATCATGCCATTTGGAATATTCTGCAAGCTTGATGAGATGGTCGACTCCGGGTAAGTGGATTTCGTCAATACGCGGTACACCTTCTGCTGCGGCGAATACATCGAGCTGCGGCCGACACTGCCACCACCACCACCACCCGTCGAGGCAGCCTTGCCCACCTGGGAGGCGCGTGGCATTCTCGTCGGCGGACTAGTGCTGTTGGGATGCAGATTAGCAGCGGTGACAGCCGCATTCACTGCCGCCGCCACGCCGCTGCTGGGATCATTCTTGAAGATGCGCTCATAGTTCTCGATGAGTATGTTAATGACAATGTTGTTGAACTTGATGTCCAGTATGGCGGCAACCGTCTCCTCCAGCGGACGCAACAGTGTTGGCCCAAACACCACACCCAAATTGAACACAGACATTTTGTTCTTCTCGTACTTGCGCGAGACTCTGCAAAACGGTGAAAGTGATTATGATTCGACAATTACAATAATGCTCTATAAAAGGTGTCGATCTGCGGTTGGAGATCGAATCGAGATACTCTACACAGACAGAGACAGACATGGCTATAGCAACTCAGCTGATCGTTCTGCTGATTCTATAGTTATTTCAGTTAATCGGAGTCTTTACTACTTCTAATTGTGTTTGTGTTGTTTATAGAATCCGGAATACTTCTTTGAAGGCATTACTCATTTTGTATGGCCATATTTTGGAAAAGATATAGTTGCCTTCTCCAGATGTACAATGCTCAATGTGAACTTATTATTATTATTGTTATCATTATTATAGGAGGTCGATCTATTGTGCCCTCTTCTGAGCCTGTAGCTCCTCCATCAACCCCAGCTGTCGCACGAAATCTTTGTTGGATTGAGGGCTCCTATGTCTCCGAAACTCATAACATGCATCCCTCGGCTGCAATGTGAACTTAATGAACTAAATTGATTGGGGAGGCAACACTCACTCAGTCAAATGCCTGATGACCATGTCCAGCATTTCAAAGTTTGGCTGCGGCAGTTTGTAGACCAACTTGTGCACCTCGTTGACGCGCTGATTGAGGCTCTCTTTCTCTGTGCAGAGCAGGCAGTAATTGATATTGGTTAGTATATCTACGAGAATTGTGTAGCGGTTTGTAGACTTACTGGCTGCCTCGATGAAGCCGCTGTGATAGTGATAGGTCATCAGCGGCTCGTTTAGATTGCGCAGATACATTTTGAGGGCGCTGGCAATGGTGTTGCTCTCCATGAGATCCCGATACTTGTCATCGGTGAATACATCCTCCGTTTCCTTGCGCTCCATGCCGAGCGAAAGCAGTTTGTTTATTTTGGTGCCGACGCCGCTCTTGCGATAAATGCCCTCATCCTCGAGACCGCGACCCTCCAGTATTTGTATACAGCGGCGCACAAACATGAAGCCAGTCTCATCCAATTGATAGGCCTCATTGGCCTTCATTTTGCCCGGCACCAGATACGTCTGTAGTGTAAATTAAGATTGATTGATTGATTGAGTGATTGATGATGTATGCTTATTGTATTGTATGTATTTATGGATGCTTACCGGCTCCGTGCCATCCATGGCGCTCAGCCAGGAGCGATGATCCTTCTCGCTAAGCGCCTGAAATGTGTACACAATGCCGGGCTTCTCCTTGAACGTCAGATCGAAACAGAATCTCTTCTCGAACTCGGAGGCGCGACGCTGGCATGAGAATAATGTTAGCTTCTCGTCCTCACGGGCCTCGGGTCGCGTGAAACTGTGATTCATCTGATTGAACTGGAGCATTGTGAACTCGCGCTTTTGTTTCTTGAATGTGCAATAGTATTTCGTCCATGTTGCTTTGAAAGGCTCTAAAAGTGAGATTTTCAGAAGGGAACCTAAGAATTCGGTTTGCAGTTGGCAGACAGGTTGGTTGGTTGGTTTGGTTGGTTTGGTTGGTTGGAGATCAGTGTTGTGGTATTTTGATTGTGGATGGATTGGTTGGTTGGTGGTATTTGTAGTTTGGCAGTTTGGCAGTTTGGCAGTTTAGCAGTTTAGCAGTTTGGGTGGTTCAATTTGGTTGCACAGTCACATGTTGCAGTTGACACCAAAAGCACACGGTAGATATCACAGAATTGCCCAAATATTATGTTTTTTTTTTTTATATTTTTGGTTTTTTTTTTTTTTGTTAGGACGGGATAGAGAAATAGATAAAAAAAACAAAAATACACACAATAAGAGCGGACCCATCAAAATATTGGCAATGTGTTAGTGCAGGAAAAATGTGTTAAAGTGTATTTTTTATTTTTTATTTTTTTCGTTTTTTTTTTTTTATTTATATAGAGATAGTTTTGATAGTTTTGACAGTTGGGTGAACGTGGAAAGAGCAAAACATTCAACGTTAGATTTGAGTAAGCATCAAGCATAAGACAACATTCATTTAGACAACATTTAATGGACACTAGGCTAATATCCCATTGGCAACGAGCTGGTGAGCAGCGTGTGTGATCAATGAACATTTCTTTAGACAAACATTCTTAGACATTTGATGAAAATGAATCGGTTAGTTTAATTTATATGCTGTTTGTCATTGCCAATGAATTAATCTATTGTCACGATCATCTGGTTAACACAAGTCATCCACACACACAGAAACTTACTCTTTTCCATCAAAAACAGATAGCCACGTTTGGTGAAAATCTCCTCGGACTTCTGTAATTGTCGAAACAAAGCAATTATTATTAATATTCGCATAGAAATTGTTATTGGTTGGTTAAATGTATATATATATATATATATATATATATAGATATATTTACCGTACGCTTTTCCATGTACTTGGTCTTTAGTTCGGTGACCTTTTCGCGAGCTTCCTCAAAATTTTCACGAGTCTGTGGCGGACAAAAAAAAAAAAAGAAAATAGTAAAAATGAAATGAATATTAAATCAACCGGATAATGACTTACCTTTTGGACCTTATGCCTCAGATCCTGCAGATAGTCGCGATGATCCTCGGCCTGCTCGTGCGCGGTGTGATAAAAAACTAGCCAGCCGGATATAAACGCCAAGAGTATCTCAACAAACTCAAACTTGATGCGCTCCTGCACCTCCTGGATGCGCAGTACATAGCTCAGCGACTCCTGTATGTATTCCCGCTCATGCATGCCCAAACTTGCATCGGCCTGCAGTCGACAAACGATTTGGCAAGTGCCATCAATAATATATAATAATCTACGCCAAGTCACTTGTTACACAGATATATATATATGTATATATATATATATATATATATATATATATATATATACATATGTATGTGGCTATGTACTATATACTCGTAATTGGGAATGCTGCAGGCTGACCTTTGGCCATTTGCTTGTGTTTATGTGCCGAGGAGTTCACCTACGCGCTGCCAAACCAACACAACCTCAAACCACTATCCACCCAAACACACACACACACACATCATATACGCATGTATGCATGTACATACATACATACATACATACATACGCTGGTCAAACATTTTACCTGCTAAAATTCAAACAAACAACAAGTGCAGAAAATGGCGCTCAAAATGTGCGCATTACTCACTTTTAGCATCTTGCAGCACTCTTATTTATCAGCTTATACACAATCTATATATATATATATATCTATATCTATATGGGGAAGTGTATATGTGTGTGTGGGAGTGCGTGCAGCTTCGATTTAGTGGCACATTAATGCAGTGCGTCAATGCAACCAGAATCTGCAATTAATGTGCAGCATTTCTATTTGAGTCAAAGCTCAAATTGATGTAATTTATATGATATTTTTCTACATAGAATGTTTACATTTATGTAAATCATTTAGCTGCATGACCAAATTGAATTTGATTTAAGCCTCTCGTTTTGGCTAAGAGCTTCAGATTGCGGCTAACCAAAAGTGACTCCTTGAGCTATCTGAGCTCCACACAAACACCTGTTAGTGGCAAACACACACACACAAATTTTGATAAGATTTTAGGCTTACCACAAATGCAAATTGCTGGCGCGCAATGCATTTTATCCATTTTTGTATTTGTTTAAAACTGTTTGCTGCACTGCTAAATATATCTGTAACTCACACGACAACAACAACAACAACAGCAACTAAACGTGCTTGGAATGCCCCAAATATTGGGCAAAGGTGGTCGCAGCGGGGCGGGGGAGTGGAGGCGGGAGGCGGGACGCGACGGGTCGCCTTCAAGTATTCGCTTGTGTTTTTCGGGAGCTGCGAATTTTTTATAGCATGCTTTTCGGCGGACACTCAAATTGATTCACTTTTGGCCTTTATTTTGCTTGCTTCTCAGCACTAATTTAAGCGTAAGCCACAAATTGTTTTTAAATAATTGATTAAGCCTTTGATTGTTTTGATTTTTGGTTTATCTGGTGTTGGGGCTGCTGCTGCTGCTGCTGCGTGGCGATTAAATTTAGTTTTTAGTTGTGCTGCACGCATTTTTGACATTTGCTAAAAACACACACGCACACACACACGCACACACACACGCACACACACACGCACACACACCACGCACAACACACACACAGAAGCGCACACACGCACTTACAGGGGAAGCTGAGCGTGTGTTGCGCATACGAAAATGCTGCGCAAATTTGTTTGGCTACTGTTGTTGTTGCTGCTGCTGCTGCTGCTGCTGTTGAGCATTTCGCATTTGGCTGCCAAACACAAAAAATAAGGACAAGGCCGCAACGGGAACGAAGATAGCCGCTCCAGCTCCGGCTTCATTCCCAGCAGCACAAACAACAACAGTGGCAGCTGTGCCCCAAACTGTCTGAGTCTGAGTCTGAGAGAGCGCCTGCGCTTTTCCCAGCTGCACTTTATACCCACTTCGGGATGCTAGCAATGGGTTTAATACACTTCCATCTAGAGCGTATTTTAAAAAAGGTTTCCTTATTGAAATATATACCAAATAGTTGCCTATTCGTAATATAAATTCGTAAAATATTTCAATTGCTTTGCGAGCAAGTCGAACACAAGTGAAAGATTGTGCTGCAGTTCGCTGGGTGGGTTAAACTACTACAGGAAATTACTTTGTTACCAAAAATGCACATAACAACCTGAGCAACCTGAGCAACGAAGCAACATTTGTGCAACACTCGTCGGGCACTTGATAAAGTGGCAAATTACATGCCAAGTGCTGCGAGTGCTGTGCTTCCTGCCAAACGCCGTAGTAATTGCAACAAACGACTTTTAAGGGTCGTTTGTGTCAACAATAACAAACAGCTCCTGTCACACACACACACACCACACACACATACACACACATACACAACAGCTGCACAAACCTTACATGTAGCATACTTTCGAGTGGGCGCTCTCGCTGTCTCTCTCTCTCTCTCTCTCCTCTCTCTCTCTCCTCTCTCCTCTCATGCACAACGCTCTCTTTGGCTATACTTCCCTGAAAACTTACAAAAGCTTTCTGAGTTCAGCAAGTTATCTAACTATCGATTATTGTGCACTTATCGAATTATGTGTTTTAATGTGCATTTACTCATAAAGGATACGGATGTCCAGTTAGATGTACAGTACAGTTACAATTAGCAAAGGCAATAATCTCATATTTATTGTTTCTTTTTAATGTTTGCAAATACAAATAAATCGATAATTGGCTTGATGATGCTAGATATCGAAAGCAAACCATCGCCGCATGTTGTGCTTAAAAGCTATTCTGCAATGGAGGGCCTGTGTTTCAAATAGCTTTACAGGTATATAAGTATATATGTACAGATATAGATATATATATGTGGGTTGAAACCATCCTGAAACCCACATCAGGAGAAGCGCATCGCTTGAATTATTTGCGTGGGCCAAAACTTTTTGCTGTCGGCCATATTTTGGCGGCCGGCAAGTCAAGCGAGGCCGCTACTAAATATAGATGATGGCTTTCGTTGTTGTTGCCCATACAGATACACATACAGATAAAGTTACGCATACAGATAAATATACAGATACAAATAGAAATAGAATAGATACGAGAAAATGTATCCTCGCCGCCTTCGCTCATGGTGGGCGTATTATTAGCATGCGCCCAATGTTTACCATCGGATGCTGCGTGGACCCATAAAAGGGCACCCTTAAAGCCCGCACATCCCCCTCCTCCACATACAACATTAATTTTCGTTTCATTTTGCGTGGTTGGCAAAATGGAAATTGTGCTTTTTGTGCTTGCACCTGCAGCACTTTAAGAAAATTGTATTTTATTTGGAAAAAATGACTTCACAACCGAAAACATCCCAAACAACCCAAACATCCAATCAACCCCCAACCCTCAACGGGTGCCAAACCAAAGCGTATTTTCACACCCTGGCTGGGTTAGCTGGCTAACGATTGAATAAAAGCCGGCAACCCAAGAAAACTGCAATAGTGAAATTGGATAAGGCACAGCTAAGCCAAGATGATTTCCAATGTTTACAATATTCCAGTTCCAGGCCAAGTGAACAAACTGACATCCTTAGCACAATGAGGATTTTTTTTCGAAATTCAATAATCTTTAAATCTGAAAAATGAACTCAACTTATCACATATAGTTGTGGCATTAAAAATTAAAAATATTTTTGAGTTCATCTGCAGTCGGAATCAGAAGTTTGCCCAACTTGATTGGCACGAATTTCAGAAATTTGTCAAGCCATAATCCGAAAAGCTCATAAATAACTGTAAGCCTGTGGAGCTGTCGCTGTAGCTGGCTCAGTCAATAGCCCATAATAGGATTTGCTGTACATACTGAGCCCATCGTGGCCAACTTGGAAGCGGACGAAGTGCTCAAATGCAAAAGCAGCCACGGAAAACAACGCAGCTTAAAGGCAAAAACAATGAGATGCGCCTGCCTGCCAGTTGTGCTACAGATTGTGTGTGTGTGTGTGTGTGTGTGTAGTGTTTAGGGGTGGTCTTGGAGCTGGTTTGGGGTGTTGCAACTGCGACAACGACAACGACAACGACGCGTGACTGATAACAAATTGTGGTGCTTATGCTGGCCAAGTCTGGCCGCCACAAGGGACAGATGGAAACAATGGGCCCAGGATATGGAAAAAAAACGAACAGGTACATGTCTGGCCAGCTTGGAGGCATAAGACTGGATGGGGTTGGGGGACAAGCTGCGTGACACGCATGCCAATGCAGAAAATCAATAGTACACAGCTTGTCGCCAATTGCAGCACAGAGAGCACAACCACCAACCTTCAACCTTCAAGCTCGAACCGAACAACTCCAACCACCAACAACTCCAACTCAAAAGCAACTCAAATGCCAACTGCAGCCATTTATTGTTTGTGATGTGCAAGCCTGGTCAAATTGTTGGACAAATGATGGCGGCAATTGGGCAGCCGACAAGACATTTGATTGATTTCAATTTCAGTTTCAGTTCGTTGTTCGTTGCTTAACCCCTTTTTTTGTTGTTGTGTGGCACGTTAGGCCTACGTTAGGCCTATAAATTCTTTATGAGCCAGGGAAATGCCCACTACAATCCGTATCGGTCAGTCCGTAAATGTGGTTTGCATTATTGATAATGTGGCTTGGCTGGCCGCCTTCACATCTTCAATGTGAATGTGATTAAATACAAATTGATTTATTGATGTGCGTCCAATGACAATGAAGGACTTCAATCTTTTCGACTTGATAAGCAAGCATTTAATTTGGCTACTTAGCTCATGTGGCATCCACTACTGCTCATTAGCATTGTGTGGCATAATTGCATTGCATCGATATTTTGATTTGATTTCATTGAAATCGTGTGCAGAATAAGGTGCTTTATAAGAGTAGGAAATGAAGAGAAATTAGCAAGAGAGCAGTTCATCTTGTTATTCCCCTAAGTGATGCATTATTTGAATGATTTGTTTTGAGATTTTTAAAGGCAAATAAAATAAATCTTTTTCTTAATTGAAGTGAATTGTAAATGAATCAGTAGCTGCCATGAATTAACTCAAATATCTCCTCATGAATAATGCAGAATATGGCTACACCAAAAATCACCGACCCAATTTCGATTTCGATTCAAATTCCAATTCCGATTGCGATTCCGATTGCGATTGCATCTGCATCTGGCTACCTTTTCCAGGAACACGTGCCAATTGTTCGGCAATTACATTGATGTGCAATAATTAGCTGCCGGCCAGTTTCTCAGATGCCGTCAATGCCACCGGCTGCATGTGGCACTAGTTGGCGGTAGTTGGTTTGTGGTAGTTGTAAGTAGTTCATATTATGAAATTGGCTAAATTGGACTCAATTGGATCAATGCATTCATCATTCGTTTACACAGTCAACACGGGGTGGCCGTCATGTTTACATACATTGGCCGCATTCCGTGTGCGTGCGGTGTTGCAAGCGAGAGGCAATAATTTAACAATGTTTACGTTGCCGCTTGTGGCATGGGACCACATCATTGTTACGGCTGGACCAGATGATTGGCAAGAGAATCGAATTGGCGACCAAACTTCAGACACAACAACACAACCAGCTACAGTTTACACCACCACCCTTTACCACCCCAAAGAATAGGTCAGTGACACTTGACCCTGCTAGTCCTGAATGCAATTAAAATGATTACATTTTATTTTTCATTATAAATTTACCAAATTGTTGGATGACTTTTAAATTGCTAATTAATTTTGCCAGTGCTTAGCTAATGCGCTGCCTCCAAGTAATTGTGGCTCAGAGCTCTCAGCAGTTCATGTTCAGTTCGCCTCTTTATAGACTGGAAAATGCATGACCGGAAACGTGTTGGCCACAAAATGGCGTCTCAGTGCGCGCATTTCTGTGGCCTGTGGCAACATGTAACAGCCATCCGGGCAGTATCAGGCGTAGGACAGGTCAGGCACGTTACGTTACGGACGTGGCCAATATTTGGCAAGGAAAACTTTTCTATTATGCATGTACATATACACACACATATATATATATATATATATATATATATATGTGGCGCTTATAGCAACGCAAACGACGCCCACACATTCATGCCAAAACACGAACACACAGGAAGACATTATGCACATATACATATATATATATATATATATATGTATCTGTATATATATATCTGTATATATGCTGTGCCAGTTAGAACCGCAAAAGTCCGGGCCAACAACAGTCAGTCCCGAGAGCCAAGCCGAGTAAATAGTAGTAAATGCAACGCTTGCATGCCACCATTTGTTGTATCTATGTATTAGTTGTGATGTACAGTGGAGACTGCCCATATTGTAAATTATATACACAGTTTGTAGCTACTTTGCTGATTGAATATATTAAGCATTTAGTATAAGTAATATGCCCCAAATAAATATAATACAAGTCAGTCCCAGCTCGAGTTGCATTCTAGTTGAAAGCTTTTTCAAATTTCAAACTGTATGCAATCGATTCGTTACTGAAAGGTTCTTTCTACCGAGTGTACACTGTACAGCCCAATACTGATGCAATTTGACGTAGGTCATGGAACTTTGAAACGCTTTTTCCCCCAATAGAAGAAGTCTTCTATATATGAATTTGTGTAGGCAACGAAAAATAGCTTCTGGGAGGCCAACAAGGATTAGGCGGGGCCGTGGTTTGGGTGTTGCATTTGGGGTGTGCACTGAAGCCAAGACTTGTGCTTGTGCTTGCAGATGGACACGCTAGGATCAAGTGCAGACTGGGTGGTGGGCGAGGAGTTTTACATTTTTTTGGGCATAGTAGAAAATTCAGTAGAAAATTACGTGAACCGAAACGTTGAAGGAAATACATATAAAAATCAAAATAAAAATAAAAATAAAAATGTTGCAAGCTGAGCGCAATTTGATTGCATTTGTCTGTGCTGGCCGGCTGGCAGGCTGGCTGGCAGTTACCCAACCCAACTGAATATATGATTGCGATTTGGGAGTTCAAGTTGAAGCTTACCTCTTGTATCGTGTTTTCTGGCTTTTTGGTTGACATGTTTAAGAAGCGCTCCTGCGATTGACAGAACTTCTCAGTCTTCTTGTCAAACTTCTTTTTGTTCTCCTTGACGCCGCCGATTTGTTTCTTGCGAAAGTCCTCCAGCGATTCAATAATATGCTTATCCGCAAGAGTTAACTGCATATGAAAATGTCATATTTTTTATCATATTTTTTTTACTATTATTTGATTTTTACCATTTTCTCGCGTTCATCCTCAATGGTGCCAATGATGGCACCGAAGCGTTTTAAACTCTCACAGATGACATTCTCGTCATCGGTTTGGGCGGTGCCAATGCACTCAAAGTTAAAATCATTTAGCAGAATGGCCAACTGTTTCATCCGAGTGGAGAGTACTGCAAGTAAAATTTAAATCAAATAATCAATTTCAGAAATTAAGTTCATTTTCAAAACCTATTTCAAATTACACATATATATATATATATATATATATATATTGTGTGAGCAGTTAGCTTGATCAATGGTTAACAACACATATGTTTTGGGCACTATCCTCTTAATGGCGATATTCCTTTCCATTGTTCCCTGCCACAACTTTCACTTACATAAATTACACATATTGTGTTTAGTCTACGCTTTTGCTGATTGGCCTGCTGATTGTGCACTTTCTTTTTTAATCATTCGCAGCAATTGTTTTCACACAATATTATCCTCTTTGCAATATGATCATTAAGGATCTGTGCGATTAGCCAACACATTAGTCATATGCACACGGTAGAACGAAGAGATTTGCTGGCTGGCTGGCTGGAAAGCAGCCGCAAGTCGTCTCTTTAAGCCACCGCTAAATCCACCGCAAAAACCACAAATGTGTAAAGCCGGGAATGCCAGGTCGTATAGCTTGTCAGCTTTGATGGGTATACAATTTTTAATAGCTTGTCTTTTGATTAAAAGCCATAAAAAAAAGTTTAATAAGCCATAAACTAAATGAGTGGGCCGACCAGCTCAGAATGGTTGTTGTTGTTGCTGCTTTTTTTTTTGTTGTCTTCTCAATTTTTCTCTTATTCTCTCTTATTCTTTCTTACGTTAACATTTTTTTTTGTTTGGTTGTTGCTTCTGCTGCCGATTAAAACTTCTAAACTTTCTTTGGAGTTTGTTTTTTTTCTTCTTTTTTATACGAATTCATTTAGTGTCCGATTTGTAGGTGAAAGTTTTATCGTTCGGAACATTTACGATAAAAAAAAAATTGAAGAAAAAAACAACACCAAAAACAAAAGCCATTTCACGTTAACTCTCAGCCTAGCGAAACATATTTCATGCATATTTATTAGCATTATTATAATTATAACGATTATAATTATGAACCTTTCTGATCGTTTCACATTTCGATTCTTACATTTGTCAGTGATTAATCTCATTTGTCTTTCATATCGTGTATATCGTATCGAATAAATGCGGGTATTACAGCTACTATCTATACCCAGTATCGGAGCATTGTCATGTAAATAAATTCAAGGTCATAGAAAATTGAAACCGCAAATACGTCTATTAAAACTATAGTTGGCAGCTCTCTTTTTTTTTCTTTTTTTTTTGTATTTCATTTGAGGTTGCATCTGTTTATCGAGCCGAGCGCAGTCAAGCATTTCTATTGTTGGGAGACTTTAGATACTTATGGACCATTTGATGTATAAATACGAGTATATACACCTTTCGAAAATGTTATTCGCATAAAAATCAATTCAGTTCTCAGAAACTTATGCATCAATAACTTTGTATACGAATAACCGGCAATCGATTGAAAATGAATACGAATGATTTCCTCTCTTTGAGAGGAGAGTTCTTACGAACCGAGTGGATACTAATTCGTTGGTAACGATTTTCCTAAGCCAACAACTATATTATAATCCGTTAATTTAACGTTTTTACATAAGTGTGTTAATCAACATGTGCATGTGCTCCATTTATTTATCTATCCAAAATGTGTTGTTATTTTTTTTAAATCACTCATCGGCTGGCGTTTAATTTCTATGACTGTGACTCACAATAATCACGACATTTTAATTGTATTTTCGAGAATTATCTACAGGATACGGAATATTTATAAAAATAGGGCAAGGCAAGGTAACAAAGGACCTCAGATTGGAACGTTGTTTTCCATATGTTTCAATGTGAGTTTTAATTGATTGGCTGCCCCCAATGAATGTCTTGAAAGGCATGGAACTAAAGATCAAGAGAAGAGAGCTCAAGCATTTAAATGGGTCAGACACACACACACACACACATGATTACGGTTAAGGTTGAAATTCACATTTTAGCATACGCAGCATCTGAAACGCAGCACAAAAAAAGCGAAAGAGAAAAAATACATATATAAATATATATATATATATATATATACCTACACACACACACACACACACACGCATACAAAACAATAACAGCAAATAGGAAACGTAAGATTCTGAAGAAAATAAGAAAAAAAATTACAAACAAAGCGTATACATAGAGTTCGACTCTCAGATACCTTACTAAGATTGTAATCTAAGCGGTGCAATTCCATTTTAACAATGTGGGTGGGGTTTATCTTCATTGTGCAATTATCTTCATGGGAATCATCCCAGTTATTTTGCTCGCCCGAGACATAAGCAGACATATATTAATCTAGATATTTATTATGATACAATCGATTCAAGACTGGCATACCCGTAAAGAAACATACTGTATGCTATGCGTAATATACTTCTTGTAACTGTGACACAGGGTATTGAACTGATGCAAAGAACATGTCGAAGAAATCACGCGCTGCCTTTGTCTCTGCTTCCGACGCCTCTCTTAGTTTTAGCAACTGCGCCTGCGCAGCGATAGCGACAGCGACAGTGGCTCTGGCGTTGGCGTCGTCCACAGACAGTTACTGATGTGCGTGCGTGCGTGCGTGCGTGCGTGTGTGTGTGTGTGTGTGTATGTGTGTGTGTGTATGTGTGTGTGTCTGTTAGCGATTTTTTTTCTTGCTGTCGTTGTTTTTGGCATGGTACAAATCTTTCGACATGGCTAAGGTCATTTCTCTTATTTTGGCCTACATTTTGCAGATATTTTTCGTGTTGGGGGTTTACTCGTTATTTTTATTTTTTTATGCACTCTTCTTCTGGGATTCATAATAACAACAACAACAACACGAAGACGATGAACAACAACAGCAGCTTTAACAACCACTGACAGAGTGGGTTCAGTTCCTTTATGGTAGTTTTTATGACATCAGGCAGCGGAGATGGCTGAACTGCTGTTGCTCTGGCCAAATTCTGGCCCTCTTCCCGTCAACGACCCGGGCTGTTGATGAATTGCATAATTTCAGCTTAAATTACACCAATATTCATAAAGCTAAATTATTTGTTTACACACTCACACACACACACACACACAGACACCCAACGAGGAGTTGTACATGTGTTTTTTATTGACTGCTCCTATTAATCTCAGCTTATTTATTAAGCACACACATTCAGTGTGTGTCACTTAATCGTTGGCATTTTCTGATCAGCACACTTAGAGTAAGAACGAGAATATTATATTTAATTATACGTTTCGATGGTTCAAGCTATCCATGATAAAAAAAAACCCAAGCGCACACTTATCGTTTAGATAATTAACATTTTGATCGGCATCAACATTGGCATCAGCATTGGCATTGGCACTTAAGCGCAATTTATTTTACATAACCAATAGAGAAAAGTACATAGGATAGACTAATAAGAGACTAATTGGAGAATGTGGCCAGACTCACATATACTTGGCCATGACGATGACGATGACGATGATAAGAATTAAGTCGAAGAAGAACAGATACATTGCATTTAATTAATACTTCCCGTTTATATGACAAACTGGTCAGTAAGTGGTTTTAGTTCATGTTCTTGTTCTTTAATTATAAACTTGAGTCGTCTGTGGCTGCTGTGGCTGATAAGCAGCGCAGCCATATGCAAAACGTATTAACAATAATAATGACTAAGATGACCTGACGATGAGAAACATAAAACTGATAGTCACGCAATGACACATAATTTAGATATTTGAGTGGAGCGAAAGTGAATGATTGTGGCATATCTGCAACTGTTTATATTTCAAATTGCCAAGAGTTGGATACATATATAAAACATACGATAAAAAAAACAGTAATAAAAGCAGTTTGAGCAAGTCAATGCACTGGCTTAGTTCTCAGTCTCCAAGTTTTGGCAAACAATCCAACAATACAAATTCCCGACATTATTGCGCTTTGCATGCAAATTTTGAAGGCGTCTATGGTTCCAGTTCCAGTTCCAGTTTCAGTGCCAGACAACAGTCAGCGAACAGTAGAAAAAGCATATACATATACACATACATATATATACTGAGATACTTGATCAGAGTACTCAAATTCATAAGTAACCTGAAAATAATGTTTCGACTCGGATATCGCTGATATATCTGGCATATATGGTTTATGGAATATAACTAACCTCAACTACTGATGCTGCTCATATGTGTGTATGAATAAACAAATACATACGAGGTGTGTTCAAAAAGTATCGCGAATTTTGTGTTTTTCCAGATATTATTTATTTATTCATGAATATCTATTTTGTCCCCTTCAAAGTAATCCCCATGAGATATTATACACTTGTGCCAACGGTTTTTCCAATCTTCGAAGCACTTCAAAAAATCATTTTTTTTTATCTTGTTCAGCTCCTCCTTCGATCCCGTCTTTATCTCGTCAAGCGTAGCGTAACGTCGTCCTTTCATGGGCCTCTTCAGTTTAGGGAACAAGAAAAAGTCACAGGGGGCCAGATCTGGGGAATACGGTGGCTGCGGCATCATTAGTGTGTTGTTTTTGGCCAAAAAGTCGCGCACAAGCAACGATGTGTGAGCAGGGGCGTTATTGTGGTGCAAAAGCCAATTTTTGTTCTTCCACAAATCCGGGCGTTTCTCCATTAATTTTTTCGTCTGTTGTTGAAGTGCTCGGGCGTCCGGCACGCTCTTCGTCGTTCACATCTTCTCGGCCTTCTGAGAACGTTTTGTACCACCGATAAACGTTGCTTCGGTCCAAGGTAGCTTCTCCGTATGCCACAATCAACATTCGGAATGCATCCGCGCACTTAATTTCGTTTTTCACACAAAATTTGATACAGGTTCTTTGATCCATTTTTTTGAATAGGTAAAAATCGAAGACGATCCAAAACACGTGCAAGCAAAGCAGCTGTCAACAATTAAGTGAACATTCAAAATGGCCGAGCTTGTCGGCATAAGTGAGAGACATGAGTACCAACATAACGCTACAAAAAAATCGAAATTCGATTATACGTAACCCGCGAAAATGCAAAATTCGCGATACTTTTTGAGCACACCTCGTATATGTGCACGTATAATGCCAGAGTTGCCCCGTTGAAGTTAAGGTCGATTAGTCGCTCTCCTCTGTCTCTGTCTCTGCCTCTGTCGCTGCCTCGGTCGCTGCCTCTGTCGCCACTCCCACTCCCACTACCACCCCCATCCAAAACCCCACACATTTACTGTGCATTATGCACACTTTGTTTATTTGTTGATTCTCATTTCTTACTTGTTTTCGTATGTTTTGCTATGCTCCTTTGCATTGCTTTCATACCCTATACGACGCAATGCGTAAGGGAGTATATACGGCTATGCAAAGTACAAAGTACTTTTTTTTTGACACGAAATTCATCGAAAAACCTGAATTGTGTCCAAGCCATATCTATCAGGACTGGGTTGGTACAGGGTATCTGCTCGTTGAGCACTTTTTCGATTGGAGCAGTCTTGTGCTCTTTTCTTTGTGCTTTGCGGCTGCTTAACGCATCGTTGCATTGCATGCCGTCGTCATTGTCATGCTGTCGTCTGTCTGATAAACCGTTAGGCCGACTCTGGCTCTTAACTCTCTGTCGTTGCTGCTGCTGCTGTTGCTGTTGTTCTTGTTGTTACTGGTGCTGCTGCTGCTGCCGTCTCAACTCTTTGCATAGTCATTGCGAAAGTGCAACCGCCCTCGGGCTGGGTCCAACTTTCTGCAACGACAGCCAAGTCCAACCGTCAACCGTCATTGTCATTTGTCAAACGCCACGCGCAGTTTTATGGAATGTAAGCAAACACACACAAACACACACACACACACACAACCTTAAAAAACATAACAGCAAAACAAACCAACAATAACTTTAGCGGTACCTCAATGCAAAAAGGGGCGTTCCTTCCAAAGTGAATATGAAAAATGCACACAGCGCGCAACGAGCCGTAATCAGAATCAACAACAACAACAGCAGAAACAACAACAACAAAACATAAAATAAAGCATCAACAACGACAACAACAAGATCACTTTTAACGTAAACAACAAGATTAATAATGAAGCCAAGACACGATCAAAAAGGCAACGAAGTGCGGAAAAGCAAATATCCCTTTGATCGATCTGAATACTTTGGCTAAATGTCAACTCAGATTGCTTAACAAATAATTCAATATCATTTGAATTGATGATGCGCCGCACACAAACCGATCATTAAATGCAATTAAGAACAAAAAACAAAAAAAAAAGATCCATAAAATATGTGTATTATAAAAAGCATTCAAAACATTTGAAATATGCGTTTTGTATTTGCTTATCTTATCTAGTTTCAGACACATCATCAATGAACCAAGAATGGAAGCCTATCGATGGCGAGCCAAAGAACAAAGAGTCTGCAGCAGCTGGATGACATTTCAATTTCATTTTTAATAATTTAGAAATATACATATAGATTTATTTATATATATATATATATATATATATTTATATATATGTGTGTGTATCTATAACTAAGCCCACAATCTAGATTTGAATACAATCCGAAACGCAGTTATGGCAAAATATTTCTATGCACACGCCTCGCTTTCAATAAAGCCCACACTCTCCAGTTCCAGGGCGATGTATAACAACACCAACAACAACAGCAACAACAACAGCAGCAACAACAACAGCAGCAACAACAACAACAATAATAACAATTGTAAAGTTTCATTGAACTTCTGTTTGAGATATTTCGCTTGAATGTTTCGGTCAAACGAAGACTATCTTTAGATTCCGTTTGCCGGCACACCACATTCCGTGTGTGTGTGTGTGTGTGTAAATCACAAGTGCACAACATGTCAAAATAATAAACGAAAATAACTTGTCACTTCTTGGCTAGGCGCAGAGTGAAAGAGCGACAGTTAAGACAGTTTAGACAAATGGACAGATAGACACATAGACGTATTGAGCGTGCCGCATATGGGCAGGGGGCAGGGGGCAGGGGCAGTGACAGTAGTTGGTAGTGTTGCGGATAGGCCGAAGGGAGGGGCGGAGGGGCTACAGCCCAGCATGATGTCCATATGTCATTGCTCCCGGTATTATTATATTATGGTGACTTTCTGACTTGCCCGATGATATTGTCAGCGGCGCTTGTAAAATTGTAGCCTACATTTGGATTTTTGATTGTTTTTTTGTTGTTTGTTGGTTTGTTATTTGATTTTTGTTTTTCCTTCGATCTTATGATGTTTGACACCAAAAATTAGACAGCATTGAATGTGTTTGTGGAGATGGAATGAGAATGAGGCATGAGGAATGAGGCATGAGGCATGCGGCATAAGCGCTCACTTGTTTGCTTGTACAATTTTTCTTCTTTTTTGTATATATGTATGTACATACATACATGTATACATACATACGTACATACGTACACACATAATTATCATTATGAAAGAGCACTAACGAATCAACGGTTCTTCTGTAATCTACTTACACTAGCGGTAATTTTTGGGTTCATCATACAATTTGCTCCCCATCTATACATATATATCGTATATATATATATGCTTATATATATATGTGTACTTTTTAGTGTAGCCAAATTAAATGAACTTTTCTTTTTCTTGCAGCGCCTTTGCAGCAGCTGCCGCTGCTGTTGTTGCTTCTGCTGTTCTTTTTTATTTTTAAGAACTTTTAATTGGATTTACCTATTAAACGTAAAGCGCCGCAACCCGCGTACAATTGATGAAAATTGTTAAGCTGTGCTCTAATTGGTTTCGGCTACCTCCATTCCAGGCCAACCGGACTGGGGGGGGATGGGTCTGGCCGGAGGCATAGCTAATTAGGCGTAATTAAGTACGGCACGACGCTGTGGCACAATAAGCTTATGCCTATGCCGATGCTTGCCGCGCCGGGCACACAAACCAACCAACTTGCAACCGATAAAGGCCAAGCCGCAACCGAAAACGTACCCAAACCAAACCAACAGCATTCAGTTGAGGATCTAATTGAAAGATAGAGACAAAATGTAGCTAGATACGAAATTGGCTGGCCATTAGAGGAATGCATTGGTTGGTCCTCTTTGCGAGCATGAAATATTCACAGCACTGCGATCGTATTTTGTCCTCGAATGTTTGCTACTGCTGCTGGACAAGCATAAATTCATTAATGGTGAAGAGTTCTGGAAACAACACAAAATTGGTGCCAAAATATAACAGAAAAATTGGAAACCAGAAATCGCCTAATAATGCTTTGAAGATTTGCTTTGCACTCGATTCAGCTGAGAAGCAAAAAAGTTCCGCTTTGCAAGACACATGAAAATGAATTTCTAACAATAAATCGAAATAAAATAATTGACTAACCTGCGCGACTTGCTAATGAAAGTGATTACCTCAGAGTTCTTAAGTCATATAAACACACACACACACACACACACACACACACCAGTAAATATAAGCAACAAATTAAATCACAGAACACTCACAAAATTCAACATTTCAAACAAACTATTTGTGGATACAACAGTTTTTACTTTCCTCAGTTGTTTGGTAAAAATTACCCCAATAATTTCTTGATTGCGCTCTCCAAACACAAACACTTTATATATATGTATATATATATTTATATATAGGCATATGTACACATATGTTTACATACATTTGTATATAGATATATATGCACTGATGGTTCGACGGTTCGATAGTGCGTATACGTTTTATTTATTGGTTCCGGATAAATACATTTCTCGACTTGGCGGCTACTTAATTTTTGTAATTGCCCTGCACTGACAATGACGCCAGCGGCAGCCACAGCAGCAGCAAATTTCATCAGAGAGCGTCGCTAAGCTGCCCACAGAACCAGAAGATTGGATGGTTGTTGATCCACTTTCTGTTCCGTTTCGCTTTTTTATTGTTGTTGTGGTTTCTGCTGCTGCTGCTGTTGATTTGAGAGAGCTTTTGCAGTCGTTGGCATCTCGTCATCAGTGTCAGACTGAAGTGACAGCCAAGAGTGACATACACACAGTGATGGAGAGAGATGGAGAGAGAGAGAGAGAGAGAGAGAGAGAGAGAGAGAGAGAGAGAGAGAGTGAGAGAGATGCAAGTCATCCAGTGTTGTCAGTTGGGTTGTCAACGGTTGACAGCAGCAGCAACAATCGCATACTTTGGTCATCTACCTTGACTTTTATATAGGACATTGCAATATTTCGCTTGCGAAACAATTTCAAAGGAACGAAACAATAAACAATTATCAATTATCAAATTGACACACAATAAAATACTAGTCAGATGCCTACTTGGCTACCTTCCACGGAGTATCATCTAGCAGTGAGTCCCGAATTAGGCATGTCACTAAATAGATCTGAATAACAAGCGAAGTGTAGAACTTCCATTCTGCATTCATGTTTATGGATAAACATAAATATATACACAAATTCTGGATAGATACTTAAAGATGTGTGTTATGCCTCATTAGCGCAGCTTAGACAGATGACTTTAAAGGATTACATTGATTTGGATAATTTTTGTTTGCATATTTTTCATTTGATTTAATGCCTGCTACTTAGAAGTGCCATAAGAAAATAATTGAAAGAATTAGCAGGGCGTATGAGTGCCAGTGAATACTTGAGTATTCATTGAGTATACTCATTGCATCCTTTTCAGTATTCAAAGATCTGCTGATTTGTAAGCGCGAGTGTGTGTGGTGTGTGTGTGTTGTGATGGCAGTCGTAAAATGGCTTTCTTTCTTTTTGTTATTAGCTTTTGAACTGCGAGCGTGGCATGCATGCATGCATGTGTGTGTGTGTGTGTGTGTGTGTACGCACACACACTTACATACATATATTGTATAGCATATTATTGCCTGTTTCCGTTATGAGGTGCTCTGAACTGGAGGTTGAAGGTGTAGGCAGAAGAAGGCAGCTGCCAGACTTGGCTTGCAAACAAGAAGAAAAAAGTATATATATATATATATATATATATATATATATATATATATATATATATATATATATATATGTATATATATATGTACTGAAATTAAAAAAATATATAGACCCACACATACATGTATATGAAGGCACATATACAGCACACCAAGTTGATTGGGGGCAGACACCGATGACGATGACGATGACGTTGACGATGATGATGCGGATGATTGTGTTGATGTTGATGTTGATGATGTTGATGATGGTGACGATGTGAAGTGCAACTTATACAGTTGGGCGTAGGTCGAGGGCACACCTCTCTTTACCATCGTTGGTTGATGATGTTGCCTTTTTATGCTCAACCCAATTAAAATGTGTCATGTATGAGAGTATCTATATGTATATCTCAGAGACTATTGCAATAATACTGATGACAATTATGGCAAATGGTGGAGTGCGGATTAGGTCATGCATGGCAAAATGGCCAACGACTTTAACGGCGTGTTACCAGCAACCAACAACCAACAAACAACTATTATTGCTGTTGCTGCCAATGACCCAGACCGTTCAATGAACGTACGCAACAGCAAATCATTGAGCAACTGGGTGTAAAACTGAACAAAAAAAATAAAAAAAAATAAAAAGAAAAAAAAAAACCGGCAGCCATTGACATTGGCAGAGTCGCCACATTGCGTAAAAGCTACACAAAAACTGCAACTGCGAATTTTTCAAGCGCTGCCTCAGACTGTGCACAATTTTCAGTTGCAAAACAGCGAATGTCACAGCCAGTGTTGTGCCCCACCCAACACATACAGCAAGCAACCCAGCACCACCACTCCCCCAACCTCAAACCCCCGCACACTTCAACCTTCTCCTCATCACCCACACGCTCCGACTCCGAGCAAACCATTGAAGCGGCCAGCCGCTTGCCTTTATGTATCTGTATCTGTATCTACACTTTTGTTTTATATATGTTGTTGTTGTTTTTTTTGCCGGGCTGTGCAAAATGCGCCAATGTGGAAAATCGTTTTCGATTACAAAGTAATAAACGCGGCTTGGAAATGGGTTTTGTGCAAGGGAGGTAAGTTGTTATGGTTGGTGCTGTTGGAACTGGGAAAGGCACTTTTGTATCTACCATCCGCCAATATCCATCATGGTAACTGTGTATATTTTTGTGTATCTTGGGTTTGATCTGCACTGGCATAATAAATCGACTGGCAATCTTGGGTAACCCACTGTCAATGTCAAATCCAACAGCTAATCTTGTCCAGCCCGAAATTAGTTGATCTTAAAGTGCTCAAAATTCGAAAGAATCGCTAACTTATTTCCAGACCAGAAACAAATATAAAATAAATATATTTAAAAGCCATATTTACCCCATATGCATATTTAATCTTATGTCAGAAGACATCGATCATTGCGCCCATAATAACAATTCCCAACATTTTTTTTCCCTCAATAATAAATCATTGCAAACAATTAATCTCAGCTCTCTGTCCCTGTCTGTGTTGCTGTTGCAGTCTTTCAGTCTTTCAGGCAAAAGTGAAATTTGACAAGCAAACAATTTCAATAGAAAAACTGAGCAAACAACAATAAAAATTGTCAACGCTTCTAAGCGCCCCACAAACAAATAAAAGTGAAAATATTACAAGCCATGTTGTTGTTGTTGTTGTTGTTGTCACTAATTTGAATAATAAACAAAGAGCCGCATCGGCACCAAAACAAAAATACTTTTTAAAATGCAACTAAAACAAAACCAAACAAAAAAATGTACAAAAATAAAATAAAAATAAAAAACCAAACAAAAAAAACTTAAGCTAAAAATAACAACAATAAGAAACTATGCGATCCGCATAAAATTAACTTGCGCTTTTTATTCGCCCATCGGCTTTCTCGACAATGACGATGACGACGACGAAGAGTCGCCGTTGGCTCCATTGACGGGTCGCGCGGCACTTTGACATTTGCACACATGACCGCACCGAACCGACTATACCCCCCCTCCGCCACCCACTCCCCCTGTGTGCAAACTCGGCCAAGCCAACTAGGCTGCGCCCCTCTCACTCAGCTCGCATTCATATTTTGTTACACGCATCTTGCAGATACTTTTTTTTCTTTTTTATTTCTTTTTTAAATTTTTATTTATTTATTTTTTGCCGCTTTTCCTCCTTCATGTTTGCTATTTCGCTATGCTGTTGCTGCTGCTGCTGTTGCTGGTGATGCTTCTTCTTCAACGCTTGACTATTTTACTTCGCAATTAGTCGGCCATTTTCATTCATAATTGCCACATGACACGCATAAGTAGCTGCCTCAAATGGCAACGTCGCGCCATCGTAGCGTCCCATCTGCCATCAACCATCTACTGCCACCGAATCTTCCATCTCTGATGTGCGATCTGCGATCTGCCATTGCCAATCTCCAATTCAACTCAGTTCATCTCATCTGCACCTCATCATGTCCGATGCCGCCGCCGCCGCCGCCGCCAAACCTCATTATGATCATTAGCAGCTCTAACGCCAACGGTCTATGGTCTATGGTCTATCTATCTGTCTGTCTGTCCAGCCTGTCATTCAGTTGTTTTGAATGTATCTGTATCTGTATCCGAATATCGCTAAGCGCTGCTGCACTCTTGCTTTTATTTAGTGTTTCCGATTTGATTTTCTCCTGATACCCTTTGCCAATGAAAAGTGGTTAAAATGTATGTGAAACGCAGCAGAAAGCAGCTCTGTACACATTCATTCAGATATGTAAATATATATATGTATATATTATATCTTGACGATTGTTCCCATGTTCATATTGATGTCCGAGTTTGTGACAGATTAAGACTTGCTTACAGGGTAGCGTTATAGTCGAGCTCATGCAATTACAATCCTCTTACTTGGTGTTTGTTTTAATTTGTTGTATTTTTGTTTAGCTTATTATCATAATTATTTCGATTGCATTTGTTGTGCTCATTTTAACAAATTGATTTTGTTTTTTTTTTCTGAGTGTTTTTTTTTTTTTTGAGTCTGTTCTTCGTTAATTCTTTGTTTTTTGCTGCCTTTGGCGATCATCGTGGCCCAAAGTGTCGAAACAACGAATGTATGAATAGCAGGCAGCCAAGGTCTATGGCTCAATTATACCAAAATCATGGCAAATAGAAAACAGAAAAACGAGCAAACAAACAAACAACAACAAAAAGGGGAAACAGCTTCCAAAAAAACAACAAATTGTTGATGCTTACATACCCTTCCTAAAGATGTAAGTGTACTCTGATCTATAAACAAAATTATGTTAATCTTGCGTATTTAAGTTAATAAGGGAAAAAAAGTTTACAGACACTTCCTTTGATGACTATTATAAGTGATATCATTTTTGATCAGTAAGAAGTTTTTTATATTTAAGTATCTCGTAATAGACTTTTTTAGCTAGAGATTGTAAAATGTTAATTATGGCTTAATTATATTTAGAATTAAATTCATAATTGCGTTTGTTTAAACAATTTGTATACCAATTTTAATTGTTTTGCTTCATTAGAATTTCTAAAAGTTTTCAAACTATGATTGTGACAATTGTCGACGGTTTTTTGCCACGGTTTTGATCAGGTCGAATGGTTAATCGATGGCGAGTGGTCGACCGAGGGTCGAGATGACCGCCCTTTCCAGCTTTACCCCTCATCATCTACCTATAAGATTCATTGTCAATCCCAAATTAAATCCCAATCGCCAGTCGCCAGTTTTCTTAATGATGAAAACACGCAGACAACAACAATAAAAACAACACGCTTGCAAAATTAATTGCCCAGTTTTGCAATTGCGACTAAAGAGAAAGAGTAACAGAGAGAGAGAGAGAGAGAGAGAGAGAGAGAGAGAGAGAGAGAGAGAGAGAGAGAGAGCGAGAGAGAGAGAGAGAGAGCGAGAGAGAGAGAGAGAGAGAGAGAGAGCGAGAGAGAGAGAGAGAGAGAGAGCGAGAGAGAGAGAGAGCGAGAGAGAGAGAGAGAGAGAGAAAGAGGGTCATATAAACAGAAGTAGATGCATACTCGTATATAGATTTTAGCAAAATTTATAAAGATCAACTTTTGTTTTAGTGCATTTGTGTTTAACTTCAGGATATTAATTCGTTTTGTAGTTTAGCACAATAAATGCAAGAAAAATCTTTACTTAAGATATGTATATTAAAGTAGGAAAAGCAAGCTTTACCAAGCTTACTAATAATTTATGTTATTTGAGTCTCTTTTGATTTTTTAAGTGCATTCGTTCACAGCTCGGCTCCCTTTGGGGGCCTTTTATTGACATTGTATTGTGGGAAACTGAAATCTAAGCCTGGCCAATGTTTTCTATTGTTCGCTGTTGCTGCTGCTGCATTTTAATTAACAATTGCAACTCACACGACAGCTTCACACTAATACAAACATACATATATATATATATATATATATATATATATATATATACTGAGTTGTACGCATACAAATAGCAAGATAAATGCTCACAAACATCAGCAGAGTTTTAGCCACAAAACGCAGTTGGCAATTGTTGTTGTACATTGAACTTTAAAATTGCTTGGCACGAAAATTTCAACGCACGTAGGACCGTCAAATGTTGCGGCCGGCGCTTACAACATGTTGCCTTCCATCTGGCAAGCAACATTCGCAACGAGTTGTGCAAAGGCAACAACAACAAAAAGCAGCAACAGCAGCAGCAACAATGAAAAAGAAATTGTAAATGGTAAGTGGTAAAATGTAAATGAAAATGAGTTTGTAATTTTCAAGCAGGAAAACAATTGCAGCAATGCAGGCAACAGGCAAGCAGGCAGGCAACTAAACGCAGTTGCAACAATTACAACAACTGCTACAGCAACAACACAAAGCAAACAGCAACGTCAAAATCAATTAAAAAAATTGCGTAAAAGCTTTGTTGCAACCAAGACAAAAAATGAAGTGCAACCTGGCAACCTGGCAGCCAGCCAGGCCAGTCACTCAATCACCTAATCAGCGACCCAAATTGGGTTGCGCAGTGTTTTCCATCTCCACTCAAGGCCCCTACAAATCTCTGAAAACTACACACAATAAAACTATTACAATAAAACCACACACAAAATTGGAAAACAACAAACAAAACAAATAAAATAAATTAGAAAAACAATTGTTTTCTTTTTTTTTTTAATTTAGCTAGTTAAGTTTCCATGTAAATCATATATATAGAGTCACTTCAACTATAATATTTAGTTGGAAGGAAAACACAGAATTTTCACATCGTATTTGCATTGGAAGAATTAGACGATCTTTTTGTTCTTTCTTGGCAACGCCACAAATGTTAACAATTGTGTAACTACATCAACTATAAGCATTGCTGTTATGTCATATATATATATATATATATATATATATATATATATATATATTATTTTCTATACACATTATTTAATGTCATACTATTAAGTTGAGAAATTTATTGCATTTGCGGTTTACGTCAGAGCTTCCAAGCTGCAATCACAGCGACACATATAAACCTAAATATATGTAGATAAAAATATACATATATAAATATATATATATATATACGGTCTCTGTCTAGTATATAGTATATGGCATATTCTATAGAATACAGAATAGAAGTGTGACCAGAGTAGCGTCTACTGGAGAGAACTCAGCATTTGCATGCAAAGCGCAATAATGTCTGGAATTTGTATTGTTGGCGGCGAATGGGAGCAGGATCGTTTTTGGATCGTTTTGGATTGTTTTCGATTGTTTTCGATTGTTAGCCGAGACGCACCGATCATCTCAGAGCATTGAGTGCATCGACCTTATCAGTATTTAAGCTGATGCTAACCTGATGATTTTAGTAACCATTTTACATATATACAAAATTCCTGTCTCTGTTCTGTCTGCCTGTCTGTCTGTCTGTCTGTCTGTCTGCCTGTCTGTCTGTCCCCTCCCTTCCGTGACCACTGTAATATCTAAGTATTTTGTGCTCCATCCATGAATAGATTTGACAAGGCATGCGGCTAAGTGATTATTGTTAATATATTTAGCATTTGCCTTCTTATCAGCAGCTGCCACAGCAGACGCAACAGTTGACGCAAAGTCAAGTATTTAATTTCAGTTATTCTTTAAGCATTGTGCTACAAGCGATTATAGTTTTAACCGACTTCAAGGATACTCTTTGCAAGTTTGTTTTAGACGAGTTTTATTTGAGTGCATGTCTATATATGTACACATATCTACAATCCCATAGGACAATACACACCACTTCTTCTTCTTCGACTTTTCTTCTTCTTATTGACTCTGCTGAAAAATTTGTTGACTTCATTGTTGATCAGCGTACATAGGGTATTTAATCTTCGGCATTCCGTACGCAGACAGCTGTTCTTAGCTTGCTTTGCTTTGTGCTCTGTCTGTCGTCCGTCCTCCGTCTTGACATTCCGACAGCGAGTCGCATTACGCAGATAAATAAAGGCACACACACAAATAAGAGTAGCAGCAGCTACACAATAACAATAACAACAACAACAACAAGAGCGTAATGAAAACGCAACTTGAACGCAATACGAGTGATGATCAAGTCAACAAGAGCTGCACTATACATACAGACATACATACATACATCTGTGTATATTTATGTAAATGCTCTTTACCCATAATACGTAAAAGAAATCAATGGAATTTACAGGCATACATACATCCATACATCTATATATCATTGTGTCTTCTTTATCAAGGGTATATATGCAAATATACAAATCAGTTCTTAATCAGCTTGAAACCATTTTCATTTCACAGGGTTAGCATTTAAGATAACAGTTCTTGCATATGTAGATATCCGACACGATAACAATTCGCTGACAATAATCGATAAGTCCGATACGTAATCGAGCTATTCTGTTACCATTTAAAGCAACTGTTTTGGTGAATAGTTAGGCACAGTCCACCCAAACAAACGAATATGAGTACTCATTAATCACTTTGAATAATTAAAAGCAAAAAATATTAAAACAAAAAAACAGCAATTAATTTCGAGTTAATTACAAGTTGTAATTCACTAAGCAAACAATTTAGGTAAAAATAGGTAAAAAAAAATGCCAAATCTTGAAAGCGAGAGAGGGAGATTTAGAGATAGAGAGAGAGAGTGACATAGAAAGGCAGAACACGAGAGAGAGGGAGTGGGAGAGAGAGAAAAAGAGTGAGAGCTGGAGCATGAAAATAACTAAAGACACGAAAAAAGGCAATGGCAGACACTTGACTGACAACCTGTTGATCTTTTGTAGTATTTGGCGCAGCGCAAAAACACTCACACACATACACACAGCTGGGCGGACATGTGGCATGCTAATTACAATGTTTTTGTTGTGCTGCTAGTTGTTGCCGTTGCAAAAGTCTCAATAGCAAAAGTCATTCAAATGTCAAGGGTTTCTTTTTTTTTCTTTATTTTTTTAATGACAAATTTCATTTATTAGTGTAAACATACGGCAATTGTGCAAATAATTTATTTTTGAATGAAAAGAGCTTTATAAAGAAAAAATAATGATAAGACACAATATGGAGGAGAGCAATAAGGCCAACTGAATTAAAATTTAAATTACTCTGTACTTGCTTGTTCTCACAATATACTTGTGAATATATATATATATATATATATATATATAATATATATATATATTCTATGGGGTTGCCATCATCTTACCTGTAATTCAAAGAAATAAATCTATTAGTGATAAATTAGAAATAATATAAGTGAATGCGCATTTTGGAATTTAACTTAAATTTAGAGCAGCATTCGTTCAGTTGTGTGAAAATATATGAAAATTCCAACCTATCAAACAGGCATTTCTTGGATATATTTTTTCAGTTTTAAGATAGTTAAATATATATATATATAGTTAATGTCGGAGAAGCTTCCTATTACACACACATACAGCTTTAAGATGCCAATGTTATAGAGTATAAAATGAATATATATTAAACTTTATTAAGAACTTTATTTAAGCTTAATACCAGTTTGAGCGGAAATGCTTCTTTTTGTAAAGTAATAATAAAAATTAAGCGTCAATTTTGATGTTGACTTTAAACATGACTCAATGAGAGAGCTAATTTGTCAAATAGTATCCCAATTTGCTCTCCCGTTCACACTTGCTCTCCCTCTCTCTCTCCCTAGCTAGCTGGCAATACAGAACGACCTTGACAATGCCGTTTTTATATCTATATATGTATATGCATGGATTATATATTTTAAGGCAACAATTTATTTATTTATATTTTTTTCTACTTTGTCAAAGTATTGTTTAATGTATTTTTCTTCTTTTTTGTTGACGATTATCGCACAAACACAAAGTAAAGCCAAAAAGAAACAAATAAAAACAATTGATATGGTATATATGTGTGTGTGTGTGTGTGTGCCTGTGTGTGCGTGTTGTGTGTGATTGTGTCTTAATGATCGTCATGTAATGAGCGTCACCGGATGTCAAACACAAAAAGTTGCCAAGTGCTAACTGCAGATATTGATGCCATCATATAGAAATTGAACGGCATTTATTAAAACAGCCAAATGAAAATGAAAACGAAATGAAATTAGTAAGCATGACGGCATGTCACTGTATGTGTGTGTGTGTAGAAGTGTGTGTGCTAGTGCGAGAAGAGGAAGGTACAGCTCAGGGTCATTATTTACTTGCACACGCACACACACACACACACACACACACACACCATGCGTATGTATGTTTATTCACTTATGTACTCTAGTTATCTACATTGCCTTATCGGCTGTCCAGTGCGCCACCATTCAGAACAGCTTCCAACAACACAAACAGCTGCAATACACAAGAACAACAACAACAAAAACAAGAATAGCAACAACAACAAACACGAAAATCAGAAACCGATCAAAAGAAAGTAAGAAATCACAAATTTATGGCGCGCTCATTGTCATTGCTCGGCGTCTGTTTACATGCATTTCAAGCCTCGCCTCGTCACCTTTCGTCTTGCCTTGTCTCGTTTCGTCTCTCTTTTATCGTTCTCTCTCGCTCTCTCTGTTTCGATCGATCTACCCAGCATCACGGAGTTGGTTTGAGTCTTCACGGTTTAGTTTCATTCGAATGACTCACTGCAATAGCAACAGGAAAACAACTACTACAACAACAACAGCAACAACTACTGCATCAAATACAAATAACACAACAAACAATTTACAACTGCTTGCAACGTTGGCCAAGAGTTGTATTGTTGATTATTTTGTTGTACCCTGTTGTTTATTACAAATGTTCTCGATCAGCAGCTACAAGTTGTTACGGAAATCGCCTATTGCGAGGCAGCCAAATTATCGATTAAAATTTAATACTCATAATTGTTCAACATCGATCGATTTCACTTATTGACGCATATCGAAACAATCGATTGAGCTGAGTACGGGGTATCTGCAGTGCGAACCACATTCAAAGATATTCTTCTGACTTGTTTTCTTATTTTATAATTTTTTATTTTTTTTGGTTTTTTTGTTGTTGTTTTTGTAGGCAATTGCCGTAGCCGTTCGATCAACCTTTGCAAATGACCCAAATTTGGCGCGATATTCACAATCGCTTCGGTCTTTGGCTTCGACTTCCAGTTCGACTTCAGTTTCGACGTCGACTGGCGACTGCGAGTTGGAACTTGGCACTTGGCGCACTTGTCGTGCAGCAGCAGCAGTTGAGCATTGCTTGGTATTTGGGTTTATTGGCGGGTGTCTCTCTGTGTGTGTGTGTTTGTGTGCGTGTGTTGTGTGTGTGTTTGTGTATGTGTGTGTGTGTGCTTGCATCGTGTATGCCCAGCAGACACAGTCTCATATAAAATTCTGTTATAGTTTCCCTGTTGTTGTAACTAATTGAAAGTTAATTTGCACATGGTAAGTAAATGCAACTGTGAAACTTTAAGGTACACTTTGAATGCTAAGTTTTTGCTGTTTGTCTCCAACTGGCGACCGACTGACTGGTTTCTTGTTTCTCTGTTTGCTTAGCACTTTTACTTTTTCAATTTGTTTTGCAATTATTTTGGTCAACTACTTGGCCTGCCTGCCCTTCACCCAATCGAAGGTTGTGCCTCTAAGCCCTCCATTTCCCCCTTTCTCCACAGCACACACACACACACACACACACACAACATCGATGTGCCTGTTGATTGTAGTTGTTGTTTTGCGTGTATTTACAAAATTTCACCTTTCTTGCATTTGCCTCGATTTCGTATGCAACTGCTGAAAGTGCTATACATATATCGATAGAAACAAAGAAAACAAATCTAAGATGAGAAAACTATGCCAAAAATGAACTAAAATGTATATATATTTACATAATTTCAATATAAACATTATTAAGCATTTATAGCCAGAGTTTAGGATTTGCTGATTGCGTTGCTGGGCTGCCATTGAATTAGGCAAAACAGGTAGCTGGTTAATAGTCAAATTTTAGGCCAAAACCAAAAGTGGCAAGACATGCCGATGACATTATCAACTGCTACAAAAATAATATAAATAAAAAAAACAATACAGATAGGAAGAGATACATTTTCTCTTATATTTTTGCAAAGCAAAACTCGATTTTTTCATTTGCAGTTAGTTAATTGAGTTTGTCTTTATTTGGCAAAGATTGAATATCTACGGTGACATTAACTATGCGATTCCGTTTCATATGCAGCGCAGAGGCAGACAAATGTTGCAAGTGTGCATATATGTAAGTAGGTATATATATATATATGTATTGCTTTTGCCAAACAATCTACGCCCATACAAAAAGAGTGTGTGCTTTTTCATACCACTGATGAGGATACTATAATTATATTTTAAAGTTTGTAAGGTCTTATAAGAGTCATATATATATATATATACGAGGTGTGTTCAAAAAGTATCGCGAATTTTACATTTTCGCGGGTTACGTATAATCGAATTTCGATTTTTTTGTAGCGTTATGTTGGTACTCATGTCTCTCACTTATGCCGACAAGCTCGGCCATTTTGAATTTTCACTTAATTGTTGACAGCTGCTTTGCTTGCACGTGTTTTGGATCGTCTTCGATTTTTACCTATTCAAAAAAACGTCGTCCTTTCATGGGCCTCTTCAGTTTAGGGAACAAGAAAAAGTCACAGGGGGTCAGATCTGGGGAATACGGTGGCTGCGGCATCATTAGTGTGTTGTTTTTGGCCAAAAAGTCGCGCACAAGCAACGATGTGTGAGCAGGGGCGTTATCGTGGTGCAAAAGCCAATTTTTGTTCTTCCACAAATCCGGGCGTTTCTGGCGGATTGCTTCGCGCAACTTGCGCATAACTTGCAGGTAATATTCCTTATTGACCGTTCTACCCTGTGGCAAGAACTCATGATACGAGGTATATACGAGGTGTGTTCAAAAAGTATCGCGAATTTTGAATTTTCGCGGGTTACGTATAATCGAATTTCGATTTTTTTGTAGCGTTATTGGAAAAACCGTTGGCACAAGTGTATAATATCTCATGGGGATTACTTTGAAGGGGACAAAATAGATATTCATGAATAAATAAATAATATCTGAAAAACACAAAATTCGCGATACTTTTTGAACACACCTCGTATATGTATTCTTATTCAGCATCATTAGTGGAGTCGATATAGTCATGTCTGTTTGCAGACAATTGCTCAATTTCTTAAAGATACTCGTATAATGCAATTTGGATATCAGCAGTTGGACTCGCTCCGATCTGCAAGTGTATATAATCTTCGTAGTGACTAAGTTAGCCAATGTATCTTGTGTTGTCAAGGATTTGCCTATTTCAGCTTGACTTATGTACACGCGTATACATAAACTACCCATGCTAAAATCAAAGAGATTATCGCCAACAAATATACGAGCATTAATCATTATTTAATTTGCTTTTAAAATATATATTTATATATACATTCGCTACTTACTGGAAATGAGAACAAAGACATAAATTGTAGACAACTTTTGAATGTGATATATTTGATATTGAAAAAAAGAAGCTGAGACATAAAAAACATGTATGTATTTATATAGTATACGAGTAGATACTATTTGGAACAAGCATTGCTATCTTTTAATTGCAACTCTCACTTTTCGCATTTACAATTAATATCTGTGCGTAACTCGTAGTTCATTTTATAATCTCTATATTTGGTACCATAAAAGTCATGGACATTTTGATGCTGTGACATCAGCGACATGCCCAAACTAGGGCAATCTTTTGTGATCGTTTGTGGCACTGTGATTGTTGTTATTATGACTGTGTGCAGCCAACCAAAAGTGGTAATGTTAACAGATACACACACACATGTGTCATAAGCTGTTGGTTTGCGCATATTTAAAAGATATGCGGTTCTTTTGGCCTGACTCTGATACGAGAGCATGAGCTATGACCTCATAATAATAATAATTCTAAAAAAATATATACATTATCGTTGATTATTTAAATATTCCATAGAAAAAACTTGCAGCTTTGTTTATACGTATAAATATGTATCCATAAAAGTGAAACCGCAAAAGAAAAGCTGAGCGCGTAATTCTCAAAATGAATCGAAAGTGATAAGCGAAGCCTGATTTATTTATTGAGAGTTATATTCTATTCAATCATTAAGTACTTATCACGACGTATCTAGTATCTGACTGGCAAATGCATACAAATACAAACATACAAACTATGTGTGTGAAAAATGAATTGTACTAAAAATAGCCAGACGAAAACGGACCAAATGCTCACCTGGATACCAAAGTAGCAAGTGGCAAGTACTCGGTACCCGCTACCCGTTAGCTGCTATGCCCCAATAGCGAACAAATGCACAGATCTATATATATATATATATATATACATATATATATATGTTGCGTGTATACACACATTTTGTATTTTATTTTGGCTCAATGTGTGATAAAAGAATGCCGCCAAACAGCAACAAAAGAGATGAACGCCAGGCGCTGCGAGATGGGGGGAGATGTGTGATGGGCGGGAACTGAGCAAGGGGCGATGGCAAAGTGCTTCTATATCATATCGTGGTATATCACTAAACGCAGCTGTGGCGGGAGGGGGAGGGGAGGTGATAGTATGGGTAGGGGAAGAGGGGGTAAAGCGTATGCGCACGAGAACTGAAAAGAATTTCACGTCTGCTGAAAACCATTTGGTCAAAAGGCGGCGGCTGCTGCTGCTGCTGCTGGCATCGCCTTTGGGGCAGACCCGGAGACGGCTGCTTGTTAAACGGCATCAGATCGTGCTGTTAGTTGTAGTTCTTGTTGCTGACTTTATTATTATTGTTGTTGTTGCTGCTGTTGCTGTTGTTGTTGCTGTTGTTGTTGCCACACACTTTACGCCAAATTTGAGTCAGAACACATTTTCGATTTGTTAGAGTCTTTGTTTCGGATACCCCTTAACACAAGTGGCGAACTGCAATTGATTTAGGTATATATATTAAATGTGTTCGCTATATAAACAAACGATATATATTTATATGTATATATATATATACATAATAAGTAATCAATATTATATAGCCCAAAATAAAATCTTGTATATATATTTATGAATATTATTCAGTATTACAGGGTATGCGTTGTTCGCTATAATTTCGATTTGGCATTCTCTGAAATTGTTTAACAAACCAAAATCAAATATCTATAAAAAAATTATTTCAACATTTTTTTTATTATAATTTGTTTTCTTTTTTCCTTTTTTTTTGTTGAATATTTTGCCCGTCAGCATTAGTAGACAAGTCGATATACTGTTGTAGTCCGTTGGTCTAAATGTGTATATATGTCTCTATATCTGATTTTGTGGAAATCCGACTTTCACTGATTGCAGTTTTGTGGCTATCGTGATGCAACTTTGAACAATACATCAAAAAGGCTTTATAGGAACAATCGGTCAGCTTCCCAGAACAAGATGCGTGATCAGGTCAGATCAAAGTATGGTATGCAAGGGTATCCAAGCATCGGTGCGAACAAGAAATCGCTTCTTTGTTCCTACTTCTACGACTGCATGCAAATATAAAGAAATGGGCAAATTTTTGCAGATTTAGTTTCTTCTTTTTTGTTGTCTCTGTTATAAATGGTTTGTGTGCGTTTGTTGTGGTTCTTGCTATTGAACCGAAATATGGCCATTGCATATATTTATATATATACATATATATATATATATATATACATTTGTTTTATATGTATAAATATTGGTGGTGGGGAGAAGGCGAAGGCCAAGCAAAAGCACCGCTCACAATCACAAACGTAACTTAAATTAAGTGCTAATTGTTAAAACACTTGAGGAAATTTATATTGTTTTATTTTGCACGAATACAAATATTTGCCAGTGTGTGTGTGTGCGCGCGAGTGCCATGGGAGCGATTTTCCCCACTGACGTCAATTTCGTGAAGGCAGTTTTAGTTTTTGTATTTGTATTTGCATACAAATACATATTGTGTTATTTTTTGCTTGCATCTTGGACCTTATCTTTGGCCTTATTATAATATTATGATGAAGTGAAATGGAATACGTCCTAAGTCGATATATATATTGACATCGGACTAATACATTGTAAGTCTTGCACAGTCAGTGTGACCAGGTGGAATATATTGATAATTAGACGATAGAAACTTTAGATTTCATGTGTACTCAATTCAAAATTCAATTACATTTTGCGACATTACATTTCCTAAGAATTGTTAGGACAGGAAAAAAGTAGCGAGTAGCGACACAATTTTACAGAGAATACTTATAGCTAAGTTTGCTTGTAATTGGCTGGGCTGTTTACGAAACCAGATAAGACAAAGTCCAAAAGATGATGATAACAAGTTGACGACGGAGGAGGCAGCACACACGTTAATATCGCAACGATGATAAAATCCGCGATTCGAATGCGGCGACATTAACAAAATGTAAAAATATAGAAAATATGGAGAGAAAAAAAAATGACTGAAATATACAAAAGAAAAATATGATGAAAAGAAAAAACAAATCATAAAAAAAAAAAATAAAGAAATCGGTGAAAACTTTGCATTTTGTGCAATGGCACGTATTGGGGTACAAAAAGTGTGGCTCTAAGATGCGAGGGGGAGGGGGTGGGGCAAATGGGGCAGGGTTATGTGTACGGCTGTATGTGTGTGTGTGTGTGTGTGTGTAGATGCCGCACCCACGTCGATGCTGCGACTCTGACATGTTTGTGTGTAAGCAACTGCACTTGCGATTATCAGGCACACACACACACAAAACACACACACACACAGTGAGTATGTGTTGCTGAAGTTCGTGATGAAAACAAGCTGAGAAATAAATAAATACGCGACAAAATATAAATGCCCGCAAACCAGAGGCTGCACACACACACACACACACACACACACACACATGTATGTATGTATGGAGATATACATATATGTACTTTATGTACATACTTATGAGTACAAAGAAAAAAAACCTGACTTACACTATTTGTAGCAACTGTAAATATTATGAGTTGAATTGCAAAATGCATTCGCTGCTGATATTCAAATACGCACATATGTATATAAGTACATATGTACACATGTATGCATGTAATCAAAATCAGAGAATCGGTTCAGTGGGCGGCGTTGCAAGCATCAGTAAAACCGGCAATAAAACTAATTAGTTTTACGCGCTATTACTAATACATATTAGTATTATTTTAATAGGGCGTTACTGAACGAGTGCCAAGCAAATTGCCTCTTTTGTAGCTGTTTGCATTCCACTTCAACCATATCCATTATTATACCCAGAAACCCAGTGTACACCAAAGTATATGCGATTTGGCCAGAGACTTCAATTTTGACTATAATTGTTGTATTTGAATGCAGACAAAGTATTACAAAATTGCTTCCACTTAGGGGCTGGGGCTTATTACGAAAACTGTAAAGAAATCCCTTCCGAAGTGGGGAGATATTGCTAAACTTAATTTGGCACAGTTTTAAAGCTAGTTTCGCCCACAATCGATAGATATTGATAAGATATATCTGTCGATAAACCCGACCCTCTGCTGACACTTTTAGCCATCTTACAGTCGATTTAGATGAGTCACTTCATCAATCTAACTCATCGTTATCGATCTATCAAGCTAATTAGCAACTTATCGCTTCCAATGAAAATTAATTACACAATCCACAGATAAAACGTAGCTCTTTAAATATAACAACAAGTATAAGCAATATCAATTATACTCGTATATATCGCCATACTTTACAATTGAGAAATCAGCAATCAGCACACACTCAACACTGCAGCTACTGTCCTCGATTTGTAAGCGTTTTTCAACACTACCAAATGTATTTTGTAATGCCTGCCTATTTGGCCAATATATACATATATATATATATATATATATATATATATATATATATATATTTGTTCTTAAATTCAACACTAGTTTTCATATGGCTTTAGCTATATTCTTTGCATAAAAATGTGATTTATTTATACAATTTATTCGACATTCGATTGCATTTGCGTCATTTGCGCCCTTTATCGGCATTTTTGGAATTCATTGTGGTTGTTTTAACAAATGATTTTTTTGTATACTTTTATACACATACATACATACAGACATTCATACGTACATACATCGATACATACATATTGGTGCTGTTCTGCTCTTGGTGTTTTCACTGTTCGATTTTGTTGGTTTGATTTCAAGTGCTGAAACATTCATTTGTTGTGGCACGAACTGCACGCATCTGTTGTTCGTTGTTGTAGCCATATCATGTTATTTACCACTGAATGATTGCCAATACAAATATTTCTGCTCGCCCACAAAAAAATATATTGCATGATTCCTAATTTTGTACAAAAAAAAATTTACAACTTAAATTCCCCAAATGCCAATGCTCAAACTCATCAGGCCCAAAATTATAATGACAATAACAATATTAACAGCAAACAACCGAAACGTTTAACTTACAACCAACATGGAGCCAAATGTTTCTTAGTACAAATTCCCAGAGATCTGATGTGTGTGTGTGGTGTGTGTGTATCCCATGCGGAAATGTTGTTGCTTGTTTACAAGAAAATTGTTTTAACATTTTGTTATTGTTGTTTTTGTGTACATCTTACTTGTTACCGTCAACACACAGCAAATACGAAATGGTTAACAAAGGGTATGATGAAGTAGCGCAAATGTATGTAACAGACTAAGAAGAAGAAAGCGGCAACAAGCCGAGACTGCCTGTCTGCTTTGCCATCAAATTTGATATATAAGTTCTTGTTTCAGTATAATTTATGACTTCTTTCCTTTGCAAAATATCAATCCAAAAGTTAAGATCGGCTCGGAAACACGGCAGAAAATATATATATTTACCAAAAAACCACAGCAGCAATTAGGGTATCTGCTAGACGAGCTCTCTCGACTATAGTACGCTGATTTTGTTTTTACATGTACACGCCCTTTTTGGTGGTTGTAGGTCATTCCGTCCGTTCGTAAAAAAAAGAAACATGAGATTACAACATTGAAGCTAGTTATATATAGTAATAACTGCCATCGATACAAACACAGCTGTGGCCACACAATTAACAGCTGTTGCTCAAAAACATCAAGTGCTTGTTTCTATTCAAATCACATATGAACAAAGAAATCTGGTGTTCTGACATAAACTGAATTTTAAATGATTATCGAGCGAATATATAGGTGGAGTAACCGACTATCTTTGTAATATATATATACGTATTTTATTTTTATGTATTTATTTATTCTAGTTACAAATGAAATTAAAGTCAACTTTAAATTGAAAAATAAAGATAATGAAAAATTGTTAAGTGTTAGTAGCTTATATATATGTAAAATACACGTTAAATCGATATAGAACAATAGAAAGAGAGTATGTCCGCGGCGACTCGACGACTTGTTGATCTCAGTCAGCTTAGCTAATCGTATGCTTTAAGCCCCTTGTTCTTCTACTAACTGACTAACTGGATGACAGTTGTCTGCCATAATTAGCTAAAGAAAAAAAATGAAAATAAACTCAGCAGTTAGTTAGTTAGTTAGTCGGTTGGGTTAGCTAACTGTTTGCTTGATTGCTTGGCTGCTGATTGTTTGCTTAGCTGATTAGACTTTTCAATAATTTGTAATTGCTCTTGGCCCGAGGCCATTGTAATCCAACAGCAACACAACAAATGCAACGCACAATATCAACAGATATTCAACAAGATGAATAACAACTGTGCTTCAATCTAAATACGAGTAAACTTCAATATTTATCAATATAAAAACTGAATGTTTCAACAATTCCTGGCCACTTTTAAAGAATGTTTTCATTAAGTTTGGTTTGGTTTGTGTGTGTGCAAGTTGACACGCCCCAAATGCTTTTTAAATCACGGATAAACAAATATTTTATGCGTTTTAATTGCAACAAATCGGCTTAAGACAACTCGACTCTGGACTCCAAGGACAAGGCAAAGGGTTGTCATTGTTGTTGTTGTTGTCGGTCGGTGTTATTGACATCGGAGGAAGGTTTTATCATTCGAACTGTTTGAGATCGCTGCTCTTCTAGTATATGTATATATATATATATATATATCTTGTTTTTTGTTTTCGTTGTCTCTTTTATCATTTCTCTTGGGGCATTGTTCGTCGCGTGGCCGCCACAGATTGTGGATTGTGGAGTCACATATGGTTTTTCATTTTATTTGGCTCTTAATATTTATGAGCCAAAGGCTAAAGATGATGACGAACATCATCATTATCATTTTGGGATTGGTTTTCGGATGCCGATGACTAACACAACATCAGCATCATCATGGTCATTTTGATGCTGATGATGATGATGATGTTGATCGTGATTGGCATTCATCACGTAGCAGGTGAAGCTAAACTATGCCGGCTATCGCCTATCTACGCCTGTTTCTCCACTCTCCTCCCCTCAGTTTCTCTATCTTTCTTAATGTCACGCTGTCTGTCTGTGTCTGTCTGTTTGTCTGCCTGCTTGTCTGTCTGTCTGTCCAAAGCATTTGTCACTTTCACATTTAGAAGTTATTGTTGTCGCTCTCAGTTTTGATTAGATTTTACTGAGGCAAGGCGAGAGCCCTTTGATGTTATGCTTCTTGCGAATAGAGCGCATTATAAGCAATGTGCTGCTGATGAGAGTCAAGCAAAAAAAAGAAGAAGAATATCAACAGCAACAACAACCACAACAACAAGAACAGAATTTGCCATCAACTTAGCAAAGGCGTAATGATTAAAACTCGACAATATTTTTGATAATAATGCTTTTTTTACAATCTTTTTACATTATCTGTAATTGGTTATTTCTGGAATGCGTCACTTGCTAAAACAAAAACTACAAATAAAAAAACCCCAGTTTAATTTGTGTTGAATTAAAAAGCAAAGCTTTAATTTAATTATCCATTAATGATAATTATTTAAGGATCGATTCATAATAAACTAAGAACACAATGAATGCTTTACCAACGCATTAAATGACACTTCTCCGACTCCATAAATGATATATATTCTTGACCAAATACGAGGTGTGTTCAAAAAGTATCGCGAATTTTGTGTTTTTTCAGATATTATTTATTTATTCATGAATATCTATTTTGTCCCCTTCAAAGTAATCCCCATGAGATATTATACACTTGTGCCAACCGTTTTTCCAATCTTCGAAGCACTTCAAAGCAGCTGTCAAAAATTAAGTGAAAATTCAAAATGGCCGAGCTTGTCGGCATAAGTGAGAGACATGAGTACCAACATAACGCTACAAAAAAATCGAAATTCGATTATACGTAACCCGCGAAAATTCAAAATTCGCGATACTTTTTGAACACACCTCGTATAACCATGCCCGTCTGTTGCTACTGCGAAAACTTTTAAGAAAAACTCTTTTATTTACGACATTTTCCAAATCAAACTCGTTTGCCAGCCCTTTGACACACCAAAACAAATAATATTCATTCAAATTTATAGTAAAATTATTCTACAAGGGTGAGTAATATTCGGCATGCCAAAGATAAATGTACTTTTTGCTTGGTTTTTGATTGATCTCATTGCGCAATCGCTGAGCATCTTTTACAGAGTTCTTGGATTGTGTACAGTTCCCAGTAGTAACAAAGTGCTGGCAACCGCTTCAAAGGCATGGAACAAGATACATTTTTATCGTTTCGTAGAAGCGACTTCTTTCAGTTGTTGTCTTTTTGATGATGATGTTGTTGTTGTTGTGTTGCTGGTGGTGACCAAAACGATGAGCTAGTGCTTCCACCTTCAATGGAATTCTTTTGGCTACATTTTGCTGTCGGAACTTTGTTTTTGTTGATTAGTGCCTAGCCAAGAACTTTGTCGGGAATTGTTAGATTGTAATTATCTTATCTTTTAAATAAGAATACATTTAACCGGCATAAATACATATACCTATATACACCTATATTTATTTGGCTTTTCTTACCGCTCTGTAAGGCCATTTGGCCATTTGTATATTTAACCCTGTGTGTGTGCATAGTGGATGGTTGTATTTGTTATAAACACAACAACAGCGACCATTTTAGCCAACAAGCTTTTGCTTGCCTGTCATATGAGTTAAGAGTATTTCGTTATGACAGAATCATAAATAATGCTGCCGTAAACCAAATGAAACTTTAAGCTCAAGTTATACTATATACTACTTCGCGCAAGTGCGAAATTCGATAAGTGCAAAAATTGAATACACATATAGACACAGTCATCCACATATGCACACGTATATAGATCAAATCGTTTGTGTAAATATTTAACTTGAATTTTTTTTTCAGCCACGGCTGAATTTCAACGGCTTTGCCATTCGATTCTACTGCTGCGATCCGAGTGGGTTAGGACCATATCAATAACAGTAAACACTGTTGACACCGGTGATAAGTGCAATTATATGAGGATATCAAGATACTGTTGCAACGACAACTGTGTTTGATAGCAATTTGTTAACAACAACAAAAAAAAAGAAAGAATACAAAACAAATCAAGTACAACTGCATTAAGCTAATGATAAAAATTGTCGATTAATATCGGTACATTAAGGTAGAGATTTAAATTAGTCAAGTCACGAAAACTATACTTAATTATCGATATTCATGCAGTCATCGTTGTTGTCTGACAAGCTGCACTTAAACACACACTTTCTATTGACACGAATCGGCAGTCCCCAAAACTCCCAAATGCCAAAATGCAATGCGCGAAACTCAAACTTCAACTCAAAATCAAATAAAGTACGGAGTGTACTAGCACATTTGTATGTACATCTCACTGTGTGTATAAAAAATTAACCAATTCAAAAACTAGACACCGACCAACGAAGCAAACAATCGGTTTGCGTGTCTGTCGCACTCTCTAAATAGCTGTTCCCCAAAACAAACCAAGAAGGGGGCAAAGAAAGAAACGCCACATATGTACATACATACATGCATGCATACATACATACATACATACATACATACATACATACATACATGCATTAATACATACGCTGTATTGTCAGGTGTGGGTAGTAACTTAATAAAAAAAAGTATTTCTTTTTTTGTTTTGTTTTAAATCTAGCATAAATTGCTAAATAAGTACAAAAAACTAAAGAACTTGTTCGTGTTTGGTTATACGCTCACTGAGCTACTTCTTGTGGTCACTTTCGTTGCTTTTGCTGCTGTTAACGAACTGGGTTTCTTTGCAAAGCTCCTGCCACATACATACATACATACCTACATAGATGTATAGATGTATATATGTGTGTATCTACTCACTAACCACACACACTTGACAAATCTGTCAAAAAAAGACAGCAAGCACAGATGAGCGCAGCAACGGCCAAATACAAAATGCCGCAGTGACTGACCCAAAACGTTCAGGTGGGAAAAAAATATAAATAAGCTCGCCTAAGAGATACACTGAACCAAATAATATTCTTTAGCTCTCTTGTCTCAAGTCGCTGAGCTGCTTGCGTACATACAGAGACAGACAAGCAAACTTGCATGATCAAGTATATATCTAGATACTTTATGGGATCGGACATAGTTCGCATACTTCTGCAGAAATGCATTATAATCTTTTAATACCATTTGTAATGGATTCGGTTTAAAACCAATTAAATCGAACATTTTTAAATTTTATTAAATTTAAAATAAAGGCTCGTCGTAAATGTGTCATTAATTAACGAGCACACAATTCTTAAGAAAAATTAAATGTTCTTGATAATCATTCATAAAGATCGTATTTTTAGCATGATTTTTTGCTGAAATGATAAATGAAAACAAAGCAAAGTTTGAGGAACAGGTTTCATGGTTGTTGTCCTTTTTTTCCAGTGTGCTCAACGTGGTGAGCTGAAACATGGAAATGGGAAAAGCCAAGTTGTAATGGTTAATCGACAAATGCGCTGATTAGCTTGGCCAACGTATGCGTATACGTATTTTTCTTGTTGCCGTTGTTGTTGTTGTTTCTGTTGTTGTTGTAGCAGTATCCATGGGGGTCCAAAATGACGATCGATGTGCGAACGGCTGAAAGCGACCCGCAGTCAGACAATCTGACGGGCTGCCTCTGCCTGTATTGCGGGTGCGTCAAAAACTGCTGTTGGTGGGCCAAGGGGAGGCAGGGAAGGGGGGTTGTGGGGAGGAGAAATGGTTGTGCTTGTCAATCAACAAGCAACGCCATTTCTATGGCTTATCTAAAGTAACTAACGCACCGCTAATCGATCATTCTGTATCTTTGGCTGTCTTTCATTCAGTCTTTCTTCTGTCTGTCCATTTGCCTATCACTCTCTTCCACTCTCTCTTCCACTCTCTCTCTCTCTCTCTCTCTCTCTCTCTCTTTCTCTCTCTCTCTCTCTCTCTCTGCTGTTCTGAGCCAGCAAAAGGAGCGCTAGAGCGAGGGAGAGAGGTGAAGAATGTGGCTGATAAGGCGCGCTGCTTTTGAGAGCAAAACTGGTTTCTTGCCCATGTGCCGCAAGACTGGCAAAGAGGGAGAGACGGGCGCGGGCGGCAAAAATAAAAACCGATTTCTCAAGCCAAAAGCCAAAAAAAACCAAAACAAAAATCAAATGTGATTCATACCAAATTCAAACGTAAAAACGATGCGTTGTTTAGTTCAGCTCCACAAGCACGCCGGATACACACACTCACATACATATATATATGTATCCATATATATATATAGATACATGTGCATACACACAGACTTGAATATTGGCCGCTGCTGCTGCTGATGCTGGCCAAAAGATTGATCGCATTTCAAAACAAGCAGGCGATCAAATTTTATGCACACAAAACCTCTGCGCTGAAAAGCCGTTAACATTTTGCATATACAACGCACACACACACACACACACACATATATATATTTGAAAATAATGTTTACATTTATATTGGGTTTGGGTTGCTCAGCGTCAGCATTAAATATTTTAAGGGGTTTTCGGTTTCGCTTTGGGCTTGGATTTGGATTTTGAATTTTTTGGGCTTTGGCTTGGAATTTAATGTGTGTACTTTTTAAGAATTTGGCAAACTTGAATTGAAACTGCTGTTTGTGTATGCAGAACACCGTACCGAAAATAATCTCCGTCCTCCCCCCACTAAACCCCTACCAATCCATGCTTTAGAACAACACTTGCTCATCGATCGAAATTGCGCCAAACAACAAGCAGAAAGAAAGCAGATCTGTCTTTTGTTTGTTAAACAGATTGTATTGTATTTATTTATTTATTTAAAACAATAAACTACGATACAATTTGTATACAGTAAATTGCAACAATTCATAATACAATATATGATATGGCAGAGCAGTCTAATGAATGAATTTCTTGTAATCTGTACAGGTAACAACTATAAGCAGTGCAAAGAACTTCGTACACCAGCAATAGATTTAATTACAAATCATATGTGAAAGGTAATTCCAATTAATATTCTGCTATTTTTATAGATATATCACAAAAAACAAACGCATTGGGTTTGTCGGTTCAAAAAATAGCATTATCCAGTAATAAAAGACACTCAGCGAGTAATTTAGGAACACCTTCTTCCAGTTTCTGTGCGAACTTCAGCCCCTTTATAGAAGCTTATCGAACAGTTGGCCGAATTTACTAGCGAGATTCGAGTTCGATTGACAAAAAATCAAAAGAGTTTTACATGCCCAAAATTTACTGTCAACAACCAGGAAGCCACCAACGCTGACACGAACAGAGCACACAGCTGCTGTTTGTGGCAAGTGTGGAGGAAAATCAAATTTGCCCTATCTCTGCCATGACTGCTAAGCCTACTTTAAAGCCTGATTTGGGTCTACAATGCTAAAACGGAAATGTCTGCGGGGAAAATAAGAAGACGAAGATGAGATAACAGAAAATACCAAATTTGATGGGCATCTTACAAATACAATAAACTACAATAATACTATTTATTCATATGCAAATATCACATGTTCTAGCTCGATTCTCAATAAAGTAGAACACTTTCGAGAACTGACACTTTGAAGTGGCAGCCACGCCTAATCTCACAAAACAACAACACTCAAAAGACAAACAGACAGACAGACAGGCAGACAGATCAACAGTTTGTGAAGGTCGCTTTGAACGATTTATTTTTTATTGGCTTTTTTCTGTTTTTTTTTTTTTTTGAGCATTTGCTTTGAATCTAGCCTCGCACTTTGATAACTAATTATATAACTGCCTCGTCGGTTTATTATTGCTAATGTTGTTGCGGTCGTTGTTGCTGTTGTTGCTTTAATTAAATTTGTCACATTGACCCATATAAGAAGAGTCGCATCGCATCAACGAACTAGCCCAGATTTCTAGAGGAAAAAAGCAAACATATTAATTGAAAATCAAAACTACACCAAAATAAACACGAGTCAAGTTGTTCTCGTGTGATTTGGAACCGATTCCAAATATATATGGATAATTAAGTTAATTTTTAGTTTCCTATTAAGCATATTTAATGCAATCAGTAAACAGTTAACAGTAATCAAGAAACAATCTTATTTACGATTATTAATCCCAGTTTCTATATATATACGAGTATACGATTAAAACAAGTGAAAAGCGTATTCAGCATTCGATATCAATTTGTCAACGTTTAATTTCATATTTAGCTGAGCTTTTGGTCTGTGTCTGTGTCAGTCTGTCTGGTCTGTTTGGAGAGATGACAAACCTTATGAAGCTAATGAATTGAGCTGCAACTATACGAAACACCAAAGACAACATGGCGAGTACGTTGCCGGTGCATAAAAACCTGAATGAGTCGGGCACAACACAAATAAAGTGTGAGTTTGCTGTTTTAGTGTCTTTCGAGTCTCTCTCAAACTTGGACTTGCGACTGGGATTTTGATTTTGATTTTGATTTTGACAGTGACAACGCTACATTTTTGGTGAATGCGTTCAATGGCATCCAGATGTCTGAGTTGCTGATGTACATAAGCATAAGCATACATACACATGTATGTACAGTGTATGTATTTATGTACATATTATATTTGCACCACTTTAGTTGCATTCCTTCAGTGACTACGACTTGTCAATCGACGATTGTGAGAATATTAAATATAATGAATAGTACTGCACAACTATAACATACCCTGTACAGACCAGGTTCATAGAAAGAAAACAACAGCATATCAAATTATATATATGTTTAAGGCACTTTTCGCAGCTTTTGTCTGTTGTTATTCAATTTGCACAACTATTTTACAGTTTTTGCGTTCATTCGTAGTGCTTAAGGGGTATAATTACATATTACGGCTGAGCCAACGACTATTTATGGCTTGTACACAATGCGACTTGCTGTTGCCTTTTGCGACATCGACATCGAAATTGAAATCCAAATCCAAATCCAAATCGGCACAAAACACAACAAAACACACAAACACACACCCAACCAACCCGCCTTCTTTGCCTCACCTTACATAATCAGCCGATGTCGCCAAGGTTAACGTAAAGTTGACGCTGACGACGACGATGACGTTGACGTTAACGTTAACTAAATGATCAAGTGCGCGCTGTGGCCGATCTTATCGCCCCTTTTTCGATTCAGTTTGATTTGATTTGATTCAATTCGATTCGATTCGATGACTTCTTTTAATAAGCACTCAGTGGTAAGGCACTCATAGTAGATCTGACTGTACTCGTATCCACTCGTGCAATCAATCGCAGGCAAAAGTTATTCTGGTCATCGATAAGATTGCACCGACTATCGATACACATAGATTTACACGTTTGTTCGTGAAACTGACGGTGTTAATCAACTTGAACTTGACTTGGGTGTGTTCAGTGGGCCATAAATTAACGTGTGAATCACTGAATATATATATATTTATATATCTATATATATATATATACATACTCACTTGTATATGTGGATGCCTGTGTGTATATATGAGAACCGAGATTTAACGAGAAATCAGCAACAGTTATAAAAAGGACTCAAATGTGATTGGTTTTCTTTGTTTTAAATTTCAGATGAAGATCTCCATATTTATATGAACTCACTTAGAGTCAGTCAGAATGAAATTTGAGCAGACACGTCAGTATTAATTATAGTATTAATACCTACTGCCCAATATATGGGCCTTAAAAGGCAGCTTAGCGTGATCCATGGGTCTAAGTAGGTTTTACGTAAAGCTGATCAATTAGCAAATTGATTTTAATAATACCTAATAGAGAATGTATTTATGAACATATACATATAATATATATATTGAAAATAATTTAGCTTTTGCTGTCATATAGCAACTTTCGTTTCCGATCAACGCCGACGACTAAATTGTGAGAGAAGCTAAAAAGAGAGAGAAAGAGTAAATTTCGTTTCACTCTCGCCAACTTAAGCGACTATCAATTAGTAAATAATCACAATATTCACTATGAGGAGACATCGCCTCGACAAAGTTGCAGTAACTGCACTGATAGACCCCAATTACCACTAGAAATATTACAAAATAAGGCAAGTCCATCGATGTTATCCGAGAATAACCAAATTGATTGAAAAATCATTATCCAGTAATAAAAGATACTCAGAGAGTCATTTCGGAACAGCATCTTCCGGTTTCAGTACTGAATACTGATAATGGGGCATTTTGCGCACAAACTAAAACTTAAAAATAATAAAGACTTCTTTTTATGTAGAATAGTATAAATTTCAGTTATCAACGTCAAGGCCAACATCGCTTTGAGGTGATATTGTATATAAACTAAACTTGAGGTGATATTTAAAAGATCTGGGTCTGTCTACCACCAGGTATGTCCGAACGTTAGCCCCCTTTTGAAGAAACTTATCCACATATTTTATCGATAGTGTTTAGTTTACCATTTGTTTGTTTACTAGCGAAATTCGAGTTCGATTAACCAAAAATCAAGCAAATCACTCTCTCGCTTTCTCTCTCTCTCTGTCTTTATCTCTCTCTCTCTCTCTTTATCTCTCTCTCTCTCTCTCTTTATCTCTCTCTCTCTCTTTATCTCTCTCTCTCTCTCTCTTTATCTCTCTCTCTCTCTCTTTATCTCTCTCTCTCTCTCTCTTTATCTCTCTCTCTCTTTATCTCTCTCTCTCTCTTTATCTCTCTCTCTCTCTCTTTATCTCTCTCTCTCTCTTTATCTCTCTCTCTCTCTCTCTTTATCTCTCTCTCTCTTTATCTCTCTCTCTCTTTATCTCTCTCTCTCTCTCTCTTTATCTCTCTCTCTCTCTTTATCTCTCTCTCTCTCTTTGTCTCTCTCTCTCTCTTTATCTCTCTCGCTCTCTCTCTCTCTCTTTATCTCTCTCTCTCTCTCTTTATCTCTCTCTCTTTATCTCTCTCTCTTTATCTCTCTCTCTTTATCTCTCTCTCTCTCTCACAAAATCATTGCCAATAATCAAGAACGAATTACTTAAATTACCCCATATTTTTTGCTGTGTATTTAGTTTAGTAAAAATAACCAAGGTGCCTGCACCTGTTGCATTATTATTTGTATTTCGTTTGTATCGGTGCTGCAGTGGCAGTGGCAGTAGCAGAAGCAGCAGCAGCAACAAACAATAAGCATGCAATAGGTTCTCGACTAATACTTTATATATACTGTGTATATATTATATACTGTGTATTTAATGTAATTGCATGCGATTGTTGTTGCTGTACTTAGTGACAACAAGCAGCACAAACGAACAACAATAACAGCAATAGGCAGCAGAGCAAGAAGTAGAACGGGTGTATATAAGTATGTATGTGTGTATGAATGTTGTTGTCGCCGTTAAAAGGTGTATGCTGAAATTAAGGCTACGTACGCTCTCCCTCTATCTCTCTCTCTCTCTCTCTCTCTGTGTAACTAACTACTCAGGAATTGTTGCTCGTGTATTGTATTTGTTGGGTTTATTTGTGCTACTGGTTGACCTTGACAGGCACACACACACACACACACACACATATACAGAGTGATAGAGAGAGAGAGAGAGAGGGTGAACGAGCACGATCTCTTGCACAAGAGAGCGTGCGTCCGCTTGACTAACAGAGAAGCAGAAGCACACATACACAGAGAGAGAGAGTGCGTGTGAGAGAGAGAGAGGGGGCGAGTGAGAGAGAAGGAGTAACATTAACATTTGCTTTTGTGTTTTGTACTCACCTTTTGCGGCACTCATTAGATCTTTAACCTCTTTGATAATGCGCTTGATCTGCTGACTAGTGTGATCCAATTCCTTCTCGTGACGATTTAAATTGTCACGAAATTCGGGACTATCGACGATGCATTCCTCAAATTCTAATGGCTCCAGGCCGCGGCGAATATCTTTGCCGCCGCCCATTTTTCTTGTTTTTGTTTTTGATGCGGCTGCTGCTGCCGGCGTTGTTGCTGTTGCTGTTGTGCTGCTGAAATTTGTTTTATGCTTAATCTTATTGTTGATGTTGATATTGCTGTTGATATTGATTTGGGAGGCGTTCGAATTGTTCCGCCGAAAGCGACGACGCACAAAGTAAATGTGTTTGTTTTTTAATTTGCCTTTTGCTGCAGCTGTGGCTGATGATGATGATGTTGATGCTGCTGCTGCTGCTGCTGTTGTTGTTGCGGCAGATGTTGTTGCTGTTGTCGCCGATTCGTTGTAGCTTTGCTGCTGTTGTTGTTTGTTATTAGCTGTTGCGTTATAATTGTTGTTGTAATATTTCTTTTTATTAGTATTTGCTGTCTGCGCCTCATTAGTAGTTGTATTGGTGTTGAAATTAATATTATTAATATTGTTATTATTATTGTAATTATTATTTTTGTGTTGCGTCTGCTTCATAATTTTAGGCAAAACAAAATGATCAAAAAAAATATATATTTTATTATATTTATTTAGTTGCACAATTTATTGTGTTTCTCTTTTGTTATGTGTAATTATTATTTTTTTATTTTTTATATTATTTTTAGTTGTGTGATGACACTTTCTTTGAGCACTTTTTGTCAAACAAAACAAATGCAAAAAAAAAAAACCAAATGCGGCACTGCAAAAACAAAAGGGAATTTCAATTAATGCACACACGAAAAATACAAAACATAAACAAATATTATGTGTATGTGAGACAATAAAAACATAAAAAACAAGATGATCACATATAATAACATTTCTCCCTATTATTATTAATTTTTTTTTAATCGCACAGCAAAAGCGAAATGAGTATTATGAAAAACACGGTTAAGTGAGACATATTAAAAAAAAGAACACATGGATTTAAAAACAGATTTACAAGCTCACATATGTGTGTAGATAATTAATTATGTACTGTGTAAACAATAACAATGGCTGACAAATAACATTAATAAACGGGGCTGCAGTCTTTAATTCTTATTCATAATAAACCGACCAAACACACATTAAAAAGCAGGCAAAGCGAAGACAAAAAAACACACACATACATGGGCGCACACACACGCGCAAAAGCAAGCTGTATATGTATATAAGTTACTGCAGTACTAACTTTTTTTTCAAATGCATATTCTGAATATTTAGGAGTGAGTGCAGCAGCAGCAGCAAAAACAACAAACAGTCGCAACAGCAGCAGCAGCAGCAGTAACAGCGCAGGAGCGAGAGAGTGCGCTGGCTCGTGCATTCACTTGCTCACTCAGTCGCACAAACGCACTGATGCTGCAGCAGCTGCCGAAAAAGTCAAGGCATAAATAAGTACGTTTATGCATTGAACGCAATCATGATAACTCGACAGTGGTCGCTAACAGTATGATTTTGATAAATGGATTTGAAATTTGTCAGATTTTTTTTTTTGGTAAATTATTGTACATTTCATGCGTCAATTAACTTCGATTCAAATTTGTAAAAGAATTGAAAGGTCATAGATCTTGCTGTCAGCTACTACATAAACGCAAATATTTATAGCGAAATTCATTTGCCGCTGTTGATGCCCTGTTTCCAATGTTGTTTTTGCTGATGCTGCTGCTGCTGTTGCCATTGTTGTTGTTGTAGTTTTTGCTATAGCGGCTGCTTGCAATTTGACTTTGGTTTGCAGTTACTTTTTGATTTCCGTTTGCTGCAACTAATTTCATTTTGCTAAAAATCAAATTTCGCTCAGCTACAAATGCACACACACACACACACAAAATACTGAGCACACACAAATATATATCTATATATATACACACACACATGCATGCATTCGCCGTCGTTTTTAGCAGAAACTTGTTGAATATGTACGTAAAAAAAAACTGGTTGCGCGACATCAACTATAAAGGCGCGTTCAGTTCGGCACATACACATTACACACTTACACTCAAATACACACACACACACATACACATACACACGTACAGAGTGTACAGCTAAAACTGCAGTGCATATTTGCGTTGTTTATATTTATATATTTTATTATGATTTGGGCTCCGTTTTGTTTTTTTTTCTTCGTTCTGCAAATTTGCACGCACACACACACTCACACACATGCAAGTACACACGCTCAGTCGAAAAGTGCGACATGAACTTTATTTTTCCCACATGTCTACTTCAACAAAAAAAAAGCAGGAGAAAAAATGCAAAAAAAAAGAAAATAAATATGAAGATGGAGAGAATTGAAACAACAAAATTACACACTTCATTGCATAATTTCAGCTGCGGCGGCTATTGCGGCGGCTGCTGCTGCCATTTTGATACGCGCGATCAAGTAAAATACGCGTATTTCTTTGAACGCAACACCGCGGCACACACGAAAAAAAAACACAACAAAATGCAATTGTTAGCCGTCGGTCGCGCGACGTCGTAGTCCGTTCACGGCAAAAATCCAACAAGACACAAGACGAAAAAACAAAAAAAATAACATTACACGTCCAATGTAGTCAAAGATATCGCGCCATGCGCCAAGCCGTTTTTCGCGTGCTCTGAGAGCCTTAAAATATGGGTATGTGACGTCACGTACGATTATTTTAAAAAGCGCGCTTAACAGCATTTTAAAATACATTTACCCTTTTTAGCGAAATACACTTTGAATCGCTACCCAAAAACATAAATCAACGTAATAATATTACAATTTGACTTTCATACAGCTATTTTATAATTCAATGAACATACTTGAACAGTTGATGTGCATGTGTGACGTCACGTTCATGTCTGTTACTCTCCTGTAATTATTCTGTTCCGCTGCTAGTCTTCTGTAATTTGTTGTAATGCGTCGTTTTGTGGTTTCACTGCATACAAATTGTGGTCTGCAACGTCATTATAGTCAATAGCATTCTTAAAGGCTAAGCCATAGTTAAATAAATTCAATCCGATGAGACTTTAGAGAGTCTGTTTACCTAACAGACGATTTTCAGACATGTTGCTTTGGAGAATTATCGATAGACGCTATGTGCTTCTACGTGAACAGCGCTCACCTTGCGTTCGCATTCCTTTGGTGAGCATGACTAGATTTTTGTAATCGCCGCCAGATGGCGCTCGAGTCAGTTTGCTCACCAACAGGTTTTTACTCACTCGACGAACTCGTTAATAGTGTTCAAATTGGGACTGTTATCGAATGTCTTTGAATCCAAGTGATGCGCTCTTCCCCCTCTTTCAACGAATATTTTGAAATATAATAGTAAATAATTCGAGCTTTAAATGTAATTTATATTTTGTATATTTTCAATATGTATATAATAATAGCAATTACACAAAATAATATTAATAGACAATAATAATAATAATAATAATAATAATCATAATAGTACAATAATGATCGGTATATATTTATTTATTCATATAATCATTACATCGCTCTTCAACGATAGCCAAATGAAATCATACATTCAACATGCAAACATACAAAAAAAAAAACAAATAATAAGATGGAAAAATATTGTATTTAGATTTACGTATGTATAATTTCTGATAAACAAAAAATAATAATAGTGATACGCTTTATGTTTTGATTTGAATCATATAATTATTATGAGTTATTCAGTTAGAAATAAAAGGTAATAAATATATATACGTATGCCTTGGGGCCTCCTTTTGAGTGAGGCGCTCGCATTGTAATCGGCAAAATATACATACATACATATATATATATATATATATATATATATATATATATATATATATATATATATATATATATATATATATATATAATATATATATATATATATGCATATGTTTAAATAATAAGATACATACACATAAATGATACACATATATGCTTGCAGTGGCATGTTTTGAATATTTTCTATATATGATTATATACCGTTAGCATATAATAGTTCGAATTGAATTGAATTTCGCTTCAATATGTTTCTGGTTGATTCGTTATGCGAATTGGAAAGTTTACTAGAGTTTGTTGGTTTGTGTGTGGATCGTGGATCGTGTTTGTGGAACGCAAAAAATGTCTAAATTTAAAATTATCTGTTAACGTTGCATTTATATTTTATATATAATGTACTTTTAAATTATTTTTTAACGTGCTACGTTAATGGTTTTTTTCGTTTTTTTTTTTTGTTTTCTTCTTTTTTTTTTAATTTGTTTATCATTTTTCGCTTATTATTTTTTAGATTTCTTCACATAAATTTAATATAATTTCCTTTAAGTTAAAATCTTTACTTCTTTAAGTAATAGAATGTTTCGTGAGTTTTTCGTTTTTTTTTTCATTTTCTTCTTTTTCTTCTTTTTTATACAAACAATTACAATTTCATTAATTTTTTTCTCTCAGCCGTAATAATTGGTGTGTGTGTGTGTGTGTGTGTGTGTGGATGGGTGTGTTTGTGTGTGTGTTATGTGAGTGGTGAGAGTTGGCAAACTGGCAAAAACTAAGCAAGCGCATACAACACGATGGTGAATTTAACGAAGGTGAATTCGCATGGATCTCTCTCTCTCACGCTCTCTCTCTCCTCTCCTCACTCTCTCTTCGTCTTCCTTGCGCAGCTGCCAAATTTGCGTATTTAATTAAATACAATTTGAAACATTAACTGTGCCTGCTGTTGCATTATTTATTTGTAATTTAATTTTTAAAGTTTCCTTCAGTTGTTGTTTTATGGATCGTTACGTGTATATAATCCTTCGGTCTTGTTATTTATTAATAATTAATTAATAAATTGTATTTATTTAATTCGTATTTATATTTGCATTATTTATATATATTTATATATTTATACGTGTATATGTGTGGTTGTTGTTGGTGTGTGTGTGTGTGTTGTTTTGGGTGTGTTTTTTTCAATGATTTCTTTTGTTTGATTTGTATGCTTAAACTGTAATCATTTTAATTATAATAATAAACTACGACCATTTTTCGCTGAACACTATCTTCTTCTTTCTTTCATTCTCTTTCTCTTTTTACTTCTTCGTCTTCTTCTTCTTCGTTTGTTTTCTTTCTGTTAGCGTAAAAGTTTCTTTGTTCTGTTTATTTCATTTTTATTTTACGATTATTATATTGTTCTTCTTCTTCTTCTTCTTCTTGTTTTTGTTGTTGTTGTAGTTGGAGCTATTTGTAGGCATTCGCTTAGTTGTTTTTGTACCTGTTGTGTTCGGCAGAGAAAGAGAAAAGGCATGTATTAGAAAGAGATAGCTTGCCTGTATGCATGTGCATAATAATAATAATTAAATAAAATACGAAAAGCACGCAAAACTAACCGCATTATTGTTTCTGTCAGATTACTGAACATTACGAACAAAAAAAAAAAATGGAAGAAATATTTTAATATTTCACTACGAGTGTTGCTTTTGTTGTTTAGGTGTTGTTTTTGTTGTTGTTGCTTTTATTGTAGTTTGTATTGGTCGTTTTTTTTTGGCGCTCATGCAAAAATGTTGTGTTGGGCATTTTGTTGTTTGTTGTTGTTGTGATTGTTGTTGTTGTTGTTGTTGTTGTTGTTGTATGCAATGCAACGCCTACATATACGGATAGCCCATGTTGCGACCGGCCGCTGCTGCTGCTGCTGCTGCCGCAGCGCCAGGTGGATAATTGGGGGCATATTGTGGTGGTATGCCGCCCATAGCTGGTCCAGCTGTTATCATCAACTGTGGCTCCATCTGTATGATGTTTTTATGCTCCGTAGTATCATCCTCCTTCTCGCGCTGCGCCTCATTCAGCTCCAGTTTATCCACCTTGGTGGTGTATTCGCGCAGCACCTAATCAAATTGATCGAGAACGAGAACGATAAATATATATATATATATATATATATATACGAGTATATGCATATCAGTTGGTAATTACCTGTATCAAGTAGGGCATGGCAAAGTCCATGATTTTGTGTTTCCATGCTAGTTCCAGGATGACATCGGGACGCAGCAAATCGTAGCACTGCAAAACAAAATAATCGGTAAGATGCAAAAAATATAGAAGAGTAATAAAATAGTTCAAGGAATCAAAAGGATTGGTTTTATGAAGCAGCAGCAGCATTATTATTATTTTTGTAGAGTCGCCACAACGCACCTGATATAGACATGCCGCAAAGCAATCGTGAGCGTTGCGCTCCAGGAACCAGCCCAACAGCTCCTCGGCAATCTCCTGCTTGCCAGATTCGGCGGCATACTCCATAGCATCCTTGTACAGTTTGTCCTTTTTGCACAGCTCAACGCTCTGTTTCCAGCGATTGTTGCCTGCCCAAATAGAGTTGCAAGAGTTGACAAAATGTTAAAAATCAATCAAAATGTTGTATGTGGCATGTGGCATGTTGTGCTTACCCTTGTAGAGATAGGCTGCAATGCGACGGAATTCGGTGAGCTCGTGCTTCTCGAGCTTCTGTGCCAGCGCAATGGTATCAAAGTTATCGAATCCATCGATCGAATTGCGCAATCCCTGGTAATCCTCCTCATCGATCAGGAGGCCATTGAGCGCCTCATTGATGGCCTTGTTGTTCAGCGATTGTACGGAGCGCAGATATGGTTTAACCAGCGGCAGATAGCCCGTCTTCGAGAAATAGCTGACGGCCCGTGTGTGATCCATGCGCGGTGCAAGGACGAGCAGCATATCGTTCAGCAGCAGCGGCTTAAAGTCCAAATAGAATTCGATTGCCTTGTAGTAGAGCTCAATGTTGGCCACCTTGGTGATGATGTCCTTGAAGTGTCCCTCACGCCACGCCTCTGTCGGATGGGCCATCATCGCCAGCACAGCATTATCATATTCCTCATACTTATCGTAGAGGAAGACCAGCTCCGACCACAGATGCGCCGATTCAGCGGCACGCAACACTTTCGGTATATTGACACGCGACCAGAACAGCTCCAAATGTTCACGCATCTTTGATGGCTTAAACTTGGAATAGAGTATAGCCAGTTCACTGAACATGCCCATGTGGGCACGCTCCAAGCCGAGTGCCGATTCCAGCAGTGCGATCAACTCATCAAAATAACCACGATTCTGATAATAGTTTATCAAATCCTCCAGCTCATCGGCATGAACAACGATATGCAGGCCGCACATTTGTGCCAAACGAAACTCTTCGGCATCCACACAGGCGAAGCAGACCTCCTTCCAAGTGCGCGTCGAATTTGCTTTCCGTGCCGAATCGACAGCGCCCTGGAACTCCTTCAGATACACCAGCGTAATGGCCAAGCGAGCAAAGTTGCTAACATTATTGTAGAGCAATTTGGCGGCATCGTACATGCCATCGGTGAAGCAGCGATCGCCAATCTTTTGGATATCCGCATGATTCGGCCCGGAGATGAACTCCTCGAGATCGGCGAGTCGTCCGGTTCGTGCATAGGCATAGATCAGTTCGCTTTCAATGTACGATTCACGTGCCTTCTTGCGTGCCATTTGCAGATAGCGGACAAGATCATCCCATGATTCCACTCTGCTGGCGACATCAACGACATCCATATAGGCGCTGGGATCATCCGCTTTGATATACGAATCGATTGCCTCCTTGACGAGTCCCTGTTGCAATTGTGCCTTGGCCAATTGAGACCATACAGCCGGCTCATTGCAACGTTCGGCAAACTCATTGGCACGCTCCAAATTGTTGACCTGATCGATGAGCACCTGAATCGCCGAGGTGTTCACATCGAACTTTTTGAATATGGCGAATGCCTCCTCGTACAATTGATTGCTGATCGCAATGTTGGCAATATCAGGTGCATCATAGTTGTCCAGTCGATTGATGTAGTCCATGACACGTGTACGATCCGCTTTGATAGCGGTCAATATCAATAGATTCTGTAGATTGCGATGATCACTGAACACGGACGAGTCGAGTATGATTTTCTCAAGCAGCTCAATCAGTTCGTTGGGCAAATCGGCGGTCATGAATGCCTTGACCGTCACAGAGATATCATCCGGATCCTGTGTCTCGGACAGTGCTGTCTGGACCACCTGATCGATCAGTTGACGCTTATACGGATTGGCCTCCGACAGCACCTCGGCCCACAGTTCGGCATCGCGCCGTCCAACCAAATAGCGTGCCTCGCTCTTGAACAGCGAGTTCTCGTTGCAGACGGCAATCAGTTCACGATCGCATTGGCCCCGCTCGTAGGCGACACAGGCCAGGTGGGGATCACGCTTCTCACAGTAGCGGCCAACGACGCGACTATCATAATATTGATTCTCTTTGAGGAAGCGCTCCGGATTGTTATTGGAATCGATGTAGATCTTGGCCAAGGCATTGTGGGTCGCCGGCTCAACGCAGCCCTCGTGGACGCGTGACTCGAGCCATGGTAGCAATAGTTTCAAACGATTACGTTTCTCCACCTCCTCGACGAGCTCGTCCGTTGAGAATTGACCCTTGACAACCAATATGAGGTTCTTGATAATGTCCTCGCTGCAATCGACATCGAGCAGACCGCCAACAACAACGGGCAAACGGGATGGATTCACTTTCTGCACATAGATCTCAATATATTTCTGCAAATTGTTGCGATACAGATATAGGACGAGATCGTGCACAAAATCGAAACGATCACAGACAATGATCAGCGGCAGCTGATCCGTCAATTTGGCCTCCTTCAAAAAGTTCTTGACACGTTCGGGACTATAGCAATTGGATTCGCGACAGATGCGCTCCACCTCCTTGATCTGATTGGTTTTGCACGCCGCCTGTATATATTTGAAATGCACCTCCGGATCCTGTGAGAAGTTGACAATGCTGCTCAAGAAATAGAATAGACCGTCGTAGCTCTTGAAACTCTCGAACAGATCGATTAGTGCCTTGGTGGTCAACTGTTCGTGATATTTCGTTGCGATCTGCACACAGATCTGTAGATTTTGTCGCAAATTAGCGGTTAGCATCGCCTTCAAACACTCCAGCGAATCCTCCACAGAGAGTGTGCCAAAGAAACTGACCAGCCATTCGGCGTTCAGCATATGGGTGTGTACAACAGCCCGCTTAATGTCATACAGATCCGTATAGTGCTCCAACGCGCGCTGCAATAGGCCAGCCTTCTCGCACAACTGGGCGATGTGGGCGCGATCATAGTGGGTGAACATTGCATTGCCCAATATGGCATCGGCCACTTGGGGTGCCGACAACAGATTCATTTCGAGCAGACGTGTCTGCAACGCACCCTCCGTTGGCCGATTGTGCTTGAGGGCATCGAGCAGAAAGGCTGTGCACTGCTGCACCATTGAGTGCTCCATGAAAATGTCAACGATTTGATTGATATCCGCCAGCGGTTCCTCCTCGGCAACCAGCATAGACGCAAAGCCAGCACCCTGCTCCGGATTGCTGCGCATCACCGAACGCAACAGAAAGATATAGTCGGGTGTATAATTCACTTTCTTTGCATAGAGCACAATCTTCTGGAACTGGCCCGTTTCGGCAAAGCATTGGATCACCTTGTTGGGCACATTGGCGCGCAGATAGATGGATAGGGCGAGGGTTAGATCCGATGTCTTAACAAGATCGCCCAGCTCCTCGCTGCACTCGAGCTTCTCCTCCTTCAGCCATTTCTCACACAACTGTTTCTTGCCCTGCACCAGCACTGGTCGGCACAATTCGAGTGATTCAAACTTGTTCAGCTTGCCCTGATCGAGCAGTATGCCAAAGTATTGCAATAGGGGCGGCGTTGTTGTGCCAGCCGGTGTCTGAACCTGTTGGAAACGTTGAATCGTCTGCGGTGTACGAAGTATGGCCTTCGGTGCCAGTGCGGCAACCTTGGCCGCCTCGGCATATTGCCCGGCGGTGAATAGTTTATTGAATTTACGCACAAATAGATCCTCGGCGCCGGCCAAATTGTTGCGTACAGCCATGCGTAAAGCGAGATCGGCATTTTGGAGCACTGTATTGATATAGGGTATAATTTGCTCCTCATCGACGGTAACGGACAGAACTTGTCCCTTGCGATTGACGCCAATAATGCCGCCGCTGGCCTCGTGCGGTGCGGTCACAAAAATCGTATCGGCCGATATGCGATTCATGTAGATGCACGTGGCCGTTTCCATGTCGTACAAATGGATATATCCATATTTGGTTATCAAATAGATGGTATCATATTTGGCGGACACCTGCATGGCAACCGGAAAATCATTTTGTGCCTCGGGTGGAAAGAATACATCGACGGCCTTCTTCGGGAACGGCTGATTGCCATTGGGCGGTGTGCCCACCTCAATGATGTGCAGCTTGCCACCGGTTGCGGTGCGTACAGCGAAACAGAATAGCGTTGTCGGCTCCTTGTTGCCCTCGATTTTGAATGTGGCAAAACTGGCCGCATGGCCCTCAATTGCCTGGGATACCTTACGCTCAACCGAATACAGTTGCATGGCGCCAGCGACACGGCTCGGAAGCGCTGAGATGCCAACAAGGAGGAGCCATTGTTGGGATGCATTGCAGCGATAGTTGATTATCTGACAGCCGTTGAGCGAGGAATGTCTATCGAACATTTTCTGTGGCATCGAATCACCCTCCATGGACCAATGGAATACGCTCGTCTCGGTGACCAGGGCCAGTGTATTGAGCGATATCCATTTCCAGAATACCACATCCTCGCTCATCGTGTGCGCCTTCATTTTTGATTTCATCTCAATGTTGAAGATCTGCAGCGTCTTTTGCGCTAAACAATCAAAATATCAAATTATTCAAAATAAATATATAATTATAATTATATATTATATATGTATATATAATATGACATATACTCGTATATGTAAAGGATATTGAACCGATTGCATACCTTTAAGCGCAATCACCTTGCTGGCCGGATTCATAATGGCCGAGTCCGCCGATATGGGACGTCGCGTCGGATTTGACGAATCGTTCATATCGATGATGACCACCTGGGCGGTATCATTGGTCTTCTCGCGCACACAGATGAACTTGTCCGACTCCATGGTGAGCGTGCTGAAGGAGAACGAATTCGGATTGATGCCGACATTTGTGAGCTGCAAGGATATGTGCCAGAGGCAAGGACAAACATGAGAACAAGTCAAATTTGAACAAGCAAATCAAATTGTAATATATATAGATATATATTGGTTATCTTAGACTCGTCGAATATAATGGCGATTACAGTCAATATGCTCACAACTCAATTAAATGATTAATTTAAAAAAAAAAATACAAAAACTCGGTTGTCGACCCCAGAAATAACCTCAAAAATCAGAAACTGAGTCTATCAACATATGCATATGTCTATATAGTCTATATATATAGTCACGTTTCACGGTTACGTCTAGACGTACTGAACCTGAACCCTAAATGATCAGTTTGCTGATCGTTATCAGTAATCATCATCTCCCATAATCGATTCCACCCTCTGAAAAAAACAAAAACAAATGCAAAATCTAACAACGAAATCAGCAAAAATATAAGGCGCAGTTGTCAAACACAACAAGAACCCTTTACGACACCCACCCACTCCACCCCACCCCACTCAATCCAAAAGCTGATCGTCTGATCAAAAACAAACTTATGCTAAATAGACTCAGAAAGTTCAAGGTTTTGCAATCGATTAAGTACTCTCTCTCTCCCCCTCTCGCTCTCCCGCTCCCACTCTATCTCTCTCTCTCTCTCTCTCTCTCTTTCACTTGTACTCGTAATGCACTCGTGCCTTCTTCTTTCTTTCGCTCTTTCGTCTGTTTTGAAGAACGAGTAAATTGATCAAGCCAAATTTTAATTTTTGGCGTCTGCCATAAGAATGAATAACATATGCAGCAATGTGTGAAAGTGTTTGTGGGTGTGTGTGTCTGTGTGTGTGTGCGGCTGAGTGTGTGTGTGTCTGTGTGTGTCTGTGTGCGAGTATAATTGTATGTGTACTTCAAATGCAATGCACTTGAACAAAGAATAATAAAACAAAGAGAAAACATGAAGAAAGCATTTGTCTTGATACATCTGTATGCAAGTGTGTGTGTTTGTGTGTGTGTTTATAGATATACGTAAGCATCAACCAAAATGGCGTGTTGCAATTTAATTTAATTTTGATTGTTAAGCAACAACAATTGATAATGCAGTTAGAAAACAAAAGGGCAAATATGTCTAATAAATAGCTATTTTCTTTCTCTTTCTAACGTATGCAGCAAATCATAAGTTGCTCTCCGATTTGGATAACAATTGGTGAAAAGTTTTCGATAATAAATTAATTAACTTTAAATTACTTGAAATTATTGTTAAGGTTCGCTTGAATATATTTTGAGCTTTGCAATAATTGGATCAACAATGTTTGCATGCATCAGAGGGCTGCTTTGTTGATAATAAACAAAAATTAAAATACTACTTATCAGTTCAACAATTGTTTTGTTGTTGTTGCTGCTGTTTTTTTTATTGTTTGGTGATGGAGTGAAGCTTTAATGTGGTGACTGGTACGCATGTACACACCCCATAAAAATACACACCAAAAACATGTACGAAAAATAATGAAAATAAAGATTTAATATTTATAAAAGAAGCAACAGCATTTATCAATTGTCGGACACATTGTCAAATACATTTTAGCGATAGGAGCAATCAAACACACAAACATCCATACATACAAGCAATACGAGTACATATTTAGCTATGCATGTTTGTTATGCATTCACACAACAATTAGTAATGTGTTTTTTATAGTCTAATCTCAATAACAAATTAGCTGCTCGGTGAATCATCAATTATAGATTTGCAGTTGTCAGATAAAGGTGCACAAGCAAATGAATTTTAAATATTCCAATAAGAATCAATTTGAACATATGCCTCTGTACATTCATACACACATAAATACATGTGTATACATCATTTATATATATGAACTTTGATAAAGTTACACGGAGAGAAACAAGTGGGGGCATTAATATATATGCATGTATGTGTATATATATATATGTATGCATATGTACACAATCAAATATGTAACTAAATATGTGCATATTTATTGGAGTTTTTTTTTATTATTGTAATATTTGATGTTTACATTTGTATCAAGCTATAAATGCGATTTAAAGAATGAATAAACATTCAGCACAATGCAAAATCAGAATGCATTCAGGGAAAAGCTAAACAAAACACTGGAAGCAACGTCAAACCAAATGAGACAACAATAACAACAACAACGACAACAATTGGTTGCAAGAAAGATTTGCTGTTTCGACACTTTTCGTTGCGTTTTCACGTTATTTATTTATGTCAATTGCAAATTAACACATTGTCGTGTCGCACTTGCTGTGAGAGACGACTCACACACACACACTCACACGCGCACACACACACACACACGCACACACACAGACGCTACACAGTGCGTGCTCCATAATCAAATTTAGTCTACACGCCTTGCTTAGCACTTGGGCTGCGAGCAAGCGACCGACCACGATTTGGAGTAGGGTGTCTCAGTATTTATGAAAGTACAAAATCACTTCTCAAGAAGACCATAAGAAAAGATTTCAACTGGTCAATTGATATTCAAACGCATCATTTTCGATTCTTCTTGGCTTAATGAAAAAAGTAAATAAATTAGTAAGTGTAAGTAGTTTCCATCTATATATATATTTGGACAACTTCATGATACCCCCTGTTTGTTTGTCTATTCATATTGGTACAGGGCATCGAAATCGGCTCTGTGATAAATATGCATGTACATGAAACAAAAGCAATTCCTCACGCGGAACATATCATTGTTTATGATCGCTTTGTGTGTAAATCAGGCCAAAGATTAGATAAACAGTCGGGCATATAGTGAGTCGCCCTAATGCACTGAGTCTGATTTTCTGACATGGATACAAGTGAAATTTACAATGACGCTTCGCCGACGACGACAAAAGACGATATCATTCATACATATTTATGTAAATATATATGTATATTTACATATATGCACGCACGTACATCATAACTGTAAATAGTATACGCCTTCTCTGATTACTTACATAGCGCAGCGAGCAGAAGAAACGCTTTACAAATCTTTGATTTATTCAATCAAAACGACGACGACAACAGTAACAACAACAGCAGCAAGCGATGTTAAGCTTAAGTTACAACATACTAACAACTGTGGTGAATTTGTTGAACACATGCGATCTGTTCATGTGGTGTCTGTATGCATGACGTTTCTGATTTTTTTCACCACAGCACAGCAAGAGTGGGAGTAGGATAGGGAGAAAAACTTAACATGTTGCTATTATTGCTGGCAGGCAGGCAATGAACTCCCACTTGCAGAATATGTTAAAAAGCATCTGAAATGACGACAATGACAATTATGAAACTTAAAAACCAAAAATCTACAATGCACCGTGTGTGTGTGTGTGTGGAAGAGAAACGGAAAGAAAAAACTCGCTGCTCGTAATTACAGAGAAACCGGTTTAACAATACACACTAATACCACTAACGTATGCAGGTGTGTTCGTGTGTAAATGTATGGGAATGTGTGTGCGTGTGAGCCGTGCTGAGCCGGCATTTGTCACCGCTAGCGGGGGGTGCGTGCTGATTCTTCTTCTTCTTATGCATACATATGTACAATATGCATGTATGAGTAATTTTATTAATAACTGTTGGATTTGGCTTGCATCTGCACAGTAACTGCAAAACAACAGCAATCACACCATAGATAAAAATAAAGCGAAACAAGCGAGTGAGAAGGAAAGAGAGACAAGTCTTCTAATTGGAGTAACTGTTGCCATTTCGACAACTGCTTCGAATACTTGCCATGGACGAGTTTATCAGCAACATTCACCAGCTCAACGAAATGGCGATAAACAATAAGAGCGTGAGAGAAGCACCAATACTGACAGCAGGCAGGCGCAGAGGCAGAGGCGTCTACCGGCTTGTGTGAGTGACTCATTGGCAATATTTCGTAAGCCAGAAGATGGCCAAACGCTTTGACTAGTTTTGTTTGCAACATTTAACGGTGTTGAATTTTGCTACTCCATTTTGTCCAAAACACAATTTGATTGTCATGTTTAGTGTTTGACATGGCAAATTTAACCACGGTGCAGCGATTCTTATAAGAATCCAATGACATATGGTGAGTGGCGGGGGGGCCAACAAGTGGTTTTATACACGCATACACACACATGCACAATGCAAACGGAATCTTACTCGACCCGTTACTCAAATTAGATAGGCAAACAAATACTCTCTCTATAGTAGAAGTAGTAGTAGTAGTACAAATTTAACTCACCTGTAAGTGCTCTTGAAAGCGAATAGGAAGCGGTTGCGTCATCTTCACTGACTGCTATTTTAGCTCTCTGCTGGAAGTTGCGACTTGTTATTGTTGTTGCTGCTGTTCCTGTTAAAGAGTTCTGCTTGACTACGTTCTTCTTCTTCTTATTGTTGTTGATTTTTGGAGAGATTAAACACGCACTTTTGTTATTGTAGATCGTTATTATACATGGGTAAAGTAAATATGGGAGAGAATTCGAATACTGCTGTTGTTGTCTGCGTGTCAACGTTGAAATACGTTGACTTTTGTTGTAGTTGTTGTTGGTTGTTTTTTCTTTTTTTGTATGCTAGTTGCTTGATCTGCTTTTCTTTTAATCGTGATCGTTCGTTGTTTTTTTTCTGCTTGTTTTCTTTAGTTGTTGCTGCTTCGTCTCGGTTTAGATTTGAAGCAATTTCGTTTTGCGTTTGCTTTGTGTAGAGAGACACCAAAAAAACTGCGCAAAGGAGAGAAAAAAAAACGAAAAATGTTTAATGTATGCATTAAATTGCGCTGCAAAGTATTTGTTTGTATTTTTTTGATCTTATTAAAAAGTAAGCGGCGCAGCGTCACCGCCTCTTAAAAAAAAAAAAAAAACACAAAAACCCTATAGTAATGATGGGGAAATATTTTCCCCTTTCAAAAACACACAAGCACTCACACACACACACACACACACACACAACCAGGGAGCTCACATATAAACACAACCAAATTTAGCGGAAAAGTTTCGTGTTGTGTGTGATTGTCGATTTCTAACTAAAAATCCATATTTTATATTTTGGCTTATGTACAATTTGTATATTTAATTCACTTGAAATTTCACATAATACGTGCAGCACACGGGCCGATTGTCGGCAAATCTAAAAAAAAAATTGAATGAATCAACGACACGGGCGGCAACACTGACAGACAGACAGACACAATAACAAGTACGAAAGTACGAGTCACTGACAGAGTGACGGCCCCTATGGTGTGTTTACAGCGAAATACACCACAGCAGCGCTGCTTGTGTAAAACTGCTATGTGCGCTTGTGTTGGTGCATGACAAAGTCAAATATTGAAATGTCAAAATGCGCGCCGTACAAGTGTGCCCAGACACATTTATAAAACAATAAAATAAAAAAAAAATCTTAATAAAATTAATAATAGTGCAAACTTTCCAGCTTATCGACAGTGTAATCAAATATTTTTAATGGGAATACTGATTTGTTAAGTTAATGTTTAAAATGAGGCAACACTGCCGCTTGCTTCCTCATAGCTCACCACACTGTCAGCCATGTTGAGTTGCGCTCCGACACACTTAAACACACATACTTGCATGCCTATCGAACTCATGCACACACACATACTCTTGCATTAACATATGTACATGTGAGCAGTGAAAAAAATTGCTTTGCGATGTACACACATACATACGTACTTAGAAAGATATGCATAAAAACACTGACTGCATTGATTTTTGCCACGCAGTAATTAATATTTACAAGAGCAACTCCAATGCTAAAATATGGTCAACATTAAATGTTTGATGCCCCCCAAAATGCGCGCATTCGATTTGAACACGTATGCCACATAAACAAAAAAACGAAAATGTTAACATGAAAAAAACACCGCCCACTAATACTTTGACACAGGCATAGGGGCAAAAAAAAAGATGCAGTTTTCTCTGTGCTCCGTTCGTCTGTGTTTTCACATCGGTTTTGGAATTGTGGTTTCTGTTGCGATCATGGATATTTTCTATGTAATTTTTTTTATTTAATGCCAAACGACATCAAAGTTTGTATTTTTGTGTCCATTTTTTGTGGGAGGAGGTGAAAGCGTACCAGTTTTTATTGCTGAGTTTAACAATTGCACGTCTGCACGAACACACGACGATACGATATTCACATTGAACTCTTAACACATTATTCTTATTCGTTAATAAATACACGAAAGAGCAAAATTTACATCGAAAAAAAATTATGAATGAGACGACTTCGGTCACTGCAAGTTAGGGATGCATGGAACAGACTCATCGATATCAAGCAGTTCTTTTTGAGTAGTAATCGAAGGTTTTGCACTTAATAGAGTTGCCCCTTTTAAAGCATATTTGCTTTACGCAATTAATAAAATTATTTAGTCATTTAATAAAAAACTAAACACAATTTCTTTGTATATAAATAAAATAAATCATAATTACCGAGCAGATGCAGAATACATTGATTCTTATTGTGAGGTAAACTCTTAACAGAACTGCTCCACACACATGATTGAGTTGACTCCTCAGCTCAGCAGCAGATAAACTCGCTACTTTGAAATCTGCAAAAACTATCGCCCATCTCTAAACTCTGCAAGCCGAACAGTACATAAAGTTGGCAGTGCGCAAAGTAAATTCTACTTCAATTTTCAATTTCGAAACGCATTTCCAGAACAATTTCGAATGAAAGCCGTGCACGCGGTGGCCATGCACAACGGTTAATTATTTTTTGTTATTCCCATGTTATTGTTGACGGCGAGCATTAATGCTAGCATTGCTATTCCGCCTCATTCGTTGAATGTTTAAAAAAAAACACGCGCGTTGCGCGTCGCACGAAGCATATTCAAAAGTTGTTTGCTGCATCTGCTGTTTGTGTATGTGTTTATGTATATATATGTGTATGTGTGAGTGTGTGTATGCTTATATTAAACATTAACATTGCGAAAAATCAATACACATAAGTTCCGCTCGTGTGTGTGTTTTGTGTCTGCTTGTTGTTGCTGTGTGTGTGTTTTGTGTTTGTGTGTTGCGTCCAAACGCCATTTGTGCAAAAAAAATTCAAGTTAAACAAAAGCGGGCTAACAGGGATAACGCCGTCAGCAAAGGGAGGGAGAGGAGCGAGGGGCAACTGGAGAGCATCAAAGGTAAAAAAAGGAAAAAACAAACATTGCAAATACAAAACACACACATACACCTATGCATATGCGTATGTATGTGTGTGTGTTTGTACATCCTTGCAACTAAATATAAATTGGCGATGTCGGCGTTGCCACAAATAAATAAATCACTCGTCAAACAGAACCAAATATATATGTTTATAAACTTATGTATATATATATATATAATATATAAATGAATATACATAACTTCCTATGTGCATTATTTATTTGTTTGTTTGTTATTTAATTGATGCATTCGCTTGTCGTCTCACTTTAACATCATTTCGACAAATAAATTGTTTTGCCTGACGCTCGCCCGGCTTCTTATTTACTTAGTTTTTCATTTTGTTTTGTGTTTTTTTTTTGCAGCATCAGCAGCAATTCTTGTGATTTATTTTGTTCACACAGATGCACGCGCAGCAAGCGAGAGAGAGAGACACACACACACACGCAGACTGCTTCCTTTTTGTGCTTCAGCTTTGTTGTTGCTGTTTTTTTTTTTTTTTTGTTTATTTCGGCATGTTCGCTCCTTTAACAAACGCACAGTACAGCCAGACACTGTGTGTGTGTGTGTCCGAGAGAGGGAGATGGTGTGCGATATGCCGCTCTCTTCGCCTTTTTGTATTTACTACTCGCTCTCCTGCAGCGTTTTTGCATGAACATTTCTTATTGGGATACGTTTTGAGTGCAGCAGCATCATCAGAAGCAGAACGAAAACTATTTTGTGATATTCCTGAAAGTCGTAATGCATTTTCCAAACATGAAAGACCAAAATATGTTAACTATATTCGCATATTTATTTACGATTAGATGAATTTTGATCGCGTTTTCTGTTAATTTACCCTAATTTCAAATTAATGTCTTTTAGCAGCAGCAGTTGGAAGCTGACTGCTATGACAACGTTCCCGTTGTCATATATCGATAATTTATAACACACGCATAACTGTCAGTCAATCGTGATTTTGATTTGTCCCCCGCTGTGGCGACTTAATTCCCGTTACACAATGATCATGTTCAATGTGTATGTGTGTAGGTATATACATATATATATATATAAAATAATTACAGTTGGAAATCACCAACGAATGACGAGCAGGTTGTCATTAAAATTTGAGTAGCGAGATATTTCCAGTTGGATTTAGTTAGACAACTGATAAAGCTTCTGGAATTTCTGTTTCCAGTCGATTGGCAGCACTAGCAGCGCGCGCGTGTTTGAATAATTAAATAACCCGAATATATTCCACTGCAGACTAAATAATAAAACTCAGCTATTTACATATATTTGCACTAAATACATGTATATATGTTTGTATGCACGTACATTTGTGCATTCTAAATTAAAACAAGTTTTCAACCCCCAATTATTAAAATTGTGCTGCAAATATTACAACTTCTTTCTGCACTGTTCAACTTGCTGCGCTTTTTCTTTTTTGTTTTTGCTGTCAACTTTTGCGCATTGTTGTTGTTGCTTTTAATGCTATTTTTGTGTTACAGTCTTCTTTGTGTTGCCGCCTTGGCGTGGTCTTTTCCAGAGCATATGTGTTTATGTATGTATGTTTGTATGTGTGCACATACACACTGAAATAGTGTTTTTTTTTTTTTTTTTTGTTGTTTATTCCTTTTTCTGTAAAATTTGTTGCGTTTATTAGTGCTGGCAATTTCGCTTTTACTTGCTTTGAGCACGCAGGGGCTGTTCGTGTGTGTTTGTGTGTGCTTATGCTCAATGCTCTCTCTCTCTCTCTTTCTCTCTCGCTCGCTCTCTAAGAAACAAGGAGTTTGTTTTTGGTTTTTGTTTTGTCTGCGCACCATTTTCGCAGCAGTTGCGAATTTTGCAGAGGGCCGCCACTGTTGAAAACCAACATTTATCTATGGCGGTGGATATGAAAGAAAGTGCATAAATACTATATATTTATTGTGGGTGGAGGGGAATTTCAACAGCATCTCTTTCGAGTGCGGCCAAAAACAGAATGTTGGCTCTGTTCTCGTTTCTCTCATTGTTTAATTTGTACTTGTTTGTATTTGTAGCATAAACAGGTGTAGCAACATATTACACATTTTTCACATTACATGTGTGATTTTCATTAATTTAGACCAGTGTTTTTAATATTGCCGAATCACCTATCTATTTATAAATAGATTAACATATTCGAATTTTTATTTATTTTTTTTTTATTTTGACACACTGTGCCGCTTTATTTAAGTTCCTTGGCTCGTTTCCTTTGCCTACTGCGCAGACGTCTTCTTTCTCTCTCTCTCTCACGCACACACACGCTTTGGGCTCTGTGCGTGTGTGTGTGTGATGCTCCCTTGTTTTTTGTTGTTCCTGCTTTACACGCTGCTTCCTTCGCTGCCTTTGTATAATTCGCAAAATGCTAAAGTAAAGTGCTCAAAATTGCTGTGCTCTGTAGCATCAACATATTTCTGCGCCTCTCCCTGTCTCTCTCTCTCGCTCTCTCTCACTCGCTCTCTTGCTGTCTGCAGAAAACAGCAGTGCTGCTGCCAACCGCAGCGCAGCAAAGCAGCTAAACAGCAACAACAATAATAATAAGCGGCAGCCTGTGTGCTTTCCTGGGCTCGCTTCATCGTCTTCATCGTCTTCGTCGTCGTCGTCGTTGTCGACTTCATCGTCGTCGGCGTCGTCGTCGGTTGTTGTTATGCTTGATTTTTATTACTTTACTTTTTCAGTATAATTCTTTGTCTTTTGACGTTTGTTTAAATGCAAAAAGGGAAAAATGAAGAAAGCCAAGACAAGAACCAGCGCGCACACACACAACCGCAATAACTGAGATACCAAAAAGGAAGAAGCACAAACTACATTTTGTTTTTGTTGTTGTTTTATTTTTTTATTTTATGTTAAGCACGGACAGGAGTCTGTACAAAATACAATTTTTGCGCAACGGAACGCAACGCAACGCAAGGCAAGGCAAGGCGCTGTCACAAATCATTGGCGAACAACAGCAGCAGCAGCAGAGAAGAAGGCGCATTTAACAAAAATCCCTCAAACTGAAACAAGTAAAACCAACCAAATTTTGTAAATTGTTGTGCGCAGCAGTCGCCAAAAAGTTTAGCAAAAGAAAAATCAATTTATTTGCGTTATTTCGCTACTCAATTTCTGTGTTTATTTGGCAACAACATTATTCTGTCTGGCATTATTGTTTTATTTATTTATTTATATATATTTTTTTTGATCAAAAAAATTGAGTTTTAATTTGCATTTGGCGCTCGTCGCAAGAAAAAAAAAATGTGCAAAGCAAGTTGCCTGCATAATAACAAAAACAATAACAAAAACAACAGTTATAAAAATAATAATAAGGCAACTCTGTTCTCTTCTTCTTCTTGTTCTTTTTGAGTTGCTGAATGTCCTTGATAAACGCGGCTTGAGCAGCGTGTGAATTGAAATGAATGCAAAAAACCACACAATGAATGAATGAAATGATGAATATGAATATGAATATATAAAGATATAGATAAATATATATGTATAAGATTTCTTGTACAATCAACTCCAATTCGACTCATGCCTGCCAACTTATTGTTTTGCAGTTAAGGAATCGCATCCGCAATATTTGAGCTGGAATAGAGTACCAACAACAGCAACAGCAACAGCAGCAGATTTGAGCAACAGCAGCAGCGACAAGGAGGAGAACGATGAGCGCTTCCACACAGGAGTTCTGCGTGAGATGGAACAGCCATTTGGGGAGCATCGGAGCCGCCTTTCCGCAGCTGTTGGCCGGCCAAAGGTTCGTGGATGTGACACTGGCGTGTGAGGGCCATCAGGTGCACTGTCACCGTCTGGTGTTGGCCGCCTGTTCGACATACTTTGAGGCGATACTCGCCGAGAATCCGTGCAAGCATCCGGTCATCATATTGCCCAGCGAGATCAAGCTGTGGGAAATACAGGCACTGGTCGATTTCATGTACAAAGGTGAGGTGAATGTGACGCAGGCGGGTCTTGGCCAGCTTTTACGCTGTGCCGAACAGTTGCGCATACGTGGCCTATACGGTTCCGAGGCGGCAATCAACTACAATCAGCTGCAACAGATGCGACACGATGCAGTTGCCCAGGAGACGGCAACGACGGCGACAACGACAGCAACGGCAGCAGCAGCAACAACAACAACAGCAGCAGCAGCAACGGGAACAGCAGCAACGAATCTGAAGCAGGAGGCGACAGTGCTGCTGCCAGCCAAACAGGAATCTCATCAACAGCAGCAGCAACATCAGCAGCAGCAAAAGCAGCAGCAGTTGCATTTGGAGAACACAGAAATCGAAGACACGATCATAAACTCAACAGCAACGACGACGAGCACAACCGCCAAGCAGCAGCAGCAACAGTTGCTGCTGCAACAGCAGCAACAGCAGCAATTGCAACAGAAGGAGCAACGGCAGCGCCAGCAGACAAACGGCAACAATACGCTGCAATTGCAATTGCTACAGCAGCAGCAGCAACAACAACAACAACAGCAGCAGCAACAACATTTAATTCAAGCCAATGCAGGTGGCTCCTCGGCAGCAGCCTCAAACAATTCGAATGCACCCACCGAGGATGACTCGGCGGATGATGCGAACAGCAATTGGATATCATACAACGAGCCGTTCGATGACTTTCTGCTGGCCAACGACAACAAGCTGAATGTGCAGCTGTTCCAGCAGCAGCAGCAACAGCAACAACAACAGCAGCAGCAACAACAGCAGCTGCAGCAGCAGCAGCAGCAACAACAATTGCAAATGCAGATGCAACATCATTTGGACTCGACGATTGAGGACGATCACAATTATGTGGCCGCCCACGATGAGGACAACGACAGCAGTGGCTTTGTTGCCGCCAACATTGTGGGCAGCACCAGCGGCGCCCTGGGCGTGCTCTCGCTGAGCATGGACGCCGATTTGGATACGTCGGCGAATACGTCCGGCTCGTCGTCATCGCTGATGCACAGCTCCATCGATGGCTACACATCGTACAAGCGGGTGCGACGCTCGGAGGCATCGCTCGCCCAGGCGGCCAAGTGTGTGTCGAAGGGGGAAACCTTTCAAACGGTCAGCAACATGTTCAACATACCCGTCTCCACCATACGCTTCTATATGGCACGCAAGGGCATCTTGCCGAAGCGTAAACGCGGACGTGGCGCCTCCCATGCGGGCAGCACAATAACAACAACAACATCATCATCGGCATCGGCATCATCAGCGGGCAGTGGCAATGCTGCATCAGCAGCAGCAGCGGCGGCTGCTGCGGCAGCAGCAACAATGGCAGCTGCCACAACACTGGGCAGCCTGTCGACGGCCGGCGCCCATCATTTAAGCGCACATCATCATTTGCCACTGGATGCCATGCAATTGAAGCGACTGGCAAATGCCGCGAGCAGCACTACCAGCAGCAACATTGGCAGCAGCAGTGTTGCCACCGCCACCACCAACACCAGCCCCACAGCAACAGCGGCAGCCGCAGCAATCACAGCAGCGGCAGCAACAGCAGCGGCAGCAGCAGCAGCTGCCTCATCAAATAGCAACGCTGCTGCTGCTGCAGCCGCCTCGCCCCGCTTTGAGGTGGCAACGGCGTCCGGTGTACCGTTCCATCTGCTCAGCGATGCGGCGGCCTTCAAGCTGAGCGAGCAGCAGCAGCAGGCGCACATAATCTAACCGTGAGGTTGGGCAACGCTTGCATTTAACGCATCCTATTTGTGAAACGAGAGCGAGTGAGAAAGAGAGAGAGAGAGACGAGAGAGAGAGAGCGAGAGAGAGAGCGAGAGAGAGAGAGAGAGCGAGAGAGAGAGAGAGCGAGAGAGAGAGCGAGAGAGAGAGAGAGCGAGAGAGAGAGCGAGACGAGAGAGAGAGCGAGAGAGAGAGAGAGCGAGAGAGAGAGAGAGAGAGAGAGAGAGCGAGAGAGAGAGAGCGAGAGAGAGAGAGAGCGAGAGAGAGAGAGAGCGAGAGCGAGAGCGAGAGAGAGAGCGAGAGAGAGAGAGCGAGAGAGAGAGAGAGCGAGAGCAGAGAGAGCGAGAGAGCGAGAGAGAGAGAGAGCGAGAGAGAGAGAGAGCGAGCGAGTGAGTGAGCGAGTGAGTGAGAGAGTGAGCCAAAAGTTTTGAAGCAAGCAGCTTCTGTCTGTCGGCCTATGTGTCTATGCATGTGTGTGTGTGTGTGTGTGTGTGCGTGTGTGTGTGTGTGTGCGCGCTATACGGACAATCCAAGCTCTTGTGCTTATAGCCAGGCCAGGAATCCTTCCCATTTGCTTAAGTACTTTTGAAATCACAACACCCAAACACACACACACCTCTCCACACACACACACACACACACACACACACACACACACACGCATCATCGCTTTAAAAGCAGTTCGTTTTACTCAACTTCCTTCAAATGCTGACTTTGATCAATGAAATGAGCTGCAACAGTTGTAAGCTATGCATATATATGTATATGTATATATAGCAATATATATATATATATATATATATATATATATAGATATATTTTAATTTAATGTTTTGCCTTTAGTCAGCTATGTATTAATTATGAAATATATATATTTATATATATTTGGCAACTCCCCCCCCAACCCCTTAATTATATGTATCGCTTATAAGATTTAGCATTAGTTTTACACTGTATTATAAAACATGAATTTTTTCATGTAGCGCCCAAAATCATAAAGCCCGGCAAAAAACAAAAAAACAAACAAGCAAACAAACAAAAAAAAGAAGACAAACCAAACTCATTTTGCTCATTCAAAAAAAAAAATAAAGAAAAAAAAACAGAAGAAAAGAAAAAAAGAAGCTTTGTGCAGTTAACACACAGTACAATAACAATACGATTAAAAAGTCAGTTAATATCTATATAGAATATCTATAATTTTGGCCATCAATCGGAGAATGCTGTATGTTTATTTGATAGTTTACCATTAACCATTAACCATTAACCAACTACAGCTAAAAGTGTGTAAAAGTCATAATTTTAGAATGCAATCTGTGGATGAGAAAAGCGAACCAACATTTTTATTTGTATGTGAAACAACATAACAACAACAACAACAACAACAATCATTAGCGCTTAAGGCAGCATTTTAGCTGGGTTATTACAAGACACAAAAAACACAAATCGATATAAAAAAAAAACAAAAGGAAAAAAGAAAAATAAAAAAAACATTTGATATACTTTATAAGTAATTACAAAAGCCAACATCGACATCGAAACCGACATCAACATTTGATATACATACATGCGTACATCATCTACTCGACGATATTCATCATTTTAAGCAATTTCATTACATCCTACATCATAATATGTATGTATGTATGTACGTATGTTTCTATTACTTACGAGAATTGTTTGTTTTCGTAAGATAAGCATCGACTTGAAAATGCAAACAAAGAAACAAAAAATTATTATTATTATTATTATTATTACTATTACTATGATTATTATAATCGGAGTAGCTTCTGCAAACCCAGTTGGGGTTTATGCCCAACTGGTTATTATGGGCATTTAAGCTGTGTAAAGACTTGTGCAAAAGACTATTTTGATTAAGTTGCTTTAATATTCAACAAACATAAGACTTGTATCCTTCTTCTTTTTAAAGACATTTGTATTCAGTTCAGTATATGCATATAGACACACACATAAATCTATATATATATATATTTATATATATATATATATATCTATACATATATAATTTTTTTTTAAACCAAACACGTTTGTCATTTCTTTTTACATTTTATACAAAAAACGGACACTGTCTCAATTAAATGTTTGCCATACTCGTAATTGTAAATGTATTCATTTTATTATTATTATTTTTTATCTATTGTAAGACGAAAATTTGAGAAATTCATATTTCGAACGCAATCAAAACAAAAAAAAAAATAAAAACGAAAGAGCAGCTTTCCTAGGTACGCCGACGATCAAATACCCTTGAAGACATTTGAATTTTAGTCAGCAGTTTGAAATATTTATATAGTTTTTTTTAATATATGTTTTGAACATTTGTGCAGTTATATAGTGTGGGAAGGTATGTCATGTCTGCCACAATTTTAAACTCATCTTTCGACCGATTGTTCCTATGGCAGCTATATAATATGTGGGTTCGGTTCGATCGCCAATGAGAAGTTTCAAGATATCGAGCATGGCTACATCGACTCGACTAGTTGTGCTGATCAAGAATATATATAGAGATGTCTCGTTCAATTTTAATAATGCAAGGGTATAAGAACCGAGCGATTGTTCCTATGAAAGCTACACGATATAGTTATCCGATGTTGGTTATATCTTAGAAACGTACCAAAAACTCATAACTAGAGATTTTGGTAAACGAAAACGTTTTTGCAAACAGCAACTCATCTTTCCATCGATCGTTCCTATGGCAGCTATATAGTGATCCGATCCAACATGATAATTAGATGATAAAAAGATCAGAAGCTTCTATCAGCTCTCTTCAGTTAGGAAGATAGAGTAGCTTTTGTCCCTCTAGGAAGCATTCGCGGCGATCAAAAGATCTTTTTCAAATCAATGTGAAATTTGCCGCTTTAAACAATAATATTATAATCGAATCGGAGAAGTCTCGTCTTTCGAACTTTCGAAAATACCCTCTGCATGGGTCTAATTAAAAGCAATTGGAAAACGATTTCAAGCAACAAAATGTTGCGAATTAAGAAGAATTTAAGAATTTGAATTTGTGTTGAATTTTCGTTATGATCTCTCGAAAGTCGTAGATATATATATATATATATATGTGTATATAGACGAATGTATGTATGCGTGCATATGTTTGGAAATGTTTATAGGCCGACTCGTATGCAGCATATATGATTTTCAAAAGCAAAACAAAACAAATACCTCGTATACATTGAGCATAAATAAATAAATAATAATAAGCCATATATACACATAAACAACAACAACAGAGAAGAAGCAGAGCAGAGAAGTGCACAGCAAACAAATTAACAAATCGATGAACAAAAAAGAGCAAAAAACAAGAGCGAATAACCCTTATTTTACACAAAACAAACACAGCTGCAATTGATACTATTCGATTGTAATTTATAAAATAATAAACCGAATGTTGTTACAATAGTCACAAAAAATCTAAAAAATCGAAAAAATCTAAAAAAAAATAAAACAAATGATGATAGAACAGATAAAACCCATAGCAACAAAAAATATATATTTTTTAAAAAATCAACTGTAAGATATGAAAAAAAAAAACAAACAAATACAAAAAGTTGTACTACAGCTTACTATTAAAGAAATGTATCTATTTTTTATTAAAAAATCAAATTTTTCTTTTTGTCTTGTAAAAAAAATACAAAAAAAAAAACACGTTGAAATCTACTAATGCATAAGCCGAATGAAAATGGCAACAAAAACTGTATGCAGCTCACACATGGAAATGAAATGCAAGTATTATGAATATATATATGTATATATATATATATATATATATATATGTATATATGTATACATACTATATTAAAGTACATACATATAAAGAATGTATACATAAAAGAGATAATTAAACACAATAAGCCAGCAAGCGCGAATTATGTTATGATGCAACGGCGAAAAAGAAAAAAAAAACAAAAACAAAAAAAAACAGTTAAATTTATGTAAAAATTATAAAATGCGAAAGAAAACAGATAAACAGATGCAGATGCAGATGGTATTTTAAATAAAAATTGGAGAATTATATTGCATATTGTATTTTTTTTAATGTATTTTTTTTATTGGCTTATCAGATTATTGCTATCGGCAATCGATTTATTTCGATATTTTGGAAACGCAGCAAATTATCGATGAACTGGGTAAACTATACAAGCATTCAAAATTGCAAGGAATTCTTCAGAATCGACTCGACTGTTGATGTGCGTCAAGGATATACATGTCCATACTTTATAGGAAGATGCTTCCTTCCTTCCGGTTTGAGTTAACATCAAGCGATTAAGATGGATCATATTGGATTGTATTTGATTGACTTTCGAACAGCATCCGCTTGTCAATTGTTTGCTGCTGCTACTTACCCAAATTGATTAAGCCAAAAGAAAAACAACTGCGAGGCAAGGTTTGTTTAAAAGTGTTTGTTTAATTACATAGATATCATTCGCTTTTTAAACATACTCACACATAGCTATGAGTCTGGCTGTTTGTATGTATGTATTTAGGTTTGCCCAAAAAGTTGTAATTTTTGCGAATATGCATTTCAGACCATCTCTATAATTACGGCTAGGGCTAGGGCTAGGGCTAGGGGTGCAGCTCCTTGGGTGGCTGCGGCGAGAGAGAGACGGGCGAGGGGGGGGCGGTTTGGGGTAGGCGCTTAAGGGTTCGTTGAAGGAGTGGTGGTCGTGGTGTGCACGTGTGTGTGTGTCTGTGTGTGTGTGTTGCTTAATATACATAAGATAAATTGGTTACATTTAGTTTGCTTCATTTTCTTGTTGCATATGATGATGAACTCGAACTCGAATTTGCACTCGAAATCGAAATTCTTCAATTAAACACACACGTTTAGGTGTTCACATATGTATGCATGTATGTGTAGACTACATAAATATACACACATATATATATATATATATACATATATCTATATATTTATATATATATATATATTGTGTGCATTTTGTTGGGTTTACTTAAGCTCTAAACATTTCATTTAAATAAGTATGTTTTCTTTAGCTTGTTTTCATCAAATTGTTTGCTTCTTTCTTTTATTATATTTAATTTTATTTTGTTTTGTTTGGTTTCTTCAAATTCCATTTTGACCACTGCGTACATTATTATTTCCAGCGTGTTTCATTCGTTTTTGTCGTTAGTTCCAATTCTTTCTCATTTGCCTTGTTTAAATCTTAATCATACTACATAATTTATGTATATATATGTACGTATGTATGTATGTATGTATGTGTATATGTATGTCTAAATGCACGCTAGTTCGAAATGGCTAAGAATCTGCATCTGCTTACACAAATTGTATTTGTTTTTTGTTTTACTTTTCTCATTTCTTTGTTTTTTCTTCTTTTTTTTTTTTTTTGTTTGCTAACACAACAAATATAAAAATTAAGAAAATTTCTCGTGTTTTTCTCCATCCAAATTAACCGAATAGCTTACACATGTGATTAGAAGCTTATAAGTGTGTGTGTGTGTGTGTGTGTGTGTCTGTGTTTCTGTGTGTGTGTGTGTCTTTGAGTGTTAAGGTGAGTTTTTAAAAACTAGATTGTATAAATTGTTGGCTTGCTTTTTAATATTATACGTTTTTATATATTTAGTATGTTCATATTTTGGGAGTTTTCATTTGAACGTTTCTGCGCACATATTTGCTGCTGTCGAAATACAATCGTGACAATAATAATAATTCTTCATCTGCGTCGTCAAATGCCATTGCCGATATAAGTATGCATTGCATGCATGCCATGCTTGCTTGCTTGTATGTATGTATGTATGTATGTACGTGTGTACGTATGTATGCATACATATACATATGTACTTATGTATATTGATACGAGCAATGTTAACATTTAACGTATGTTTCTACGTATTTCTACACATTCATTTTTTATTATTTTGTAACTGTATCACAATGGGGTTTCACGTTTTCTATCGCATTCTCAACTTTCTTTCTTACTGGTTTTTTTTTTGTTTTGTTTTTTTGTTTCCCTATATACCTTCTTTTCAGACCATTTTAGCTACATTTCGGCCAAAATCTCAAAATTTTGCTTATCACTTACAATGCTGCATTCGTTTATTTTTTGTTTTGCTTCGTCTTTTATTTAGAACATATTCACTTGGTTTTGCTGTAATTGCTTCTTTCTTTCTTTTGTTTTTTTTTTTTTGTTTTCGCTGCTGTCTTTGCTTAATTTGCTTGTGTAAAGTTTTTCCTGATGTTTCAAAAACTGCTTCTAACTTTGGCGCTTAAAAGTATGTGTATACGTGTGGTGTGTTTGTGTGTGGTGTGTTTGTGTGTGGTGTGTTTGTGTGTGGTGTGTTTTGTGTGGTGTGTTTATGTGTGTGTGTGCATTTTGGCAATTGTGCGAACGACGCTGGGCGTTCTTAATTTGTTTTGCGACCAGCACTGTTTTTTTATATTTTCTTTTTTTTTGTTTTGTTTTTTTTTTAAATGCATTTTCACTCACTTCATAACCAGCGGCTGGCTTTTGATAAATGTATGCAGTAGGATGTACATATGTATGTATGTATTGTATTGTATTGTATGTGGTTGTAGGTCTATATACATATGCTGGCATGTATGTATATATTAGGTATATAAAAAACAAAATGAATGATTAAACATAAGATACGCTTGAAGCAAAGTAATACACACAAAAATCATCATTTACAGAAAAATTATCGCTTGATTATCAAAATACATATATATGTTTTTTTGCTTTTCGAATAACGGCATATATAATTTCATCTCATTTTTTGGCTGCTTTTTGCGTTTTCTAAACAATCACGAAACGAAACAACGTTAGCAAATACGTTGCATTTATGTTTTTGTTACGTTAACGGTTAACGTCACGTTGCATTGCATTGCGTTGCGTATGTTTTCTTGGTTACGTTTTTTTTTGTTGGTTTTTTCAAAAGTTGCATTCTTCATACTTTCAAAAATATATGTTCTATATCATCGTTGTATATGTACATATATATATTTGTAAAAATATATACATATATATATAGCTAAATATATATAGAGAGATAAAGAGAGACTGAGACAGACACAGTAAGTTGAACAGTTTGAGAGACAGTCAGTGTGAAAGAGACAGAGAGATAGAGAGAATTACTGAGTAAAGGTTTAGCAAAATGATTGCCTCAACTTTACAAGTTGCAGTTCCAGTTGAATTTCATAAACTTTTTCAATTTTTTTTGTTTGTTTTTAGTTTTTTTTTCGTTTTTCGTTGCATCTTTTCAGATTTTTACGCTTAAAATTTATCAGTTTCAGTTTCAACTTCTTTTTCTCTTTTTTTTGTTGTTTTTGTTTTGTTTTGTTTTTGCTTATGTTTCGTTTAACTCTGTATGTGTATGCGTGTCTGTGTGTCTTTGTGTGTGTGTGTGGTGTGTGCGTGTAGGGGGGGTTTGTGTGTGTGGGTGTTCACAACAACTTATAGGTAATACAATACAAATATCGCGCTTTATAGGTTTTACTTCTTAAAAAAAAGAATGTGTGCCTCATGTCATCCATAATACATATTAATAGCCATAAAGCTTTGGCTTTGGCATAGCCATCAGACATTGTCTATATATATATATACATATGGTATATAGTGTAATATACATATATAGATATATATACACGACAATAATACAAATACATAACATATATATTCAGCCATTGTCGGCTTGGGCTGTTACTTCGTTTGTTTTTTGTTTTTCATGTTTTTTTTTCGTTTTTCTTTTTTCTTTTTCGTTTTTAATTGGTATTTAATTAGTATTTTTTATAAGTCTATCACATCATCACAATTCGGTTGCATAAAAAAACGCCCAGACAGCGGGCGGGGTGGGGGCGGCGAGGATGTCGTCATCAGCGATCCGATCCGATCCACCAAACCACCAACACCAACACCGGCACAAAGCCTGGATCGATTTTTTCACTTAGTAACATTGTGTATACATATACATATAAAAAATAATATAGTATTTAGTTTTCAGCTTCTAAAACAAACAGAGAATTTTAAGCGTATGAGAGAGATTAATTAACAAACAAAATGAAAAGAAAAATAATAATAATAAAAACAAAAACAAAATAATAATAAACAATGTCTTCCACTTATGGTATTCGTATGTATGTATGTATACATATATATATATACTTATATATATATATATATATATATATATATATATATATATGTTTTATATATATATGTACGCATCCATTTATGTATGTATGTATTTTCTTTTCTTTTCTCTTCTTCATTTAAATGTAGTTTTTTGTTACAAGGAGATCCATGTGGTGTGTTGTTCCTTCATTTAGCTGCTAAGGACATACAGATGTATGCAAATATGTCAATGTAAAATTATATCATCATCGATATATGTGTAAAAGAAATGTTGCTGTTTAACATACTCTACGTGTTTTTTTCCTGTCTCTTTACTGCTTAACATGTTTGTTTTATTTTCTTTTCTTTCTTTCTTTCTTTTTTTTTTTTTTTTGCTTTTTGGGTATACTTTTTTAAATTTCCTCTTCTTTTGCTGGCTTTGTACTGCTTTTCCTTTAAGCTTTGTTCTTTGTGTTTTTGTTTTGTTTTTCTTTTTATAACATAAATCAATTATGTGGCATGTTCTTTGGAGATATAATTAAGTGAAAATACTTGAATATTGAAGGATAGATGGGGGGTATATTAAGGATGAACTTAGAAAATTGTTTAATACTAAAGGTTCTCGGCAACAGGTTGAACAGGCAACAACTTGGACCAAGACAGCTAACCTATCAACTGGTATATATATATATATATATATATATATATATATATATATATATATATATATATGTGTGGGGAAAATAGCTACAAATCTCCAATATCTTTGATATCAAAATTTTCAGGCTACCAATCTAGAAAGTTTCGTACACACACATACGTATGTACGTATGTATATGTATTTATGTATGTATGTATAATTTAAAACTGATGACAAATTATGAAAATGAAACCTCGGCTACTACACTAAAAAAAAAATTGATTTATATATATATAAATATATATATATATACCTATGTTTCTATATATGTATATATATATATGAATATATATTTATATATATATATATATATGTATATGCATTCCTGTTCTGTATTATTATTATTATTTTTGTGTGTTTTTGGCTCTTAGTTGTGTTCTGTTCTGTTCTGCTTTGCATTTGAATTAATTTGTTCTTGTTTTTATGGATGAATGTGGCGTATTTTCTTTTTCATTTCCTTTCATTATTTTTTTTAAATCAATTTTTTTGTTTTTTATTGTTTCAAATAAATAAATCAAACATGATGCTTTTCATTTTTTCCAGTATTTGCATTGAACTTTTGAAAAAAACATTCTGCTTTTCGAATGTGAATATCTATATAGTTACACACAGATTCAGATTTAAAAACAAAAGAATTAGATTTCAGTATAATTATTTCCTATTTTACGCATATGAAAAATTGGATGTTAATGTAATTAAATAAAATAAAATCGCTTTTTGCCTTTCCGTTTTTTTTTTAAACTTTAAGATACGCAAGATCAAGCAAATATATGCAAGACTATATATATATCTACATATAAATACATATATAGTAAAAAACAAATAAACAAAAATATATATTTATATATTACTCGAACATTTAAGTGTTTTTCCAATACATATTTCATTGTTTCTTTGATTCGTTTACATACTTCTACCAAAGCAGCGCTGCTTTTTTGTCCGCCCCTTTCGGGGGTTTTTACTTGTGAAAAATTACAAATTTCTAAATATGTGTTTTCAATTTTCAGTTCATTTGGTTTTTCTTTTTATGAATAGCAATTTTACTCTCGTCGAAAAACGATTAGCTGCATTTCTGTGTGTGTGTAAGTGTAAGTGTGTGTGTGTATGTATGTATGTGTGTGTGTGTTTGTTTGTTTGTGGGTGTTTTCTTGTTTTTCCTTCTTTTGTTTTATTGAATTTTGGTATTCATATTCTCAGTTCGGAGTATTATTAGCATAGTTTTGTTATTATGAAAATATTTTTTGTGTTAATCATTTTTGTATATATATTATATAAGCAAACCGTTAATTTCATGCCAACCAAGTTAGTGAAAAGGTTTTAAACATCTTATTTTTTTTCTGTTGTTTTCTTTTTCATTTTTCATACAATTTTCTTGTGTGCTGGTGTACGTGTGTGTGTGTGTGTGTGTCTGTGTGTGTGTGTGTGTGTGTGTTTCTATAACAAATTACTGAAATATCCGATTTGTTGTCGTTGTAGTGGTTTTCTTGTCGGTATTTATGTATACGCTTTGTGGGTATATCACTTAAAAATACGTTTTGACAGAATGCTTAACAAATTGTGTGAAAAGTGTACAATTTATGTGTGTGTATGGATGTGTATGGATGTGTGTGTGTGTGTGTTTGTCTGTGTGTAAATTAACAAAACAATTTTTAGCATATTTTCAAAATCAAAGGAAAAAAAAGTAAGTAGTGTATCATAATATCTAACTAGCTCTTAAACATACGAAGAACATGCAATCGATGCTCGCGCCGAAGAATGCTTACAAAACTATTATTAGTTATTTCAATAGTTAATTGTTATTGCTTTCTTTTACCGGGCGTTTCGTTCAAATTTGTTGTTGTTAACATCAAGATGGCAGTTTTCGGCGGCACTGTTGCTGTTGCTGTTGTTGTTGCTGTTGTTGCTGCGGTTGTTGTTGCTCTTGTTTGTGATTTCTGCTGATTCCTGTTGTATTCGTTGCATGGAAAGAGATGGCACGAGTTAATACACAATGTTCACAATTATAAATAAATAAAAACAACCACAACAAATAATTGCAGCTTTTGTCACTTGCCACTCACCCATACGTTTTACTGTTGTTGTTGTTGCTTCTGCTGCCGCCAAAGGAATAACTCAAAAAGTTTGTCGGCCTGCCTGTGTGAGTTGTGTGTGTATTGTGTGTGTTTTGTGTGTTCTCCGTTTAGCAGAAAAATAATAAATATCAATGAAAATGAAGATACATACATATGTGTGTATATACGCGATATATAAATTATATATATATAAATATATATATTTTTATATATATATATATTTATATATATATATTTTTATATATATACATATTTATATATATATATATATTTATATATATAAAAAAGAAGGAAGTTGTGCTTCTGCAATTTTTTTTTTTTTTTTTTTTTTTTACTTTTTATACTTTGAATTTTTTTGTTTTTCGTTTGTTTGGTTTTTGGTTAGCCAACTCGTATAAATTGTAGCCATTTGTGTCCGTGTTGTTGCATGGTGCTTGCCCATGTTGCGAAGATTGGCTGTTGTAAGCGACAACAGTTGTTGGTGTTTTTTAAATTTTGTTTTTTTTTTTTGTTAATGATCATCGATCGAATTACATTATTATGCTATATACACAACATACATATAGATATGTATGTGCTGTGTGTACATCATGCTGCTTCCTTCGCTTAATGGGTGGAGGAGGGGGTTTTTTGATGGTTGATGGATATTTTTTGTGTTCGTTTTTCGTTTTTTTTTTCGGATTCGAACACGAATCGAGCAGAGTCGAATTTGCAATTACTCATTTATTTACTACGCGTGTTCTTCTCGTGTGTGTGTGTCTTTAGATGTTTGTCAGTTGTAGAATGTGTGTGTGTGTGTTGCGTGTGTTGTGTGTTGCGTGTGTGTGCCTGAATTAACTTCTTCATGCATCTCTTTGTTATATGTTTGTTAATTGGGATTGTTGTTGCACTTCTTGTTGGACTTGAGAGAAAGAGACAGGAGTTTTTTTTTGTTTTTTTTTGTTTAGGGGTGGTGGAGTAGGCGTGGCCATCTTAATGCTGACCCGTCTGCTCAATAGTGGCGCCCGGTCCGGGCCCGGCCACTGCTGGGGCAAACTGATGATGCTGTGTGGTATAGTATGCGGCCGGCATACTGAATTGGCTGGCATATGGGTTGGTGCCGGGTGCCGCTGTTGGTGCCAGCACACCGGACGCGTCATACATGTAGGCGGTGGCCGGTGGTGCAGCCGCAACCGGTGCACGTCCAGCGCCACCGGCAACAGCAGTTGCTACGGCCGTTATCGGTGGCGAATTAGCTGGCGTATAGTGAACCATCGGTGTGCTGACACCAGCCGGTGCATATTCCTTGAAATTCTTATCATCGCCGCCTTTTGGCTTTTGTTGTTGCTGCTGCTGCTGTTGCTGCTGTTGTTGCTGCTGCTGCTGTTGCTGCTGTTGTTGTTGTTGCGGTTGGTAGTGCTGTGGAGTCTGTTGCTGCTGTTGTTGCTGCTGCTGTTGCTGTTGATAATCACGCTTGGGATACTGCTGGAAACGTGGCATGCCACTGCCAGCGGCAACCGTATTTGGCTGCACAAACTGTCCACGTCCGCGATAATTTGGCTGCATAAACGCGCCAGCCTGTTGGCTCAAATGGGGCTGTCCAGCATTATGGGCGCCAGCCGCACCGCCAACAGCAGCACCACCGGCCCCATTGTGTCCCATTATGGCACGCGGCCCGCCATTGTTGAACGGTGCACGTGGGCGATAGGTGGCACCGCCGCTGACGCTGCGATTGCCAACATCGATGCCCGGCTGCTGGTTAAGTGCAGCGCCAGCGCCGCCGCGATTCCAATTGCCAACGCCTCCGCCTCCGCCGCCATTGGACTGATAACTGTTGGCCCCACCACCGCCAGCATATTGCTGCTGATAGCTGGTGCGATTGTTGTACCCACTGTTGGCGCCATTGCCGCCGCCCGCCTGATAGTTGAGCGGATTGCTGCGCTGCTGCTGATAGATGCCGCTATTGCCGTTGCCGCCGCCATTATTATTCCAGCGCTTGTTGCCACGATAATTGCCCGAATTGGGCATGGCACGGGCCAAATCGAGCAGCTCCTGCGACGGCGTCTGCTCGGCCTCCTCCAGCACCGAGATCAATTCACGCGCCTGCTTTGCATTGTCGGGCGTAAAGAATGTGTACGCCGTGCCCAATTGCTGGCAGCGTCCGGTGCGTCCAATGCGATGCACATAGTTCTCCGACGAATTGGGATAATCATAGTTAATCACATACTGCAAATCCTCAACGTCCAAGCCGCGCGATGCCACATCGGTGGCAATCAATATATTCGATTTGCCATTGCGGAAATCCCTCAACACCGAATCCCGTTCACTCTGCGACTTGTCGCCATGTATCGATGTCGCTGTATATCCCTCGTTGCGTATTATCTGCAATATGTCCTCCACCTGCAAATAGATTGTGCGCTTTTAGTTAATCGCTAAATCGCTAAATCGCTAAATACGTAATCGTTTTACAGCCCTTTCGCTTTCCCTCTTGGAATTCAAACCTTAAGGAATATTGAGTAAAAACCGTCGACCCTTGGCATACCACTAAGAATACTCCATTTCCCACCTCTAAAAAGCATTGAGCTGATCCCAAAAATTAAGGTTTTTATTAGGATTCTTATCGAGAAGATATGTGAAGACGTGAAAAGACACGGTACGCGGCACCAGTCGTGACCGTAATAAAACCTCCCTCGATAAAAGTTCTCCGAACTGATAGGATAATGAGTCTAGGCGCATTTGCAGCAGGAAATATGTACCTAGATAAGGTCCCAAGTAGGATAAGATAAGGATAGCTGTAAGATAATTTAGAAGTTTTCAATAAACCTGCCGAAGCAATTCGGCGAAAGTCTATTTTCGATACTTAAACAACATGTTTGTGTTCTAAATTGGCTCTTGGGATCACCTTTCAGTTGCACTTGTGACTTTTTTGACAACATTTTTCGAAATCGTTTTGAAATGCAGTGCTTGACTTTTTTTACAACCTCAATTCAATCAATTCAAAAACTATAAACCCCTTTCGTGACATGATTCTTAAGGATATATATTATTTATATATTATCTATCTTAGGATCTGTGCGCTAACTCGATTATTGGACAGAGATTCTCTGACAAAGATAGACTTTCTAACGCATATCTAAATAGATATATATATGTCTTCTATATGTGTATTGTGAACATTGTTTAGAGCTAACCTTGATCTTGGTCTCCACAAATATGATGATCTTGTTGCCTGCGTTGGCCGCATTGTTGCTGGGCGTTATCTCCTTGAGCAGTCGCATCATGCGCTGCGGCTTCTCGTTCTCGTTGCAGATCTCGACGATCTGTCTGATGTTGTGGTTGGCCGACAGATTCATCGAACCGATGTTGATCTGTATGTAATCGTTGAGAAAATCGCCGGCAAGCGCCTGCACCTCCTTCGGCCAGGTGGCCGACCACATAACAACCTGACGATCCGGACGGATCTGTTCGATGATTTTGCGTATTTGCGGCTCGAAGCCCATGTCGAGCATGCGATCGGCCTCGTCCAGTACGAGATATGTGCAACGCTGCAAATTGGTATTGCGATTCTCGAGGAAATCAATTAGACGGCCGGGCGTCGCAATGATCACCTCAACGCCGCGCTCCAAATCGCGCACCTGCGGCACCTTTGAGGAGCCACCAAAAATGCATGTATGACGTATTTCCGGCTTGCACAAATGGCCATAGTCCCGCACCACCGACTGGATCTGCTGGGCCAGTTCGCGTGTGGGCGCCAGCACCAGGGCGATGGGTCCCTCGCCGCGCATAATTTGCGGCTGGTTGCCAATGTGGACAATTGCTGGCAGCATGTAGGCCAGCGTTTTGCCGGAGCCCGTTTGGGCGATGCCGACCAGATCACGTCCGCTCAATGCAATTGGCCAGCCCTGGGATTGGATGGCGGTCGGTTTGGTGAAACCCTGACGCTTCATCTCATCGATCACGTGCGTGGGCAGTGATGACTCCTCGAAATTGGCAACCGGATGCGGTAGATCATTGCCCGACACGGTTATCTCCAATTCGTGACGCATTTCGGCCACTGCCTGTTCGCTGCGATTCAATGTATTCGGATGCATTATGTAGAAGTCCTTGAGGAACGGCTGCAAGTTCTCCCAATGCGGCTTAACCAGATTCCGTCCCGGATTCTTGGCCTTCTCACGCTGCAATTCGGCGCGCTCCTCTTTCGATAGCATGCCCAATGCGGCCGCATTATAATTGGCACTGCCGCCACTGCCCTGATAGCCACCACCGCCGCCGCCATTGCCCATGCCGTTGTGGGGCTTCTGATAGCGTTGCGTATAATTGGGATTCTTGGCACGCGGTCCACCCTGAAAGATGCCATTGGCACCAGCGAATGCGCCATTTTGCAACGCACCACCGCCGCCGCGATACGGATTGCCGCCGGCGGCACCCATGCTGATGCCATTCTGTATGCCATAGGTCATCACACCGTACGGTTGACCAAAATGCATACCGCCAGCAGCAGCGCCGCCGCCGGCGCCATTTAAAGCAGCAGCCGCTGCCGCATTGCCGGCAGCGCTGGCATAATTATTGCGCGGATAGTAGGGACGTTCGTGGCGCGGTCCATTGCCGCCGCCAGCGGCTGCGCCGCCACCACCATTGCCATAGTAGCCGCCTGTATGCTGCTGCTGGACACCGCCAGCGTTCGGTGCATATGCGCCTGCGTACATTTTATTTGATTTGTATTTATATTTATATTTATGTTCCTGTTGCTGTTGCTGTCGATGTTGCTGTTGCCTTTGCTGCCGCCTTTGTTGTTGCTGTGTTTGATGTTGTTGCAATTAATTTGTTTGTCTTTGCTGCTTTCGACGCTTTCCGCTGCTGCCGCTTCTATGGCCTGGTTGAGGTGCATACAAATACAAAATACAATAATAATTATTACAAATAAATTGAAAACTAATAAATACATAACACAGTCGACTTTTCTTATTTTTCTATGATTCAATCACTCATTAGTATTGAACACTTAAGCAAAGTCCTCTTGGAACCGAAAACAGAAGCAGACTTCTTGTTGTTGGTAACAGAAGTACTCTGTAGCAAAGTTTGTTAGTGTGTTTACCAAATATATACATAAGTGCATACAACTACGTAGGTAGATAATGCCTGCATTCAAAACTGGGATCAAGACTTTATATGTACATAGATAAAGGATAAAGCAGTCATCGAAGATGTCGCGTAACAAAATTAACCTTTGCAAAGGGCCCTTTTTATATGGGTCTAATATGAGGAGCATTAGCACACTGTAATAAATGGCAGATGTTACACGATGCTATTTAAACATGTGACCTGGAAAATTACACTTGCATACATACACAAACAACACACACACAGACACACACACCGAGAGTGCTGAACAAGAAACATAAATGTGTCTATTAAATAAATGCAATTGGTTCTTTATTTATTTATTTTTGTTCTGTTCTTTTATTTTCATTATTTATTTAGAATGAACCAAGCGAGCTTCAGAGAACAAGTCTTGCGGGAGCCGGTTCACAAGCCGAACAAGCTCATGAGGGGACTGGACTGACTTTTGAGACAGCATTGATAAATACGAATGCATGTGTGTATGTACATATATATACATATGTACATATGTGTATGTGTGTGTGCGTCTATGTGCATGTTCATATGTACTTTGTGTACAACGGTACCTTTGTATGTAAAAATTGCACTTGAGTGTTGATTAGTTTAGTAGTTGCGCATGCAATTGAACCACACAATGACACGAGAATTCTTTTCTACAGCTTAATTCCATAAAGCTAACTGCATAAGTGAAATGTGCCAAAACAGCGCCCCCGTCGTCTCGTATCAACCTATCAACAGACAAGGCGCCGCACCGTTCGCGCAAAAAAAAAATCAATACAGCATCGCCAGCGGCCGACCAAAAGGGAAGAAAAAAAAATAAGAACAGAACAGAACAGAAACAGAAAGAGAGCAACACGCAGAACGGCACGCACACAAACACACGACACTGTATGCATGTATATATGTATGTATGCATGTACGTATGTATGTATGCATGTATATGTATGTACACATGCAGAGACACATCGTAGCAGATTTACTTACCCTTTATTTTATTTTCGTTAGTTTCGTTACTTTGGAACGTTGCACAAAATATCCTTTTCGTTTACTAATCGTACTTGATGCGGTCGCGTATAAATCTTATTTGTGGATTTTAAGTGAAATTTGTTATTTTTTTATGTATGTCGATTTTTTTTTGTCGTCACGCCTAGTGTAAGAAAACTAGAGCTAGAGCTTGAAATCAATTTCTTTTAACACTGAAAACTATCTTTAAAGCTAACTAAAAGTGTACTTGGTTTTACACTATTTTATGAAAAACTAATGCCTATTACTTTCTTGTGTATTTGTATATGTATTTTTACAACAAAAAAAGTTTTGCAAGATGGTAATTTCAGCAATTACCACCAATGTGAGAAGAGAGTTGCAAGCGCATTGTGTTATCGTATTTGCACGCGATATTAATCGATTGCACCAGTGCGATACCTTATTGCACACCATTCGCTGACAATTGTGACCGCAATTCGCAATTAGCCTGGCAACCCAGGCAGACGGTAAGTGCTACCTTTAATTTTGAAGTCACGGTGACAAGTGACAGTAACTCGTGATATTCAAAATAAATAAATACTTCAAACTTAAAGAATGCCAGGTAACCGTTTAATTACAGCAAATGCTTTTTTGTATGATTGATAGCAATCTAGACATTAGTACCCGTTATTTTAAATATATATGCCACTAGCAGCGTGCGTGCTAGTTATCGATAAAAGTAACAGGTACGTTTAACTTGCGTGTTATGTTACGTTCAGTTAAATTTAATTTATTTCCGTATCACAACAATTAACATGCATTTATTATTAACTAACAATTTTTGGCCGCATATTAATTGGAAGCCAGACTAATAAGCAATTTCCGCCGATTTGCGTCCAGCTTGAGCAGAAATTTCTGAACGCGCAAACTGTAGAACTCACTGGATTTGGCCAGATGAGCGCTAAGCAATCGCTCCTGTCGCCTGAATGCCTCCAGGCGGCATCTGTCCCGCTGATAGGCAACTATGCTGGCCAAGAAATTCCAAATGGTTATCTGGGGCCACAGCACGTCCGTGAAGTACAGCACCGATGTGCTCAGCTGAATGTGACGAGATTAATATTATCATTATTAATGTTTATTTAGATTTGTATATAAATATATATGTATACCTGCCACATCATAAAGTCGCTTAGTCGCGTCTCGCCCGATGTGCGAAAAACCAGATCTGGCGGCGGCGAATGACGCGTGTAGAGGCACGCCTCCAGCAGACGCTCATTAATATCCGTGGGTTGCAGTGCATCCTGGTCCTCATCATCATCGTCATCATCATTATTCTTGAGGACAGCCTCAACTGCCTGGGTGATCTCATCACGTGATGTGTACGCAAAGGCGACATTCAAAAACAGTTTATCATTGCGCTCGGTGCGCAACATGGCTGTGGCAACCAATCGCTGCAGATCTTTTGGCAACAGTTCAATATTGCCAATCACACGTACCCGTATGCCGTGCTCATCCAAGCGACTCATCTCCGCCATCAATTTGGAGAATTTCTCGCGTGCCAAATTGAAGAGGCCCTCGACCTCTTCGCTGGATCGCTTGAAATTCTCGATGCTGAACGCAAATGTGGTCACCTCACGTACACCTATGTCCAGGCACCAGCGCAGCACATCAGCCAGCTTGGCAAAGCCAAGCGAATGCCCCTCAATCTTGTCAATCTGCTTGAACCGTGCGAACCTTCGATTGCCATCCATGACGAATGCAATGTGATGCGGCACGTAGCTGGTCAGTTGAAGCGTTTGGAACGCCAACTTTTCAAGACACGTATACTGGTAATTGGAGACCCACGACATATTTCCAACTTCTCTACGTTTGCCGCAACCAAAAAAAAAAAATCAACAAAAAACACCTTGTGACAGTCGACCAAATTGAAAATAAATAAAAAGGTAGAGACAACACCTATCGCGAGCAAGCACCAGTTGCAGTGCTTGCCAACTATCGAATGTAACGAATAACGAATAGTGTCGTCTGGTTCATCAGCAGTAACAGCGTTTAGAAATTCGAAAAGAAATATGATGCAAGCATTCAAAGGTTAAACACTCCTTTGCTTTAGTTCTTCGAAAACAAAAAAGGACTCGACTAAATATATATATATATATCAAGCTAAACAACTTTGACGTCACAATCTCTTATCGAATGGTGACGTGTGTGCAATCTTCCATGATTATGTTATGCTTGTATTGCAACCGTGGGCGCAACTTGACAGCTCGCATGACTATTGTGAACGCTGTAGCAACTCTCCTCTGACAGCTGCTATACAGCCTTCTTTTTTAATATCCGGTTCAAGCAATTGGTTCGTGCCGTAAATTCCCTCGTTTTTTTGTATAACAAAATACGTTTTAATGTTATAACTTCTAAACAATAACATGAATCGCACTCACGACAACAAGCGCAATATGTTAAGCGCCGATTTAAGCAATATTTTCGTGTTTTTGTTTCGTTGTTCCGCAAATGGCAATTACACATTTGTTTTGTTTTTCCTCTCGTCTTTTTTTAAATATTTTATTATTGTGCCAATGTGAAGCTGCCATGTGCCTAATACATACATAACATGTTTATATATATATACATACGTATGTGAAATGAATAATTGTTGAACTGTGTGCGTTGCATGCTTGCTTGCTTCTTCTTCCCCAAACAGTTGCTGATCGTCGCTTATTTGTTGCATTATGGCACCCAGGAAAGCTAAGGTTCAGAAAGAGGAAGTCCAGGTCTCGCTGGGCCCCCAGGTGCGCGATGGCGAGAACGTTTTCGGTGTTGCCCACATCTATGCCAGTTTCAACGACACCTTCGTCCATGTTACCGATTTGTCCGGTCGCGAAACCATCGCACGTGTCACCGGCGGCATGAAGGTCAAGGCCGATCGTGATGAGGCTTCCCCCTACGCCGCCATGTTGGCCGCTCAGGTTCGTTATTATTTTGGTGTTTGTTTTTGCATTTTATTTTCGATATATGTTGATGATTTTGTTGTTGTACTCAGGATGTGGCTGAAAGGTGCAAGGTGCTCGGCATCACTGCTCTGCACATCAAGCTGCGTGCAACGGGCGGTAACAAGACGAAGACACCCGGACCCGGTGCCCAATCAGCACTGCGTGCTTTGGCTCGTTCCTCCATGAAAATTGGCCGCATCGAGGATGTGACACCCATTCCATCCGATTCCACACGCAGGAAGGGCGGTCGTCGTGGTCGCCGTCTATAAACAGTGTCCTTTACATATATATATATATATATGCTTGCGCATCTGTCTTTTCACATATTTGTATCCGATTGAATTTCGATGAAAATAGTTTCCAATAAAGTTATCGTGTGCAACTACTTAAATCTCTATAATAATTATCATAAATAATATTAGATGTTTGCAAGCCTCTGCAGTATTTGTATGACCATTTGAAATGGCTTGTATAATGTATAAGACAAGCGGTAGGCCGCATCTTAGAAACCCCATTAGATACACCATATATATTCTTCCTCAGCTTTTTCTTTTAGTAAGTGTGGGTTATTCAAAAACAATTTATGTATGTAAAATCCCATATCTGCATAGATACATTAATATGTATATATACGAGTATGTACATAATTATGCACTAATCATATATACATACATATTTGCATTTTGAATAAACACTTTTGTGTGCATATCACACATCTGTTACACCAACCTAATCGCTCTATACGAGTATATATATTTATGTAAATATTTACAACAATATTTGCCCATCAGTTAATTATTATTATTTATTTTGTTGTTTCTTTTAGTGATGATTATATCTATTTGGAGATACTGTTGCACTTCCGCATTAGCCTCATGTCCGAGTGGGAAGTGATGTTGGACAGGGAGCTAGGCCAGCACTTGCGGTCCACGTTGATGAGCTGGCCGTGGAGGTGGCTCGACATGCGGACACACTGTGGTATTTATGGTTTACCGACAGCCTGCTGATGTGGAGGTGGACTTGGAATTGAAAGAGTTGCCCATGGTCCTCGAAAACTGTGTCTGTGGCAGACATGGCAAACAGGCATTGAAGATAGCAGCTACTGTGTCTGGCCAAAGATATTCGCCATAATTCCAACTTGCCATCTGCGGTATGAGCCACAATCAAAAGATTGTATAGATTAATCAAATAGATTAAGTTTGTTTTTGAGCAATCAGCTTGAGATGTTATCGGCGCATCAGTTGCTGTCCAGCTGCTTGTATATCAATGAAATTATGCTGCCTGTGCTGGCCAGTGAGCTGCCAGAAGCACAGAAGCCAGATGCGGAACGGGAAGTGCAAGAGGCAGTGGAACAGGCAGCGCCAGTTCGCATAAAAGAGGCAGTGGAACAGGACGCGGAACCGGGGCAGACGGGGCAGTAAAAGAGGCAGTGGAACAGACAACCGAACAGGAGACGGAAAGATACAGAATGATGAGCACTTGATGGTGTCATGCGCTTGGAGATCTCACATATACTGGGCGACTTGTCTCAGCTTTTAATTGTCCAACTTTTTGTGCAGATGCTCGACGAGATCACGCGTGACGGTGCTAGTCGCCTTGATTGTCTGCATCTTTGGCAATGATACAGATGATTATACTGGTGGACAGCTGCAGATGCGCAATCGCCTTTTCTTTACATGCTCTCCCAAACTGTTTGACTATCTGCATGTTCAACTGCAGGGCGCTGCTGCTTCCGCTTCCCACTGCTACTCAGTCGACGCTGTGGAATATTGAATGAATGAAGCAGAGCTGAAACACAGACATCTCCAGTCTGGTTGAGTATATATTCGGCATGCCTAAAATATCTGCTATTCCTTGTTTATCGATGCTTTCCACTCTCTCTCTCTCTCTCTCTCTTCCTCTCTCTCTCTCTCTTCCTCTCTCTCTCTCTTCCTCTCTCTCTCTCTTCCTCTCTCTCTTCCCCTCTCTCTCTCTCTTCCTCTCTCTCTCTCTCTCTTCATCTCTCTCTCTCTTCCTCTCTCTCTCTCTCTCTCTCCTCTCTCTCTCTCTCTCGCTCTCTTCCTCTCTCTCTCTCTCCCTCTCTCTCTATCTCTCTCTCTCTCTATCTCCCTCTCTCTCACTCTTTCATTTGAACTGAAAATGTAATTCAAGTCTTGTTTGCAGGCCAATCCATTCGGTCAGTTGCTGCAGGCCGTGGAACTGTCTCGCATCATAGGCTAGGAGGAGCCATAGTTTGTACTCGTGCTGGCCTCGCTGGCTGTGCAGATCTATAATGTCAATGCAGATAATATATGTTTATTTAACTCCATTCTACATGTGGTTAGCATTATACAAGGATACTTTGTTGACGAGTTGGCTGACCTTGGCGCGCGTCAAGATCTATCAGCTGGCTCACCGGGACATCAGTGAGCGCTTTGTGATGGCTGGCATATCGCCGAGCCTGCATTTGGAAACTGAAACTGGAAAACCTATTGCAGTCGATGATCCGGATGCTGGTGCAGCCGCGGGACACGTGCGTAAATAGGCCAGAGATGCTCAGCAACATCTACATGCTGCTGGCGTTCCTCAGCGAATTGGAGCTGACCCTGTTGAGCAGCTGCTCGAACGCAACATTTTCGTGCTGAGCCGGGCTGGAGCCAACTGTCTGTTGCGCCAGATCTAGCGTAACTGCAAGTGGCAGCTAATTCGGCCGATATGTCTAACAACAATAGGCAAGTGATCGCTGCTCTTAATGTGTTGATTGAATTTAGAGTGATATTCCAATTTAATGCTTAAGTCATAAATAGCGTTAAGATATACAACTTTAGCACTGAATAAATGCATTCACCAACAGATTTGTTTGTTGTCTGTTTTTATTTATTTTTCAATTAAAAATTTGTTCAGATTAGCCAATAAAAAGTGTAACAGAATGTTGTGCTCGATAGTATGAATAAGGCGAAGTTAATATCGATAGGTGCACACCACTATCACACATATCAGGCTCATACAATTGGCGATATATCGATATGATTGGCCATCGCTATAGAGAGCGCCAGTCTGATAAGATGCTCGTGAGCGTGTGTGTCGAGCGTCCGTGCTGAAATATATTTTTTCGCTGCGAGTGCGTGCGCTTTGGCAACGGCAGCTGCTGCTGCTGTTGTTCATTTTTGTTGTTTTTGTCTTGTTTTGTTGTTTCTGAATGTGAATCTGTATTAACATTAAAATTGCACTCAGATCGTCTGTGTTGCACTCAACTTCCAATAGGAGCGCCCCTCCAGCTACAAGCGGGCGGGCGTTCGCCCCAAATGCTATATACGTGTGTGTGTGTTGTTGTTGTTGTTGTCAACTTTCTTTGGGCAAAACAAAAATCGAATTTCATAAATTTTATACATGGGGGAAAACAACGTGCAGTTTTTCATAGAGCACCTTTGGCAGCAGCAGTGTGTTAATTCTTTTGTTATTTTCATTTTTCTTTTGTTGATGTTTTTAGCAATGTGAGCAGTGACCAGTGTGTGTGCCTCTGTGTGTGTTCAATGTGTGTGTATATGTGTATGTATACGTGAGCAAACTACGCACAGTGTTGCCATATCGTCGCAATTTAGCGAGCGTAAACAAATGTCTTGTAATATTTTTTTTTTAACTTACATGCTTACCTAAGTGTGTGTGTGTGTGTATAAGTGTTGTGTGTACGTGAGTGTTGGCGCATCTGCAATGCATAAATTATGATGAAATCTGTATGCCTGCATACCGTTTATTTGTTTATGTTTATGTATGACGATAAAAATGTGTTGCATATTTTATAGGCTACAAAAAAGGCACTAAAACCACACAGCGTTCACAACAACAACAACAATAACAAATCAAAAGACAATTTAAACCATAAGTGAAAAAACAATAATAATAACGAAACGGTAAACAACGCAACGGTACTTTAGGCCAGGCGTCAGGCCCATTGACCAAATGGCGCTGCTGCTGCCAATGCCGAGGAATGGCTTTGGCTTGAACTTTTACTGGTATTCCCAGCTTACCTAAAAAGTACACCGCGACTGCGAGTGCGAGCGAGAGCGTCAGGTATTTATATGTCTATCTATGTGTGTATGTATATATATATATATATATATAAGTGTGCGTGTGTTTATACACATGTAACACACAATTTCAAAGCTTGACTTCGTGTTAGTTGTAATAGCAATCGGAGAGATTGTTTTGTTAGAGAGAGACAGCGAGAGAGAGAGAGTGAGACACGCACACAGACAGACAGACAGAGTCAAAATGCCGCCTAATTTCCGGCCCTTTGGCTTTATGGTAAATTTTGCCAAAAATCACGTAAATAATTTCGGTTTTGTTAGGGTTAATTTTTTAAAATTGGTTCATTTAATTAACGGATCAGATTAGCGAGAATCCAACGATTTTTTCAACGATAATTCCGTTCCAGGTTTTTTTTTCGTTTTTAATGAGGGTAAAAACTTCAACTAACGTTTTCATTGTTTGGCACGTGCCGACACTTGAACCAAAAAAAAAAAAATTAAGAAAAAAGTGAAGTGGAAAGCGACTTTCCATTGACTCAGCTTCTTCTTCTTCTTATTTTTCTTCTGACATACATTCTAGTTCATTTATTGAGCAGAATATAATTTAATAAAATGCACATTTTTTTAAAAAATATTTGGATAAATATTTTCTTTTTTTGTTAATGATAGAGTCGCTTTATGAACATGTTGGTTTCATTGGTTTTCATTAAACCAGATTTTATTAACATCATGTTTGCGGAACGGAACTATCCGGCTTGGTTTTGGCCATATTTAAACTAATAATTTCTCACAGGCATTCGAAATATATCGGAGCATATAAACCATTCTAATAAAAAACCATTTATCTATTATCTATAAATAAGGCGGCCAGCAAACCATAAACAAAATGTTTGAAGCAGCTCAAATTTTGCACCAGATTCGACTGGATTTTTGATAAGTGGTACGGTTCACAGTTTTGGGTTCGGAGTGGGAGAAGTGGTTTAAGATCCGCATTCAAACCGGTTTTTTTGTGTAGCCTTGAACTCCAAAACTTTTGTTTACTCTCCTCTCTTTCTCTCTCTCTCTCTCTCTCTATCTCACTTTCTTTGTTTCTCTCACGCATTATATATTTTTCTCTGTCTCTCTCGCACTCTCTCAAACTCTCTCGATCCGTATCTGTATTTGGAATTTCCATAGTCTCTTGGCAGCTGGGTAACGCACAAAACATGGGGCCGAAGAAGCGTGCCAGCGTCGCTGAGCGCCTCCAGCGCTCCGCAACAGCTGCCCCGACGACGACGTCAGCATCGGCGGCGACGGTCTTGTCCGGAGCGCCGACGACGTCAACGGCAAAGAAACGCAGCGGCGGCAAGCAGCAAAAGCTAACGGATGAGCCGGATGAGAAGAAGTGCGCAAAATCGGAGGCAATAACAACAACAACAGCAACAACAACAACAACAACGAAGCGCCAGCAGCAGCAGCAAGCAACAACTGCAGTTGCAACAACAACAACAACACCAACAACTGGCAGCACTGACAAACAGGAGAAAGCTGGTGCCGCTGCTGTTGCTGCTGATACTGCTGCTGTTGCAGCTGCTGCTGCTGCTGGTGCTGGTGCTGGCTGCAATCAGTTGAAGCTATCGCCGGAGGAGCGTCAGGAGGATGGCAAAGCGCGTGCAATAAATAAAATGCTCAAAAGTTTGGACATTAAAATCCATGGCTTTGACAATCTGCTGCCGAGCGGTGAGGAGCGCATGAGCGAGGGTCTCAAGTCATCCATATCGGAGAACGTCAAGACCAAATCTCGTGCCGCTGCGGTCAAGGTCATAGCTAGCCTCAATCCTGGCAAGCCGATCGCCGTCAAGCGACAGCGGACGGACGCACAAGAGACGACAGGCAAGTCCGATAAGGATAAGGACAAGGACAGGGACAAGGACAAGGACAAGGAGAAAGAGAAGGATGAAGCGCATTGCGATAGCAAAGAATCAAGCGGCACCAAAGCTGGCAAGTCGTCAGCCAAAAAGGCCAAATTGGAGGCGCCATCAACGAATGCGGGCAAGGTCAACAAATTGGCGACTAAGAAATCAACAGCAACAGTTGCTGTCGAGCAGCAGTCGCAACCAGCCAAGAAAGACAAAACCAGGGCCGGCAAAAAGACGCAAACAGCAACAACAACAACAACCGCAACCGGAACAACAACAACAGCAATAAATGAATCGGAGCCGGAGAAATGCAAAACGCGTGCACAGCTCGATTCGAACACGGAGCTGGTGCAAATGGAACTGGAGGAGATTAATAGCACGCCAGTGCCAACATCTACGTCGGCGACGGCGACGCCAACGCCAGCAGCGACACCCACCACGCCGACGCCAACGCCAACGCCCGCCATGCCACACATGGAGGCAACGCCGACGGGCTGCGGCATTGCAACAACAGCCATCGTTTCGACAGCGGCGCCCGCCAAACAGCGACCCAAAAACAAATATAGTAAAACATCCGCGGCAAAGGCACGACTGCAGCAGGCCTGCAGTAAAACGGCGCTCAGCTGCCTCAAGGATGCCAGCAGCAAGGATGATATATATGATTTCAAGTCCGGTTCCGAGGATGAGGGCCCCATCAAAATGGTGCTGCCCATGCTGAAGGAGTTGCGTGACTTTTCGGACGAGGACAACAAGCCGCTGAAGCAGCTGGAGCAACATCTAAGCACCAACCACGAAAACCCAATTGTTAAACAGGAGCAAACAGCAACAACAGCAGCAGCAGCAACAGCAGCAGCAACAGTTGATACCGTGGAACAAAAGCCCGAAATGCAAACAAAAGCTGTTGGCAAGAAGCAAGCCAAGCTTAAGATAAACACGCCAACGCCAGCAACAGCAGCAGCAGCAACAGCAGCAACAACAGCAGCAGCAGCAACAACTGTTGCCGCCAGCAGTAGCAGCAGCAAGAGCAAAAAACAAACGGCAGCAAAATTAAAACAACAACAGCAGCAACAGTTGCCGCCAAGCGATAGTTCGCATGCGGATAGCAGCGACTCCGAGGATGAGAAGAAGCTGAGCATCATGTATGGAGCGAAGCGTCATCGGATGGCCTCACTGAATGCACTGGCCAAGGTGCAGTGCCTCTATGAGAATGAATCGCGCACCGCCCACGAATTGGGACTGTCGAAGGCGACGCAGCAGCCACCGCGGATACGGACGCTCGATGGCAGCGATGATGACAACAATCGTGGCGATCTGCCGCCGGACAAGGAGCGCGACAAGGATAGGGACAGGGATAGGGATAAGGATAAGGAGCGTGACAGGGACAGAGATAAGGAGAAGGAGAAAAGTGAGGCGGATAAATCAAGTGTGGCGGAACCGCGACGCGAACTGCGCTATGTGCCGGGCGGACGGGGTGTGGGCAAGCATTGGGAATTCGATAGCGATAGCGAGGCGGAGGAACTGCAACTGCATCGACTCCAGCAACAGAAGCAGAAGAAGAAGCTGCCCAAGAAAACGCCGGCGAAGAAACAACAACAGCTCAACGAGACCGAGTCCAAAAAGAAGAGTCAGAAAAAAGTGCAAGCGGCCGAGGATAGTGGCGATGATGCAACCGATGCCCACCAACACCATCAGCATCATCATCAGCAACAACAACAACAGCAGACGGACGAGACAAAGGAGAAACAGACAAAGACATCGGCGCCCAAACAGCTGCCCAAGAAGCGTAAAAGCGTCTTCACCGAGGAGCTCATCGGTGACTACAAAGGCATCTTGGCACGCAAACGGATGGCCAGCCTAAATGCCAGCGCCATTGTGGCGGCCACTTATGAGGTGGAACGGCATCTGGACAAGAATCTCGACAGCGATTGCAGCAGTTTCGAGAGCTACGATGAGCTGGACATGTTCCCCAACAATAGCAAGGCAATAGCAGCAACTTCCACGTCGTCAACGATGCCATCAACGTCAGCGTCGACGTCAACGAAAGCGCCTTCAAGCAAGGCACAGGCGGCGGCTAAAGCGGCACATGCCGCTGAGCTGTTGCACCTCAAAAGGGAGGCCAAGGAGACGAAGGAGCGGGAGGCGAGGGAGGCCAAAGAACTGAAGGAGCTCAAAGATAAGCCGCAGAGTAATATGATCGAGGAGAGCAACGATTCCAAATACTCCAAGGAGACAAAGGAGACGAATACGGATACAACGATCACAACGACAACCGGCTATCGTGGCGGTGACTCCAGCAGCGCCAAGGATACCAAGGAGACGAGTCGACCGACATCGTCCAGTGTGGTCATCGTACAGGATACGGATGTCACCATTACCGGTGTCTATGTGAATGCCAGCAATGGTGCCGCCCAGGAGGCATACTGTAAAATGCAATATCGTGTTCAGTCCAGCGTCACCGAGGAGCGTGTCCTGCGGCCCAGCTCGGTGGAGCCACCCAAATCCTATACACCACTCAGCGCTCTATCCAGCATGCTGCCACCCGGCGCCAATTCTGGCCACAGCGAGGGTAAGTCTCCATTCAAGTTAATAGTAAACATTTTGAAACTTTCGTTGAACATTCGAATTCGCAAAGCAAAGAATTGCCAACATTTTTCAAATATCAAAAGTAATTTTAAGCTTAGCTTTGAATTTGTCTTCACAAATTTCAAGTCAAATTTGTTTGTTGTTTTTCTTGTTGAAGATTTCACATATTTATAAAAAAGTTTCCACAGATTGTATGACATTTTCTGTCTCCCATGTTTTATTACACTTAATTTAATTGTCTTTTATTATTTAATTTTCACAAAAGAGAAGTTGCTATTTGTTTAAAGTTATTCGAAAATAGAAATTGTTTAACTTCATTAGGAAATCATTTAAAATGTGTACTTAATACAGAAACCCAACTGATTACTCCTCCATTATTATAATAATAGTATTCTTCGTGCATCTAAGTGGCTAACAAAAGTTCAGTTTTTTGTTGTGTTTGTGTTGCATTTGTTTTTTTTTTTGCTTAACCCTCTATTGTCCCACATCGCCTTTAAACCTAAGTTAAGGCCTCAGTTTATTTTTGCAATTATTCGCTTGTCTTGTAAGACCCACAAAAAGATCGTCAAAACTTTCAATAATAATAATTTCAATAATATCAATTTTTTAAATTTAATATGTATTAGTTGAGGCTGTTTGAAGGCGCTCTGGGGCACTAGAGGGTTAATTTAAATAGTTTGTCTTCGCAGGCATGAAGACTGTGGGAAAATGCATTGTAATTATGAGTTATGCGTAGGGTTTTCCATATCATTAATAGTACAGCTGCAATAGTTTTAGTAGAACATATACTAATTAAGGGATATTCATCATTATAACTGAAGCTTAAGACTCGAAATGGTTTACCGATACCCAAGTTTGTATTACAAGATTGAAGCCAAAGAGGTAAACAATCAGAACTTCACTACTAACTTGGCTGGTTAATTCGGAAAATCAATTTCGCCACTTAATAGTTTGTTTGGAGAGCGAAGAAATAATATTTACTAGTAAATATCGAATACGATGACTGGGTAAGCTATTATTAGGTATTATTAGTATTCAAGTTAAGACAATGAAGCGCAAATAGCTGATCAGGTGTGTTCAAAAAGTATCGCGAATTTTGAATTTTCGCGGGTTACGTATAATCGAATTTCGATTTTTTTGTAGCGTTATGTTGGTACTCATGTCTCTCACTTATGCCGACAAGCTCGGCCATTTTGAATGTTCACTTAATTGTTGACAGCTGCTTTGCTTGCACGTGTTTTGGATCGTCTTCGATTTTTACCTATTCAAAAAAATGGATCAAAGAACCTGTATCAAAGAATAGGACCAGGACAATAAAGTCTCGATTAAAATCGATTAATATGCTTGTCAGAAAATATTTACGCTAATGGCCATCTCGGCCTCCATTATCTATACAAATATTTGAAGTTCGTTTTGTTACACACCGATTCAATGCTGCTTGGGGCACTTAAGGTGCCGATGCAGCCCCATAAGTTGCAGGGGCAAATTGCAAAAAGCTTCGATACAAAACGATTAGGTAATAATTATAGAAAAATATGACACGCAATGTTTGTTGCAACATTTTCAATTTCAAGATTTTTTTTCTCACAGATCAATATTTAAAATATTTACTGTTTCCGTTTTTATTATTATTTTTATTTTTAAATAATAGAAAATTGAGAAATACTTGAGAACTTGAGAATATGCTCAAAATGCGATCTGATGAATCAAAAGTGGATTGAATTCTGGCTTAGACGATAATCATTATTGATTGAATATTTGAATATTTGTTTACCACAGCACACAGCTCACCGCCGCTGCCGGTGCAACCGCCGCCGCCACATATGCCACATGTGCTGTTGCCGTGTGAACCGCTCAGTGCGGGCATGTATCATGCACCGGATTTGGGTCTGCATACGGAGCACATGCCGCCGGATCATCATGGTCCACCGCCGCCATCTTATGCAGCCGCTGCGGCAGCAGCTGCAGCGGCCGCTGCCGCTTACCATGCACATCAGCTGGCGCCCGCTGGCAACGGTGTGTTGCATATGCATCATCAGCATCAGTATGCGGCCGCCCATGCAGCGCATGCCGCACACGCCCATCATTATCAGCAGGCCGCCGAGTATCATGGCGGTCCGCCGCCGCCACCGCCGCCCCATCACTATGGTGGACCACCGCCACAGGGACACTATGGCCCGCCGCCGGTTGGACCGCTGCCCGTTGGTCCGCCAACGGTGCCGCCGGACCGTTGTGATGTTGGCTCGCCGCCACCATCGTATAGGGCCAGCGCATATCCGCCACCGCCGCCCGTTGGCCCACCACCAACGATGGGCGGTGGTGCTAGTGCATTTTGTGCACCCAATCCGCATCATCATCATCACCAGCATCAGCATCAGCCGCAGCCACAGCAGACGGGTCCGCCGCTACCTCATGATCCCAGCGGTAAGTTACGGGTCCACAAGAGACCAAAATATTTTACAAAATAAACTTTTCGCTTGGTTTTGTTGGTTCACAAATTGATTCTGACGTTTGCTGTGTGCTCCCCAACTAGGAGCAGGGTATCGGGAGGTTTCTATGTACATATATCCATCCATTGTGAAATGTATCAGTCTTCGATTGTATTGCCTTGTTGGATGCCACAGGCATAACTCATTTGTTGAAAAAATATTTGAAAGCAGCTTACTTCTATTAAAAAAGATAATCTTCTTTAAAATGGGATTTTTATTGAGAATTGATATAATTGCAAATATTTATAAATATAATTAAAACTAAAATTTGGAGCTAAACCAATTGAAATTTGTGCAATAGCATAAGAAACTGTGTAGCTGCATTATTATATTATTTTATCTACAAACAAAATGTTTTCGAATGAAAGCTGCAACACAAATAAGTATTCAAAACTGAGCATGACAAAAAAAAAAGAAAGAAACGATTCAAATAGAGTATCTCGCTTGCAATATTAAATTTGAGTTGCAACAATTTCAATTGACAACGGGCCAGGAAAACTGAAAACAGCTAGAGGCCGTATGCCTTTTATCACGCCCCCCGCCGTCACAGCACCATTATTGATTTTGGTTATCAGCAAACAATAAGCGACAATTTGTAGTATCGAAAAAGTTTTCAACGCATATAGCAACTTGTCCTGAGGCAATGCTCCATTCTGATTAGTTATTAAAGATGTTGCCAAAGCTGCAAACTTCAAGAATACACATATATATATATATATATATATGTGTGTGTGTGTGTGTGTATGTGTGTGTGCATGTGTGTGTCTGTCTGATGGCTGCTTAGTGTGTAGCAATTGCTTAAAGAGGATGTAAAAAATGCATTGCATATATTTAGGCGCGCGCATTGAAACTCAGCCGCTGTCTGTGTGTGTGTGTATGTGTGTGTGTGTGTGTGTGTGTGTGTGTGTGTGTGTTTGTGTGTGTTTGAGTGTTTGGCTTAAGGCGGAAACTGTAAGCAGGCAAGCAGCAAACGGAAACCGAGACCGAGTCCAGAGAATGCAAGCAAAAAGTAAACATGCTGCACTCACTCTCGCTGTCGCAGTCGCCGTCGCCGTCGCATTCGCCGTCGCCGTCGCAGTCGCCGTCAGCCTTAGTTACGCGCAGCGAGCAACTGAGGAGCCAGCCAACCTCCATTGATGTCATTTACCTCTTGGTACAGACACACACACACACACACACACACATCTATACGTATATTTATGAATATGTATGTGTGTATGTATTTATTTATAGACGCGGACGGACGTGTTACACACAGACAGACAAACTAATACGACTGACTGCATGTGGCAGAAAGCTGCGTTAACAGGCGCCTGAACGTGTGCTACATCTTTTTTTTGGCTACATATAAGCAAGCACAAGGTTAACAATAGAGTCATTCAGTCAACGCTGCCTATCGATAATATTGCCAATCATCGGGCATTACATTACATTACATTACTTACATTTTGTTATTCGGTACAATATATATACAGATGTATATATAAATGTGTAAAGTTTTTATATATGTTTATATATGTTTACAGCAGGTTAGACCTTTAAATTCGTCAACACTTCATCAATAATTTTGTTTTCAAGCATCGATTTGTTATCGATAGATACTTATAGCTAGTGATATCATTTCTATCGAGATGCTTAGCTGCATCAGATATTTAAATCTGTCTATATATATTGATATATATATTTATATATATTTGCATTGCTAATATCTAAGAAGCACAGATCTGTACTTAAATCTGTAAATATACTGTATTATTTGCATATATCATTGCCTAAGTGTGCAACTCAAGTTATTTATTCATATTCATTCGGCTGACTTTAAGACTTATGAGCTTTCTGCACTTATGGTGTCAATCAGCTTAAGCGCTGATTCACGACACCTTTACACTCATTCAGTGTGACTGCATTCATTCATTAAGCTGTTATTCATATGCTATATGCTATATGCCATTTACCATTTGCCGTTGATTGCACAGTAGCTTGCTATAATAAGTAGGCTACCATTTAGGAGTGTTCCACATCCAGTTCTGTGCATGTGTGAGTGTGCGTGTGTGTGTGTGTGTACTAGTTATATGTATTTCAATTGTATTGTTCTCATCCATTCGTTTATCCTTGTCCATGCGTCCACGGTGTCCGCCGTGAGTGTTTGCATTTTACGCTGTGTCGACAGTGGATAATTCATTAGCACATGTTCTATTTGACGTTCGTTCATCCATGTTAAATTACACACCCACGCACACACACACACACACAGAAGCTAAAATGAGAGCTGGCTGCGCTGCGCTCGTCCTGTTCCCCCTGCCCCCTCTGCCTTGCTGCTGCTGCTGCGTCTCTGTTACAAGCTGCTGATAAGCGCCAGCAGCGATATATATGAACAGAGAGTGAGAGAGCGAGAGAGAGAGAGAGCACATTTATAGCGAGAGTGCAGTAAGGATAGTGTGTTTTTTTCTTCATTTTTTGCTGCTTTCCATATTGTTGTTGGTTTTTTTTTCCTCTTTTTTTTTGAGTGTTGATTTCTTCTTTTTTTTTTTGCACACTGCCGGTTGGCCGGCATCGTTGTCGTCATCGTTGTCGTCGTCGTCGTCGTCGTCGACGTCGAGTTACGTTTTAGTGCTCATTTAGACGTCGGGACGACAACGTAACGTAACGAATCGATGGCGATGGCAACGATGCCAACGACGTTTGTGGTTAGAACACGAAGATCATAATGTGTATGCTGATGATGATGAATATGGTTTGATGATTTGATGGTTATGTCGTTTATAGTTCGAAGCGAGCGCTCGCCATGCATCGCATTGCGTATACGTAACGTGTAACGTGTATCGTGTATCGTGTATCGTGTATCGCGCGTGCTGTTGATGGATAATTTGTTGTTATTGTCGTCGCTTTTTTTTCCGTTTTTTTTATTGTTATTATTGTGCTGTGTCGTGTTGTTGTCGTCATCGTCATCGTCGCGTTGTTATTGTCGGCATTTGGCATGTTGTCAGCAGTCAGCAGTAAACAACAACAACAACAACTAGCAATTATTGTCTCGTGCCTTGTTCGCAACGTTTTCGGTTGATATTGCCATTGCTGCTGTTGCTATTATTGCTATAGCTATAATTTTAATTGGTATTAAACAAATCAAAAAACAAAAAGAAAAAGGAAACAACGCACGGTTTGTTGATGCACATTGCGATTGAGAAATGTGTTTTGAAAAACCCCGCCGAGAACGCACCGCCCCGCCCAAGTTGCAGTCAAGTGCCGGCTCCGGTTTCGTGCTTCGTATTCCGTGTTTTGTCGTACAATCATGCGGTCGCAGACATCCCAGCATGCCCCAAGCTCGGTGCTGACCATAGATCTAATTAGCGTTGCATTTTCCAGTTAATTTTAATTGAAACTGATTTATGAACAACGCAATTTTTTTTTAACTGCGCCGAATTATTTTCATTCTCTGTACCTCTCTCTCTTTCTCTCTCTCTCTCCTTTTCACTTTGCGTTTCTCTGTGCATTCATTTGTTTTGTTGCTGCTGACGGCGGTTTTTTTGTTGTTGTTGTTTTGCCTCTGTTCTTTTATTCTATTGAGAAAAAGCTAGAAAAGCATCCGGCTAGCGACGCTCAAAATTCTCTTCGTGTACAGGCACAGGTGACAAATCTGTCGCTAATAAGTCGGTTTTTATTTTATTTTATTTTAATATATATGTCAATTGCACAAATTATTTCTTTAAAATATATTAATTTTTTAAATATTGATTTAATGTTTCTGTTTTTGTATCTATAATATTTTTTGAAAGGTTTTTGTGTCAATAATAATATTGACAGAAAATTATTCATTTTCCTTATTTATAAAATGTATTTGAAAAAGTTGTCTGTTGCTAGTGAGAAATATATTTTTCAGATGGAAAAATGTATCAATACTGATTTAATGTTATGTAAACAAATAAAAAATCCAATCACTCAATAATAGAATTAATTGAAGAAAAGTAATTCGTTGGTGAAAACGTAGCTGTTCAGAGAGCCACACAAAGTGTGGCGAAAATCAAATCGCTTGCGACGCGTTTGTCGGTTGACATTGTGCGCTGCATTCTGTCTTCTTTGGGAAGCGCTGCAGCAGAAGCAGCAGCAGCAGCAGAAGCAGCAGCAGAAGCAGAAGCAGAAGCAGAAGCAGAAGTAGTGAGCGCTAAGTCGCGCCTCTCCATACTATGACGCGCGCTCTCTCTCTCTCTCTCCATGTATATATATGTATATATATATATATATGTGTTTCATATACGCTCTCTTCATCTTGCACTCTCTGAATCCGCCGTGGCTCTCGAGACGTTTAGCTTTGCGCTGCGCGCCACATAAAAAGCTAACGGCAGAAAATCGCATCGCTATCGTCGTCATTTGTTTTAGTTTTAGTTTTTGTTATTGCTGGTGCTGCCTGTCTTTATTTTTTTCTTTGTTTGTTTTTTTTTTTTTTGCTAATTTCTTATAAGAATTTTCTTGAACAATTTTCCTGGTGCGTTGCGTCGCTTTCGTTGTTGCCGTCCTGGTTTTTGACTAGAAGTCGTTGGCAGCGCCGGCAACTCGTTCTTTTTTTTTTGTTGCGCTTATTGCTGTTGCTGCTGCCTGCAACTGTTTCTTTTTTTTTGCTGAGTTTGTCACCGCTTAACGGTGCTTTTCGGTCAAGCATGTGTGTGTGTGTGTGTGTGAGAATCACTTGCAAGCTGTACCCTGCAGTGGGCGGTGGCTGTTGCCTGCTTTCTGTCTGTGTCTCTGCTCCTTTTGCATCGCTCTTCTTTTTTGTTGGTCCTCGTCTCGCTGTTAGCTCTTATCTGTTATCAGCTATCAGCCCAAGCCGCACACACACACACACACACACATAAATAGAAGCACATTGTGCAACATTTGTGTGGCATGTGCTGTATACAAATCGACATACAATGCTCTACATTTAACTAGCGACAGACAGAGACAGAAGGCATATGAAAACCATAAACAGACAGCGACGTAGAGAGTGAGAGAGAGAGAGATCGACAGAGAGAGAGCAAGAGAGAGACAGAGAGAGACATAAAAAAATGGAAAATGTAAACAGATTCATTGGGGCAACTGGCGCTGACACATTGCAACGAGCAGCCCTTCGACTCATCAGCAGCCATTCCTCCCCTTCCTTCCCTTCCACGACCCGCTTGCTAGCGGTGTGCATTTAGGCCACAAAAATGCCATCGCTGACAATGTCCAAAAAAGCCAAGCACAAACAGAACATACAAAATAAGAACAACAAAAAACTGAAACCAAACCAAAAAAAAAGAACAGAAAGAAAAACAAAAACAAAAAATAAGCTCGTATGCAAAGAACAAGAAAAGCAGCGTCAGAAGAATGGGAATGCGAACAGGAATGCATATATCGAAAGAAAAAAATATAAATCGTACACCCTTCCTCCCACTTTTCACTCTCCTCATTCGAAGCCCCCCAAAGTTGGAACAGACTCTCCCCCAGCACACCACAACACACCCTCTGCCTGCGGTGCGCCAATGTTCGACAAATAAATTTCGAAAATTCGCGTTGAAAATAAGTCGACGTGAGTGACACATAAAAAAGTGAGTGTGCAGAAGTCAGCGGAGGGGTGGAGTGGTTGGAGTGGGTGGAATGACTTATCCCAGTTGCGTACTGGAATACATTGAGCAGAACTAATATTACCTGGCCACCATCCAAACATGACCTGTTCCCAGATGATACGATGTCGACTTATCCAGCTGACACAATGATTAGCTTCGGCAGTTTTCAGCGACATAAACACATACACGTATGTCTGTGTATGTATGTGTGTATATGCATGTGCACACACACATAGGCATGTGCATAAATAGATGCCATGTGTGTATTTGTACTTAACCCATTAAAAGCCAAGACCCACAAAACAATGGAATTTTTATGGTTTTATGTTTTATTGTTTCGGTTTTGGTACTTTAGACTATCATAATCGAATATATTTATATATATATATATATATATATATATATATATATATATATATATATATATATATATATATATACAAATGAACGGATTTTGGATTAATGTATTACTTACATGTGCAGATTAACATTTTTGGAAAAAAAAAATAATAATAATACTAAATCAGTCTTCCTACCCCTATTCCTGATAAGCTATTAGTCTATTTATATGGGTTTTTCGATTTTGTTTGAATCAAAACTATTTTTTTGAATTTTTCGATTAAATCCGTTTTCATAGGCTCTTTTTTGTATGAGGCTATATCGACTAGAGCTGAGACTGGAGTATCAATTCGAACGGACGTTTGCAATTGAATATGCTGGGCCACAAACAATGCCATCGAGTATGGTATTCCCGTCATGTGGCAACGTGCCTGCGGGGCAAATGCAACCGACTGCCACCTTCAATCGTGTTGATAATGGCGCCGACAGCAACTGCGGCAGCTGTAGCATTATCCGACCTTTCGTCACAGACACATACATATATATGCAAAGTACACCTGGAAAAATTCTACTTGAAAACTTTAAAGTTTTTTTTTTGGTTGTGTTTTTCTTTTAGAAACAATTTTTGAATATAAGAAAAAATGACCAAAACTACGGTAATTTTTTTGACCAGTACTGTAATTTGCTGCTTCAACTTTTAGATCAGCGTTTAGCTGGTCAAATGAAAATATAATCTACAAAAATGCTAATTTTGGAAAATAAGACATCTTTTATCGAAAAGAAATTAAGTAAGAAAACTCTGGTTTTTAGAAATATATATTTTCTGAATAATAAGGTGTGTTACGCTTTTTATCTGAGTGTACTAATTGGCCCAGTGGCTCGCCTCATGCCACCAATTGCCACTTGCCAACTTGCCGCGCTCTGTGCGAAAAAGCAATTTCGCTGCACGCACATATCCATATTTTGGTGTTGATGGGTTCGTTTCCTTTTCCGGCGGCGGCCATTTTGTTCTAGTTTGCACTGCACCTGTTTGATTTGACAGTCAGTGTGCAATTTTCGGTGAATTTCCTTGCAACGCTTGGGGGCAGGTAGGCGGCGTGGCTTACCATTTGAATGACAGATTTATTTATATAACATTTTGCTGCCACACGCCTCCATTGGAAATGCGTGTGTGTTTGTGTGTGTGTGTTGTTAGTGTTATATATATATATATATATATATATATATATATATATATATATATCTATATATGTTTGCTTCCCTGTTTGCCTGCTTGCCTGAACTTGCATGTTAACTCAGTGAGCAATTAACAGGCAATTTGCGAGTGCTGCCAGCGCTTATAATTCTCGACTAACAACACACACACACACACGCACACATACACCCACACACAGACGCACATACAAAAAGGTGTCAAAGCCAAAAGAATTGTGTACAGGAGCATTGTGACTACAAACACAGAAATCATAAAATCTGATTTGACACGCAAAGTTACAACTGCCGCAGCAGAGCAGAGCATAGAAAGAGACAGACAGAGAGAGAGCGAGAGAGAGTGAGTGAGTGGGCGAGATGGGATTAGTGGACGCCATACACAACCTGTTAGGATAAGAATTGGCGTGAAAATGTTGCAGCCAACATTATGACGAAGATTATTTATTGTCCGAAACGTTTTGCTGAAACACAAATAAGATGCAACTGACAGAAACAGCAACAACAACAATAACAAACGAAGCAACAGGCTTAAGCCACACACTTCTTCGTGTGTAGACTACTCAGTTAGCCAAGTACTTTAAAAAATAACAGCAAATAAAAATGTCTTTATTTTTCGCCAAGGAAAAATAATTAATTTGCATATAAACATTATCTGTTAATTGACATAATCAGTCAATATGTAAAAATAGAGGCAATTAAAAATAATTCTAAATGTATATTTAATTCATTTATGACGCTCTTAACAAGGCTCACAAATGCTAAATAAGCAAAACACATCTAAAGTTAAGTCAATTAATAAAATGGAAGAAAGATAAATCATTGCGTTCAATTGCGGCGATTATCAGGTTTTACCCAGTGGCTGTCAACCTTGACACACAATGCAGAACACGGAACGCGAGCTGAGAAGGATTTTGACAAGGACACAATAATCCAAGTACATTCAATGCATAAATACAGACAGACAGGACAGACAACTGGACACAAACCAGTCCAGTTTATTGTGGCAATTTCGACACGGCATTGCTGCTGGCCAACAGCTAAGCAAGCTGAGCTGAGCTGAGCTTGCCTACCTCTTTCTCTCTATCTCTATCTATCTGTAGCTCTCTCTCTCTTTCTCTCTCTCTCTTTCACTCTCTCTTACGTTTTACGTGGTACTCATTTGCCTAATAGAACCATTATCGACGCCTACACGTACGCTGAATAATAACCCAACAACGGGGGGCGTTACGTATACCTCAAACTCGCCTATGCTGCTGATGATAATGATAATTGTAATGATGATGTCGATTTTGATGTTGATGTTGATGGTGATAATGATGATGGGCAGCAATAAGCTGAATAACCACAACAGAAACAACAGGTTCGCACTGCCGCCAACCACAAGCCAACTCATCGGGGGCACTGCGGTCTGTGCATGTGTGTGAGTGTGTGTGTGTTTGTGAGTGTGTGTGTGTGTGTGTTTGTGAGTGTGTGTGTCAGTCAGATATTTAGAGTGTAAAAAAAGAGGCATTTTAATCAGTTGTGATAGCCGGTAACTAGTAAGTGAGTAGATGAGACCTCCCTTCGATTATGCCCATGTGGGCAATTAAATGCCTGGTGAAAGGAAGGATCACAGACAAAGGCGAACACGACGGATACAAAATAATAAAAAAAAAAGCAACAACATGTTCCGGTTTAACTATTGCCTTGGTCAGACAGACGCAACGAATATCTGGAAAAGTATCTGCACTCAGAAAAAATATGTTTCGAAAGCTAAAATGTTTCCCATTTTTATATCAATAATTTCTTAATTTATGAAAAAAAAATTTCTTAAAATTAAATTGGGGGTTTTCTCTATTTTGCTATATACTTAATTAATTATAAAACAAATTTCTAAAAAGTCGAAATGCAAATGGGAAAAAAATCACACGGAACAACACGGCTCCATTTTAATGTTCCTAATTTTGAGTCAAGTTGAAAATTCAGTATTCTAGTTTTAAATTAAAGAACTTGAATTCTTAGTTTGAGCTTATGTTCAGATTGCTTTATACGAACCTAAGTAAATAAAATAACAACTAAATAACTTTCGCTTAAAGTAGTTCTGTAACTTAACTGGTGAGTGTAAATGCGTTGCATAAGATTCCAATGAAGTGTGTACATAATTATCGCGTGAGTGTTTTGCATCAACTTTTCAGCAAAAGAGGTAAAAACTTTGTTTTAAAGTTATGTGAACACACACAAGTTGTAACTTGTGCACTTAAAGCTTAAAGGCATCGAGAGGTCAAACATTTGGTGACATTTTGCGGCTTTAGTGGCTTTTCAAAGTATTTTCCCTAGCAGACTGCATTTGACAATGAGCCGCGATGGATGAGTAACCGTGGGTGGCATGGTATCAGCAATGTGGCAAACATGGCACAAAGCAAAAGCCACTGAATGCCACATATTCAGCAACCAACCAAGGGACGAGTGCATTTTTGGGGGCAGGGATTACAAGGACGAGACAGTCGAAACGCGAGAAGCGCTCACGAGGCCAACTGGTAGGGGGTGTTATGAATGACATGGAGGGTAAGGGGAAGGGATGTGTGTGTGTGTGTGTGTGTGTAGGTGCTCAAATATGTCAAGGCAATTTGGTTTTGGTGGTGTCCTGTCAACCCCTTTCGATTTTTTCTTTGTCAAACTTCTACAAGGACAATAACAATCCAGTTAAAAGTCGACAGCAATCTGGTGTACAACAAGGCCTCGCTTTTACAAGAAAATTCATTGCATTTCAAATTTCCACGAGAATTTGGCTGAAAGCCGTCGTCTTCATGCCAATGAAAAGTTCGAATTTTCATATACTAATTGGCTTACCAGCTTCAATCAATGCTTGCATTTCTCTATAAGCCCGGCTAATATTATATTTAAAACATGTATTTTGCAAAGTTTATTATATCATAATAAAAATAATAAATAAAGTGCAGCTTGTCACAGTTTTGGAAAAATGTACTAAGCAAGTAAAAAAAATTGTTGAAATATATTAGTTGAGATTTTAACTGGTTCAAGAGGGGCAACAACACGTAGCTCTCCGGCTTAGGTGATCGGTGCTCCATATTCCTCAACAGCATCGCCATAAGAATCGATATAGCCAAGTTCATCGGTTCGTCTATCTTAAAGTTTTAAAGCTATCCTAATGAAACTTGGTAAATATGCGTCTTTTTACTTCAGCGAACGAATCGACTACATATATATTTTACAGTTGCTTTAAATTGTGGGATTGAGTTAGTCGTAGACTACTTGCCACCGTTTCTGATATCATTTTTCTTACGCTTTTCTTTATTCATTTGCAGCACTTGCAGCAGTCGACAATACTGATTATCACAACACTTAATCATTCCGAATGGGCCCCTCTTCTCTGTTCGACTTGCTCTCTCTCTCTCTCTCTCTCTCTCTTTCTGTCTCACTCTCGCTCTCTCTGCCTGTCTTGCTGTCTGTCTGTCTGTCTGGTGATCTTCATAGTTAGCCTTTGCACGCTTGGACGCTTCTTCATTTTTGTTTTTACTGTTGTTGTTGTTGTTGTTGTCCCTAGAGGCTTTCGTTCTCACGACGCTCCTCTGCTCACAATTTTCTTGCCATGTGCAAGTAAGCGTGACCATTTTGACATTATTATCCCCAACCATTGTCCCTCTACTCTCCTCTCTCACCCCCCCCCCCCCCACCTCCCCTCCCCCTGTCGTTAGCATACTTATGCACATTATACGCTTTACATATCTCTCTCTCGGTCTCTCTCTCTCTCCCTATCTCTCGTTGTTTCTCTTTTTGTGTCTTTCTTTCTGTGGGTTTCTTTGGTTGTACGCTGTTCGCTTCGTGTGCGTCCACTTTTCATTTCCGTTCTGCTTTGCATTTTGTGGGCAGACACATGTGTGCCAAAAATCTCACGATGCCCTCGCGTAGAGTATCCATCGCCGTTACAGCTCTCAGCTGAGTGTATCTGCTCTTGTCTGTTGTATCTGCGGCTACACATTCTTTTTGTTAGACAATGACGGGACGCGGTGTCGGCGTGTAGGCTTTCAAACAAGTTTGCCAGCATGGTCAAGAGCATTAAAAACCAAAAAAAAAGCAAAAAAACAGCAAAAAAATCAAGAAAAAAACTATATATACAAATTTGGCTCACAAAACGTAAGCCAACATGAGAACTACAAGAAATAGAAAAGAAATTAAACGTAAGCAACATGCGCCTGAGTGAGTACAGCCAAAAGCACAGCTGACTCCCCCCGTTGCTCCCCCTCGCACACCACCACCACCCCCCCCCCCCCCCCCCACTCTTCTCTCAAATGGGCAATTACAGGCATATAAGGTTGGTGGGAGGGGGAGGGGGTGCAATTGGGGACTTACAAGTTTCGGGTGTGAGCATTTTCACACAGGCGACTTTCACCATTGCATTTGGGAGCCTGCCCTTAATATATCCGAGATGTAAAGATACACATGGAAACATGCACGCAAACATATCTGGCGAATATGCAATAATGGGTCAAGGGTGCTCAGTGCTCGCTGCTCGTTCCTTTCCCCCCACGGCCCCACGTCACCCACCACCCAAAATGGAGAAATGAGCGATGTATGCGCTACTTGAATGATTCACCTTTAATGGATTTGCTGTATTCATGGCCGTATTCATGAGTCATGCAATGCGCCTGGTTGAGCGACACCCCCCCCCACACACACACACAGTGTTATTCCCGCATTTCAGACAGTATTCAGCTTTTCAATTATATGGCTTCTCCTCTCTCTCGGTAGTACTGTTAGAACCACCACCATCAACATTAGGTCTTATCTTATCACCGAAAAGTGTGCAGAAATAAAATTCCACAAAAAAAAAAAAAAAAAAAAAAACTTAGACACTAAGAACTAAGAACAACTTTTAACAAAAACAGAAACAGATTCGCAGTTCGACAAAAAAAAAACCAAAACGCAGTTTATCTTTATCAACAGCAACAACGAATGAAATACAAATAAATTTCTTGCTTTGTGACAAAAAAAAGTACCTGAAACAAAAACAAAGCAAAGCGTTTTGAATCGCAACGAAAACTATCAAATACATATTTAAAAAAAAGATACACCAGCTGTCTAAGGCACGACGAAGATTACATACCCTATATATACATATATATATATATAAGTAAGAATAACATTGAAGAACAGACAAACACGGCTTCATCAACTGTCCTTATCTTTATGCTGAACAAGAATGCCTATATATATTTACTTAATGATTTTTGAGACTGTTGTCTTATTGCGACACTTCACGACAAAGTTTCAAAGGTATATTAAAAAAAAAAAAACAAAAAAAAAGGCAAAACAAAAACAATTCAAATGCTTTATCGCTAATTGCCGTCTGGATTTTTGTAGTAGTTGTTGTTGTCATTGGTATTGGCATTCAGAGTATTTGATATAAGGCAGATACCTATATAAAGGCGTCGATATTAACATCGATATTGGATCGTATTTACTTTCTATTAACTCGAAATGGCAGAGTTTGCCATTGGGATTTTCCAAGTTGCAGGTCTTTAATTTGATACTAATTTTTATTAGCACGTGTTAATGTGTTGGTATTGTGAAATATGTATTATGCATGAATGATGCCGAATCGAATTTAGAAAATGAATATGTAAATATGTTTATATGTATATGTATATTGTATAAGGCATAAACATAAAAATATATCTTCATCCAACTTAGTTTTGAACAAATATGTTTTAGTTTTGTTTATTATTTGTGTGTCTTCGATTTTTACCATATATGCCTTGGCATTGCATTTGTGAAAACCAGAGACGTTCGTTGTCGATTTAGAAAATTCGTGTCGAAAGTGGCTTAAACAAAATAACAAAGCTTCATGACACATAATATAAACAAACAAAAAAAGCAAACAAAGGCCAGACGACCGGAAAACGATCACAAATCCTTTCCAAACGGATCTTTTTGTCGATGTCGATAAATTCGATAACGATGACAACTACTCGATAACATTTTGTCATGTCACATGGCGACTTGCGACTAAATCGACAACGATGGCGCTTCCTTCCTCATAGCAACTAGCCGCCCACAGCTACAGCCGCAGCCACAGTCACAGCGGCTGCTGGCTATTTTTTACGCTCAATTGCTTGACCACGATAGAAGAGCGCCTAGCACGCTGCTTGTTGCTTGTGCGGTGTGAGAGGGGGAGAGTTTGTGCGTTCGGCTCGACATGGCTCGGTTAGTTCGGGTGCACGTCCTGCAACCAATCAGAATCGTTCGTCTGTCGCTGTCGCTGTTGCATAACGCGGGCAACATTTTCAGTTGCCTGCACGACGACTACTACTAGTGGACCACACAATGTAAAACGTATTACAAAAACCAGCAACTCAAGCCAGCTGCTCGCTCTCGCATATCCGAGTCTCTTTTTTTCTTGTTCGGTCTCTCAGTCAAACGTGTTGTTTCGGGTCGTATACTGCTTACCCTGCTCTCTTCAAGCCGCAGCACTGTTGCTGCCGTCGTCGTCGTTGTTGTCGTTGTCGTTCTCGTCGTTGTCGTCGTGTTCGTCGTCGTTGTTGTTGTCGCGACGCGGCGTTTTTAGTCGATGCGCTCAGCGCGAACATTTTCAGTGCTGCTCTACCTGTCGACTCGCTTACAACGCGCGGATACCGCATTAAAACGCGACGACGACGACGACGACGCCGCCGCGGCCGCAGCAGCAGCAGCGACGTCAGTGTAAAGTTTTGCGCGTTACTTTGACGTGTTGTTTTTCTTTTTGTTTTTTTTTTTGCGCGTTTTGTCGCTTTTGTTTTTGTTTTGTATTTTGCGCAGACAACAGCAACGCAACAAAGTGGCAAAGTTTTCGCCTCAGCCGTTGCTCATACGCCCCATCGCACACACACACACACACACACATATATATTCATATATATATATATATATATATATATATATATATATATATATATAGTATACGTATATGCATATGTGTGACGACGGTGACGTGCAAATTCATTTCGATCGCGCATAAAAAAAGTTTGTTTTTGTTTTCTGTGTTTGCTTTTGAGTTTTGGTGAAAAGTGCGCAACAAATGAAAATGCGCTTGCAATGAGAAATGCATAAATAATAATAATAGTAATAATAATAATAATAATAGTAATAATAATAATAATAATAATAACAACAACAACAACAACAACGACAGCAAATCAACACGAATTAATCAATTAATAAAAGTAAGCCTTCACACAAACACACACACACACATACACAGACAGCAAACGCACACATAAAACATCAGTCACACACTCACACACACACACTCACGCACACAGATGCAGCGCAACAAGTTTGCGCCTGACAAAATTTCCATTGCTTATTTGGCAATTTTATTTTGTTGGTTGCTGCAACAAACAACAACAACAGCAACTGCAGCAGCATATTTTCTGTTATGAATAACAACACTATTTTAAGCAAAGAAGCAACAAGTTTTTTTTGCTTGGCATCCTGGACTACATGCAACATCAACCAACAACATCAACAACAAGTAGCTAAAAATTGAAATGTGCCTTAACCAGAACGAGAAATTACTCGAAATTATATATGTATATATACACATATGTATGTACAAATAAATTATGTGTGCACACACACTCATACACACACAGTTGTAGATTTGTGTGCTGCTTTCTGATAATGAATGGAATTTCAGTTTTATTTATTTTTTTTCCCGCTAAATTTGCAGCGATATCAACAACAACAACAACAAAAGAGTAACAAATTCCAAAGCGTCGGCGAAATATGAATAGCGTTTAGTTAAGATTAGTTGAATATAGTTTGCAATATATGTATGTAATAATACAACACATTTATAGAGAGACACTTGGAGATATTCCTAATTGTTTACATTAAAATTGACTCTTTCTTTATGTGTAGAGGCACATATAATTCTATAGTCACTTTCGCTCATTGTTAATGTCTGCTTATTGTTGTTAATCCAATTGGATTAATCAGAACGTTGCGAAATTAAAGTTGAGAAGCTCAACATATGATGATGAAATCGTATTTGATTATTGAAATTCAACAAGAAAATTGAGAATTGCAATTGCATTTCAAATTGAAGATATATATATATATATATATATATATATATATATATATATATATATGTAGATATGGGATCACTTTAAATTTCTGCATTCATGCGGCAAGTTTTAAGCTTAGATTAGGTCTTATCGATCGCTGTTGATAGTATATGAATAATGATTCTTTTCATTTCATCAAATCGACAAATTGTTCTTCTTTTCCCGCTTAAACAATTCAACAGTTAATTTCTGCTTGATTATAATACATCTATTAGTTATCCTGATCCGTCTGAGCTTGATAGAAAAACGTTTAATTCGCTTTTCATTTGCACACACATTAAAAAGCATGCCTCCAAACATGCTTACTTTATATCAATGCACATTTTTCTGTGCATGTTTTTGTATATAAATACTCTTCATAATGCATTCGCTTATGCTGGTTATTTGTATTTTGTTGCTGACTCGTATCCTGGCATTGTGAGTCCACTAAGTACTTTATATATATAATATATATATGCTCAAAACTCCTGCTGTCTACTCCAGTCTTCGTTTTGCTGTTGTTCCTGTTGTTGTTATTGTTGTTACCGTTGTTGTCGAACACCTTTGACAGGGCGTTGTTGTTGTTGCTGCTTCTACTGTTTCTGCTGCTTGTGCCTTTGCACTTTAATTCCTGCTTCTTATTTAGCATCTGCGCCGGGTGTTACTCGACACACGGCACGGCAAGGCCTCGAATGTCAATAAGAAGCGGCTGTTGTTGCCACTCACTCACTCAGTCAGTCAGTCGGTCCGTCCGTCCGTCTGTCTCTCTGTCCTTCGGTGCGCCTGTGCCTGTGCCTGTGCACGCGCGCAGGACGTGCACACACACACACACACACACACACACACATGCACATACACTCAAGCGCCAGAAAATATACACACTTCCACATGCGATTGAGAGAGGAAGGCGGCAGCAAGGAAGCAACATGCATTCTCATTCTGCTCATTCCCATTCTGGCACTCATACTCATACTCGCACTCATACTCATACTCACACGCATACTCACACTAGTTCTGAGACTCATCCTTGTGTCCCATTCCCATTCCCCTTCGCCTTCGCCTTCGCCTTCAGCTTTCCACTCGTATTGTGCGGCGCTTATCCGTTTCAGTTTGTGCGCTCCTCATGAATGGATTGCACTTAAGCCGGTCGCTAATATGTTTGCCAGCCGTTTTACCGTTGCTCCCTACCTGCCCTGCTCTCTCTCTCTCGCTGTCTCTCGCTCTCTTTCGCTCGCTGTCTCTGTTTTTCTTTTGCGCTGCTGCTACCCTTTTGATGTTGTTTTTGTTGCTTGCGTAAGTCGAATGCGTAATCGAGAAGCAGCAAAAAGCTGTTGCTTCAATTTCATAAGCTATGACGCAGCAGCCAAGATTGTTGATATCATCATCGTCATAATCATCATCATCACCATTGTAATCATCACAATTATATTTAATCATTGGGTAACACTACACATCGATATACACTAAATCAATGATAGCGCAATAGTCTACCAGAGATAAGTAACTCTGTCATCAAGTCAACTACTCAAGCAACTTCAGTTTCGAATCTGCAAGTTATTTTTGCATTTCAACATTTGGCTTAAGCGAAACACAAAAAGACTGTCGAAAGTTATTCACATTTAAAATCAACTTTAAAGCTAACCGAATTTTTCAACAGCTGCTTAGAAAATGAAAGCCTACAATTCTAGTTCGATGCAAGTCAAATGCATTTCTTGAATCACAATAACTATTTCAGTAGATTTAATTGTTCATTTGTATTTTATGATGTGTACATGTACATATCAATATATATATGTATTTATGTACGAAAGCCCACTAAAGTTGCAGACAGAGAAGTGGCAAACTCTATTTATATTATCAGCAGGTGCTAACAAGTTATAATTTTAAGCCAGTTTGACACAGAAATCTCTTCCAACCAAATGCCAACCCAATTCCAACTCTTTAATGCCACCGAAAACTGTTTTAATTTTCGCAAAAGATCTGCGTAAATATGCCTTATAAGTAATTTTTTTAAATATTTATTTTATTCCATATTTATATTTATATATTATGTACTTTTTTTTCATTTTTAGTTCAGTTTTCTGAATCATATATTTCTACGCTAATTTAGCAACAGTTGCTAATATGTTTTCGCCAAGAAGACAAATAAAACTGAATAAATACTGAATCAAGTTATTTTGCTGCATGTGGCAAGTGTATAAAAAGCAGCCAGCTGACTTGCTGCGTCAATTTATAATTCGAGAAAAACTAAATATTTAAATCTGTGGATACATTTGTGTCGCCTCCGATAAGGAAATTAAGTCAACAAATAACTAAATGTAGCAGAAAAAAAAACCAATTACTGCAAGTGCACAACCTATATACACTGATAATGCTATAGTATATATATATATATATATATATATATGCACATATGCACATATATAGATAGATATATATGTATATATACTTGTGCGTATATTGGCTTTTTGGTTTGGGCTTTCGAGGTTTATCAGAAAGTGGAAAGTTTCGCAATGCTTTGAAATTAAGGGTTGTCCCGTTCGATGCTCAGTTATTCAGACGTATACTAATGCACACACTCACACACTCATACACTCACAGCTGTCAGCTGGTCTTTAGGGTTATGTTTGTACTTCTTTTCATTTTCATTTTTTTTTTTTTGGCTCTTTTGCATGGCATTTGAAACTCGTTTCTCGTGCGACGTATTTTAAAAATGTCCTTGAGCGAAAATTTGCCATCGCTGTTGTTCTTGGTAGTTGCTAGTTACTGTTTCCTGGCACAGTCCCTAAGCAGACATTTTCTCTGCCTTTTTAAAATATTTTTTTCTTGTCTTTTGCTATGGGAACTCTTGGCAAATTTGCATTTGAAGCGCAGCAAACGCAGGTCTAAGCGGTCTACTCATAGGTTCCCGTCGATATGTATATATGTAGATCTGTATATGTATGTCGCAGACTCGAAGTCGACTCGCATCGACTCATAAATAAACATGCAGCCCATGCCATTCAGATCCGACTCCGACATATCTGTGGCAACACTGGAAATGCAATTAAACCGTTGCTGCTTGCATTTGTTTTTTTCTTTTCTGCTGTGACTATTGTTGTTGTTTTTGTTATTGTTTTCTTTTTGTGTGCTGCGCAATTGCACGGCAATGCCAGAGCTGCAAGTTGGATTCCGCTTTACCAACACACCCAACGCCCCCAACAGACCCACCTTCCCCTTGCCACGGCTGCCATATTCATATATATATATATATATATATATATATATATATATAGGGGCTTATAGTACTTAGATATGATCGGTAGTCGTTAAAACTATTTGGTTAGCTCGTAAACTAAATGATAAACACCTGCAGTAAATGACAGTTTTTAAAAGAGACCGGCAAAGCCGACAGCGGTATGCTCTGATACCGCAGATGTGGTATGGATGTCATTATGTCGATCTTATGTCGATCTTTGGCGAAACTCGTCATCATCAATATACATTCCACATTTGGTGACTTAATACTTAATTCTTTGTAAACGAGATTGGCATCGGATTAATGTGCACTTGCTTCCAATGTTTCCAATTCGAATGCGGCTCAAATGTGTTTGAAAATATATTTAAATATAAAATCAGTTTTTTGTTGGATTTGTTTATTTAATTATTATTGTTGTTAGTGTTAATTTTACGTAGTTCATTTAGTTGCTACTTTTTATTCAATTAGCTTTCATGAGTGCTTTGAGTACTCTAACTGCTTTAGTGTATACATATATAACAATCTGAGATAATACACAGTTATGGCGGTGCTTTGTTGTGAATAGTATTCACTTGCATTCATTCATGGTTCACGTCGATGGTATTCTTTTGAACTACTCACTGGTAGCCATATGAATTCAGGCAGCACATTTGCTTAAACGGAATCAAACAAATAAACGTTTAAATCTTGTGTGAATAATTTAATACGCATTCTGAGTGTGCGTGCATTTAATTCAGCAAGTCAATCAAATTTTTAAAGTGGTATATCATGAATACATTCGTCGCTCATATCCCTCAGAAGTGACTACATACTATATTCAACATTCGTGAGTGTTCTTATTACGCTCACTTGTATATAAGTTGGATTTTTCTTTCATTTGCATTTTCATACAGCCCCCAAAGTTCACACACACACACACACACTCGCTGCCTATTATCTGCAGGCATCTGCCTTTTGCATAGCTCTGTTGACAAATTTTTGCACAGAGGAATGCAAATTAACTCTCTTTCTCTCTCGGTGCTCAGTTCTCAGTTGAGCATTTTGTGAGCGCCTTCGTCTTCAACTCCACCCACGTCGCACGCCTCCCTCCCCACCACCACCGCCCACCTCTGGCCAACAATCACCACTGGGCAGACACAGTTGTTGTTGTTGTTGTTGTTATTGCCGGCTGTTGCTGGTGTGTGACCTTCGCATAGCAGCGCGTCTATGAACATATTACACTGAGCGAAAAGCCTGCGACATTGCATAGTTAGTCACGACTTATTCGTAATAATAATAATTAGTAATTAGGAGTATTATATTTATTAAAGTAACAGTAATATTTATGAATAACTTGTAATTTTATGTGCTACAAGCTTAAGCTTCTTACTCAAGGCGCTAGTCACCCATAAGCAATCTGGTTCTTATCTATACAAAATCAATATAAACATTTGATTTTGCTTCATTTGTTTTGGTATTTAAATAAAGCCTCAGTGTTATTTTGGGAAGAAAATGAAAATAATATGAATTAGAAAGCCACGTCAATTGTCATAGAAATGCTTATGTTTAAAGCAATGTTGCTTACTATATACCCAAAATGATATCGAGACATATGTCGATGCGACTTTTACTCGCTGCGCAAGCTTATGTTATTAGTTTCGGGCACTTGTTTTCTGGCAGTGGAGAGTGTGGTATTTCGCGACTGCTATCGAGCTAAGCAGGTCCACGCTTGCTTTATCGCATAGTTTCATAGTATGTTAATTCGCTTACAGTCAGTCGCATTCGTATTCGTCAAATGCTGCTTGGCGCTGTGAGCCACAATAATGTGAGCACATGTCAACAACAACAACAACACCAACAACAATACCAAGAACAATAACAGCAACAACAACAGCCGCAGAAAACCGGAAGTCGGCGCTGAAAGAGTCGATCGGCGACCCAAACATGTTTTCCGTAAGCTCGACCATTTCACCTCCCCCTCTAGCTGTCTCTCTCTCTCTCTCTCTCTCTCTCTCTCTCACTCTGTGCGCCCCCGCTCGCAGACACCCTCCCTAGAAAGTAGCTCGCTTTAAGTGAGTGGTCGGTTAGTAGACAGAGATTTGTATACATGTATGTAATGTGTCTGAGCGTATCTTCAAAATGAGGAGTGTTATTTAGAAACTTGGATCGTTTAAAAATGCACGCCCAGCTATATATATATATGTATATATATAAACTCGTCTAAATTATTATTGGCAATTTGACTTGTTAATTGTTTTGCATGTGATTTGATACCGCCGACCACAAAAGATTCCTCTCCTTATGCAATTGTTAATTGAAGTCTTCCTTGGCAGACTTCAAGCTTGGTATTATATTTCTGGGACTTATAGACACTGGTTAATTATCGCTGAGCTGTCAGCCAACCAGCGTATAAAACCGTAATTGGAACTGAAACACAACCGCATTTTAACCGATTGGAATTCAGAATCGGAATCGGAAAGCTGGAATCTCTCGAATCCTATTATTCATACAGACATATCAAGTATAAATATACTTTATGGGTTCAGAGGCTTACGCATTTTGAATGGGTTTAGAGTATAACAAGAAGGAACTCTTGCCAACATCAGTTCTCCTGCTGATACCTCAATTTCATTATATTTGCTGTATCTGTTCGATGTTAAGTTCTGCCCGACTGGAGTGCTCTCAGCTATTTTCTTAATTTTTTGTATCGGATCATTAGGTACCGGAATAGTTACCGAGATAAAGACGTGTGACGAGACTTGACGTGTCCGAATCGGAATTCAACTTGGTTTCAATTTGACACCCAGCTGCCAACAGTTTCAACATTCGCTGGCACAATGCAAGTGCTTTGTATGTAAATATAGTAAAATCGAAGTATATATTTCATAGGTTAGACTCAACATATATGGGTATATATATCGGAATCTGCTTTGAAATGAATGCTCGCCTTTCAACTGCACAATGTTTGTGGAGTAACCCTTGAATGAACACTCCCTATGCGGCATGCACTTAAGCAAGTTGAAAATGTAATATTTATTATTATTATAATTTTGTACACTATTAATACAAATGATGTAAAATGATCGATGATCGAATGCATTGAAGAGTCTGAGAAAGGGTAACCAAAATGTAGATTATATATTTTATGAGGCAGCACTACTATTGTCTTGACCGTAGCTGTATGTAATTATGTGTGTATACGTATGCCATATACATATAAGCAGCATATTAATGTACGTATTATGTACACAATTCAGCTTGAAATGCTAATGAAGTTATTTGAAGATATATAGATACACAGTTGCAGATACACTTTACAGACACAGATACAGATACAGATACAAATACAGCAGCAGCAGCAGATTGACAGCCTAATTTGATTTATGCACAAATTGTCGCCACACGGCCAGACATGATGACTTTTGTCTCATTTTCCAAGTCGTTGTCACCGATGTTGTTGTTGTTGTTGGTGTTGTTTTTGCTGTTGTTGTTTAGGTTGTTGCTGCGAATGGTAAAAGTGATTTCTTGCTGTCTGTTTATTGTTTAAATGGTTTTTGTACAGCATCTATTTTGGTTTTGAGTGTCTTGGAATTGAGTGAGTGCTCAAGCGACAACAATAACAACCACAACCACAACAACAACAAAGAACAACAGCAACAGCAACAACAATACTGACAAGAAGAACCACACACTTAACAGCTACCAAAACAACGATAACAATAGAAAACGCAACATGTGATAACAAAAACAAATCAAAAAATAAATAAATAAATAAAAAAGTAAGCAGTAATGCAAATGATCGAAATAAACAAAACGAAACTAAAAATTAAACTCAAGCCAAATCGTGGGCAACAAACAACAACAACTAAAACAACGAGCACAAATCATTTTTGTTGCGACGCCCAAAAATGCACGAACATTTTACCATGTGGATTAATTTTGGATTGCCATTTTTTAAATGTTTGTACACTTATTATAATTATAACAATATTTTTAGTTTTTTTTTTGTTTTGGTTTTTACATTTATTTTACTGCTTTTTTTTTTTAAATTTTCTTAAGTTCTCTGCATTTTCTTATTTTTTTTTTTTAGTTTAGTTATCTATTTGTTGTTGTTTGTTGTCGTTGGTGAGGTTTGCTTCAGCCAGGTCATAAAAACATATATATGTATGTGGTTGAGCGTCAACTTGCCATTAAAAATATTGCGTGTTTTTTGGCATCCTAGAAAAAAAAAACTAACCTTGCGAATTTGGTCAATAAAAACTAAAAAACAACTTAAACAAAGTGCGAGCGTTGCAGTCGCGCATAACCGAATGCCGAATACGCTGATAAGAGGGTAATACCTGCTGATAATAGGTGGCACATAAGCTTCGGGTGGGGTAGTGGGAGGGGTAATGGATGAGCGGGCCTCGCCCAATCAAAAATCATTAACACAACTTTGAAATATGGTTTCAAAGAAAATCTAACTCTAAATTTTGTTTTCGCTCTTTGAAGCAAAAATATATATAAAAATACATCTATATGTACCACTTAACCAATAATCTACCCATAATAATAATCGAATATAATAATCTAGTGGAAAATTTGGGCATAGAGATATAGATGTATTTAGATATTTCCCGATGTAAGTCGATCTTAGGCGCAAGTCCTCAGCAATATACCCTCTAAATTGGGTGACTCTAGCTTTGAAAGTGTGTGATTTGTTTTTATCGGTTTTATCGATTTCCCAGCCTCCCAGCGTGCGTAGACCCCTAATTTGAACAGTTTATCCGACGCCGGGCATAGGCGAATAGATATTTAAGACTCTGGCTAACTAGTATCTATCGTCAGGAACAGAGTCAAATAAATAACAATCTGAATACTTTCTAAAATTGATAAGCTGACCAACTCAAAGCCTTAAGAAGCACACAGTCCCTTTGGTTGACACAATCAGGGGCACACGCTTATATCCACTTAGTAAATGGCTGGAAGCATTGCATAATATTGAACCAGTTTGCTCACTTCAATAATACACTCCTGTGGCACACACAATCGATTAAATGCTATGCTATTGAGATATACATTACAGACATGTATACTTATATATATATATTTATATATGTATGTATGTATATGGCAAATTTAATATTCATAAACGATCATTTAGTTTTACTACTGCGATCGCATTTGACTATCGAAAACTTTAGCAACTGGAAACGGCGTTTTGAGACAACTTTAAAACGTTTTTGTCGAAAATTGTTGCCAGGCCAAAGTCTTTGAGCAAGTTGCTGTGGCCTAAAAGCTTGCAGCAATTCAATTATGTAAGTTTGCCCGCGTATGTGTGTGTCTGTGTGTGTGTGTCAGTGTGTGTCTGTGCAAAATGCTAATTGGAATGTGTTAATTTGATTGGCAGACGGTTGATGATTTGAGCGGAGTGACTTTTTTTTTAGACGATTTCAAGTCGACGACACCTTTTACATTTGTCTTTTTTTTCTTCTTTTTTTCTTTTTTATATCGATATTTTGGTCATTCTTTAGTTTTGGTTTTGCCTTTGGCATTGTATTAGTACTAGTATAAAGCACATTAAATGACTAAAAGTGACGACAGAGCTAATGAATAAATATGAGCCATAAGCGGTTAGCGATAATAATAGCAACAACAACTAGTCCATTAAAAATAAAATAAAAATGCTGAAAGCCATAAAAAAGTGCGCATCGAAATGGGCAACATTTAAAGATACACTGTAATCGGAGCTGTGCGGGCATATGCGACTCCACTCGCCTTGACCAGCATCAATAGTCGAGTGCTGCGTTTTATTACTTTTCTTGTATGATTATTATTATTATTATTTCGGTTGTTGTACAAAACATTTTAATTTATTGTTCGTATATTTTTGTATTTGCTTATTGTTGTTTTTTCTTCTGCTTATTTTTCTGCTTCTGTTATAGCTATAGCGTATCTTCTAGTCGATCACTCGCGACTGGAGCATATTTTATTGTTTTCTATTTGCTTTTGAATTTGCGTGCGGTTTTTACTTGGCCTACAAGTCACACACACACGCACACACACACACACGCACACACAAGACAAACACAGAAGCACATTAATCTCTAAACTACTTTTGCGGCTTAAAAACTTAACAAACAAAAAAATAAATAAATTAAATATTCCATAAGTGAAAAATCGTGTGTGCGAACAAAAAAAATCTCATAAAGCATGAGAAATAAAGAGAGCGAAAGAGAGAAAGAGTAGGAGAGACTTGGCAGACAGAGAAAGAGTGAGGAATAAAGAGAAAAAGAGAGAGCGAGTGAGAGGGTGAAAGAGAAAACAGAGAGAGAGAGCGAGAGAGAGAAAGAAAGAGAGACGGCTACAGTGTGAGTATTTTGGTTGAACGTACAACATTTCTTCTTCGTCTTCTGTCTCTCTGTGTGGTGTTCTTGTTGTTGTTGTAACTGTTATAGATGTTGTCTTGTTTTGTTTGTGGATGCAACTGTCATTTCATTGTTCGTTATTGTTCGCGCTATATATATAAATATGTGTATCTATGTATGTATGTTTAGATGCATTTTATCTATCTTATACATCTCTTAGCTGTTTACTCATCCATTCATAATATAAATATATAAAAATAAATATATAAATATATATATATATTTTCTCACTTATCCTGCCGTTCAGATACGCCCTTTTCCCCCCTTCGCCTATTGTTCCCACGATTTGGTTTATTTTCACGACATTTTTTAATATGCTTCGCTCGTTTGCCAAATTGTTTCTTTTTGGGCCAACAACAAATTTGCACCTGTCCGCTTGAATGCGTTAGGAAGCGGCTGGCAAAAGTAAAACAGATTATTATCATGTTAACGTCTACTTTCATCCGATTGCCAAACGCACAATGACTGAGATGGATTCCCTGCGCTTATTAAAGTGCAGCAACTATTTGGTAACATTTTATCATTTTCATCAAACTGTCATCTTTATAATCCTGTCTGTACTGCATTTTATAACTTGATCAATTCTTTGCCTGTTTGTATTTTATTATCTTACATTTTGAATGTCCCCTAAATAATATATATATATATATATATATAAATTTATATGTTTACAGAATTTATTTTTGGTATCAGAAAACTAAGAAAAGCAAGCTATGCTTTTGTTAACTATATGAAACATATTATTCATGTTAAATATGGCTTCACTTTCAACTTTATTTATCATCTGATCCAACGGATCAACCTTGTTGATACATATGTCTATTTTAGAAAGTATAGATATCTATCTATTGAAAATGGGTAATAAGGTTTCAATAAAGTTTATAATACGCAGAGAATATCATCTCCGATCCCGCATTGGTTCATAAGAACTGGCGCGGATCAGGGGTTGCCAAAGAAATGGCGCAATGAAAATACGATTAATTTGTTTGGTCAAACGATGCCAAAAGAAACGTTAGCCGATCAAAATGAAAACAATCCTATATTAAATTCTGAAAAGGCAGTTGGTGAGGATACAGCATTTCCAATTATGCTGTGGCAATCGCTTTTAATGACTTAAGAGGATCACGTTTAGCCAATAACAATATGCGATTATCGGCTGCAGATGAAGTTTTCCTCAATCATAACTTAAGAGTAATTTTAAAGAAGTTTTGAGACCATCCAATTGATATGGTAATGCTTTATAATGACAAATCGTACGTTGCTGATCAGCATCAACGCTGATCTTTGAGAGTATTAAAGCCATAGTCTTTAACGTCTTAACGTTAAGCGAAATTGCCAAATTTGGTTTGTAGTTAGTTTTCTATCTGCTGATTGTCCACAGGATTGTGTTGTAAAAAACTTGAAGTGCATTTACTTTTGGCTGCTACTCAATGAATGCTCATTTGCTGATCAAGTGAATGATGATGCCAGACACGCCCACTTTTTACCCTTGTTTTTTATTTTGGTTTTTTGGTTTTTTTGGGTGCCCCAATCGCAGCTGGCTGATGACGATAATGATGATGATGATAATGATGATTGTTGTGATGAAGCAGCCGCTGCTGTTTTTATATATACGAGTATGTATATATAAATATTTTTTTTTGACTCCGGGCTAGTTTTGTCGGATCCTCGCGCGTGTTTCAGCCGGACCAGCTGACGATGTTGGCTTGTGGCAGGTGCCATAAGAACAAAAGGAAAAACAGGAAGAAGAGGGAGAAGAGGGAGAAGAAAACCGCAAGTAAGACTGACGGATGGTATTCATCTGGACTTTTTACCTGCTATAGCTGTGAGCTGTTAGCTGTTGTTGTTACCTGTTGACCGACGGAGCGTTGCGGTCGGCCCGTTTGCAATTTAATTGAATTTTATTTCAGTTGCTTGAGCGGCATTTGGGCAACGCCTCAGTTGCCCCGTGCCCCGTGCCCCATGCTCCGTGCCCCTGCTGTTGCCGTTGCTGTTACTGTTGCTTATCTCTTGGCCAATTTCAATATCATTTTATGCCGCAGTTGTTCCTTTGACCATCTCGTATTCTCTGCTTTAGTTGTTGTTGTTGCTGTTGTTGTTGCTGTTGTTGTTGCTGTTGTTGTTGCTTTTGCGCTTCCTTCTTTTTCAGCTGTTAATTCAAAGTAAATTATGTATTTTGCATAATTACAATATTTGACTTTTACTGTTGACTGCACGCGAACGTCTGAGCCAAGTTTTCAGCCGACAACACAGACACACACACAGAGAGAGACAGAGAGGGAGAGAGGGAGAGAAGGAGAGGGAGGAAGGGGTAACACAGCTATTTGCTGCTGCTGCTGCTTCTTGGTCCAACTTTTCCATTTTTTCTGGTTTTTGGGTATATTTGGACTGCGGCTTCCGTTCATTTATCTTCTTTATGAATTGCTGATGTTCTTTGTATTGTTGTCGTTGTTGGTAATACCATATTTATACCCTTGCAGAGGGTATTATCATTTTTGTTTTGCCATGTGCAATGCCGTGCAATTGAAGGAGACGTCTCCGACCCCATAAAGATCATATGATCTTGATGGAGGTTGAACTAAATACGTCTATTTGTCGCAAGGCAAAAGATATGTGGAAGACGGCTGGATCGAAATACTATATCATATCGGTCGAAAGTGAGCAATTTGTTTATTTAAGAAAGCATCCAAACGAAACTCACCAGTTTTGTTTATTATTGTGCTCTTCAACAGAAGGAAAAAAACTATAAGCATCGGACTGCTGTAGCATATAGCATATTCACAGTAATTATCGGTCGCATTCATAATGATGAAATTAGATGTCGGCAAGGGTACCTAATCTTCGGCGGTCCAAAGAAAGCCGTTCTTTCTTGTTATTGTTATTGTTGGTGTTATTGACCAAGAAGTTAGCAAGACCAACTGTTGTGTTTTAATGCTCTTACTCAGGATAGCAAATGCATCTTTGTAATGCCAATTACTTAATGACTTATAGTTATTTTAATTAACTGTAGTTGAGTTGGCCAAATGATGACAAGCTTCCCGTAGACAAATACAATTTACTATCGAAAGTTTTCTTTGAAATTTGATTGAACAGATTTATATGTACTTTGGTCAAGTAACGTTTACTAGATTGTATTAACGGCATTTTAAAACAGGTTGGCTTATGTAAAGCCAAACCGAATGAGTTTAACAACGAATGTTGACCAATAGTTCCTTGACCAATCATTTAGTGTTGCACTCAGGTTTGTTAAAGGTGGCCACTGATATCCGATGAGTTAAAGTTACAGCTTGTGATGTTGCACGATTGCTGCAATCTGTGCTGTGGATTGGAGCCCCTTTTACCTTTCACCCAGACGCGATCGATCGATCGATACATGCTGTAAATTCCAATGTGCTTGTTATACGATGCTGTGAAAGGAGAAAGTTGCTTTTATGCTGCTGCTGCTGCTGCTGCTGCTGCTGGTGCAGTCGCTGCTGCTGCATGTGGCAGGAACGTAGCATGGATGCAACAAAAGGCGGTGACTTTCACACACCGCCGTCGTTGTTGTTGTCCATTGATGCAACAGGTGCGGCAGCAGTGCAGCTTGGGACCCAGTTGTGTTTTGTATGTTGAACGAGCACGGTGCGGCAGGGAGTGCTGTGCAGAGGGTGGTTGGGGGAAGTGGGGGATACTGGGGTGAGAAATGAGCGTGCCACATCTTTGCGTGCATTTAATTGTGCGTAATTATTCACTTTGGCTGCGATGCTAGCAACGGCGGCCCCTGCGAGGCCCATCACAGCACATAATTGGCTAAACCCGCCGCCTGCTAATTGCCCAACAGCCCATTTCACTCATCAACAAAAAAAAATAAGAAGGTGTCTTACATGTGTTTTCCGCTTCAAGTGCTTTTTCATCACCACGTTCCTATATGTCTTCGACTAGTTCTCACGTGATTCATAATCGTCCCATTAACGTTACCTAACTGGGTTAACATCTACCAAACACACAGCTGATGCGCAATGGGTTAAAGCCTGCCTGACTTCGATGTCATCATAATTGAGAACGGCCTAACAACAAAGAGAGTTGCACGGGTGCAAATTGAAATGCTGCGCTAATTGGATTTATTTTATATACAAAAGCGCAAAGATTACGCAGATTGCATTTAATTACATGAATGGAATTAAAATTAATTTTAATTACATTTATTCGCTGACATGTTTTAAAAAGCGAATTAGCTGGCTGAAACTGGCTAAAGTGTCGAATGTACTTTGTTTTCGACCATATTAAACACATTATTGCCTAACGAGGAGTCCCGCAAGTTTTGCGCACAATACAGTTATGTGATGGCTATCTCTCAATTGGGGTTCCTCATCGGGGGGATATCGATTATGCATGACTATTATGACACTTGTCTGGACAACAGCTGCAAGCTATTGTTATGGCATTTTGTAATAACGCTGCCACTCAATTTGATTAAATATTCAGCCTTGTCGCCTGACACACTCACAGAGACATCGAGAAAACGACAGAGAGAGAGCGAGAGAGAGAGAGAGAGAGAGAGAGAGAGAGAGAGCGATTGAGGGAGAGCCTAGGAAATAGCATATTGTGTCCTTGCTTCTTGCAGGGTCAACGAATTAAAATAGCAGGGGGGGGGGGGGGGGGGGGGGGGTTAAGTAACATAAATCGCGCAACCATTTTGTTGTTGTTGTATTAAGTCTGAATTTCGCACTATTTCCCCTTTGTGTTTCTCTCTCCCTTGCTCTCGTTCGCTCCTAGGCTGGCTGCCTTTGTTTTAGGTCAGGTGCTGCACGCATTCACAAATTGTTTGTCTTATATAATTCTGTTGCATTTGACAGGCGCCGACATAAAATAATAACTTCTGACAGCGGCATCAAAATACCGACGCCTCTTCCTCATCTCCCACCCCACCACGCCAGGCAACTGTTACGATTACTGGCCGACTGTTTGCGTTGCCAGTTTTCGTTCAACCTCCCCGCCCACCCGCTGTGTCAGTCAGTTTGTGCAGTGCGCTCTTGCTTGGCTGAGCCCTTTGGAGCTTTCAAGTTGAGTTTACGAGCGCCACAAAGCTTTACTTTCTATGTAACGGAAGTTGTTGTTGTTGTAAATGATGACAGAACGTCATCATCGGCATCAACAGTAGCGCATTATTGTTATTTGGAATGTCATTGCCGCCGTGACGTCACAGTGAGCGCCATCGTGGGAGTAGCATTAACAGAAATGCGATGAGATCCACAAACTGAGTGAATGGCGGCGATACGTTGTTGTTTGACTTGTTAGTTGTTGCTGCTTCGGCTGCTTCTGCTTCTGCTGGTGCTGCTTCTGCTTCTGCTGGTGCTGCTTCTGCTTCTGCTTCTGCGTCTGCGATTGTCTACGTGCTGTTCAACATGCGATTGCCTTTCTCGCTGCACATTGGTTAGAATCCCAATAAAACGCACTCACTGTGAGCAATAAAACTTTATCAGTTGCCCTGCACCTTGTCGCAATGTGACGCATGTTTATTTTTTAAATATATAGAAATATATCTAAGATACATATATAAATGTTCGTAAACTCACCAAATAACACACAAAAAAAAAAATAAAAATAAATATAAAAAATATATATATCATATATATACTAAAATTATGTTTCAATTTGGTAATTTTAGCTAATATAATATTGAGAGCAATTTATAACGAATATAGGCAATTTATTTGACTTGAGAAGTGAAATTCTGTTACCACTGTGCGCTGCTCACTTGGCATCAATGTTCACGCCTTGCACTGTCATATTTGTTGTTGTTGGCACTTCTGCCGGTGTCTATGCTGTGTGCGTGGTAGACTGTCTGTTTGTATGTGTGTATGTGCTGTGGGGTTTGGCTTCTCGATTTTTCTGTGCAGAGAGCTAACTGCAAAGCTATGTAGCGAGAGATAGGGAGAGAGAGAGAGAGAGAGCCGAAAAGTCAACAGCTGTTTACTGCTATTGCTGCCGGCTGTGTGGGCGAGAGTAAAGTCACGCAGTCAGAAGCACACATACAAATGCACAGAGGCAAGCAGACGCACACACGCACTTTATTGCTAACAAAGGAGTGCAGCCAATTGCACGTGGGCGCCACCTGTCGGTCAACGGTTGACGAATAATGCTTGATTGCATCTACGAACCTTTGCACCGACCGCAAGCCCCCATTTGGCCATCGTCCTTTGGTTAATTGATCAACAATTTGACAAACCGGTGACTCTTGCCCTCGTTAACCAGTTGATAAAACTCATTTTGCCCTCTGGTTTTTTTTTTCAATAGGGTGGCAAATGGGGGGCGAGTAGATGTTGATTTCGAGATACAACACTTTATTAACTTTTTCAGTCATAAAAGTACAACAAAGAAATTGCCAACGTGCCCTAAAAACCCGAGTATTGCAAATTTGCAACAAAAACCGCAGCAAATAAACGAGCGCGACAACGAACAAAAACAAAATAAAAATAAAAAAACCGAAATGAAATGAAACGATTTTACAACCTTGTTGCAGATTTTACGATCCACTCGCGTGTGTATGTCAGTGTGTGTGTGTGTGTGTGTGTGTGAGCCAACTACATCTTAACCAATAAAATTGTGTCTTTTTTGCAGCAAATGAAAATGAGAAACTTGCAATAATCAAAACAAAATAACAACAACAAAAAATAAGAAATAAGAAATAAGAAACCCAACTAAATTAAATTTTAAGATAACAAACAAAAACTGATTATAGATGTGTAAAAAAATAGTTGCCTTAACAATGAAACTTCCTTGTTGACATTACATAAAATATATACAACAAATTATACATACAACATATATACAACAAATATATATACACTCAAAACAACAAATATTTACATATAAGCATACATATATATATGTATATATTTTTAATACCTAAAAAACAACAAAACCAAAATCGAAAAGAAAGTATAAAAATCTGAAACGCGATGCGCCTAAAAGAGACCACAAAAAAATCACCGACTACGCTTTCGGGCAAGCTGCTCAAAACGCTGCGCGCATCGCCACCGACTGTCTTGCAGCATCAGCAGCAACAGCAGCAGCAACAACAACAACAATATCTACAGCAACATCAATTGCAGCAACGCTGCAGCAGCGTGGGCAGCACCAGCAGCAGCACGGGCACCTGCGAAACGGAACGCTCCACACAATCATCAGTGTCCTCATCGTCAGCATCGTTTTCATCGTCGTCGCTGTCGCCGCTGGCCGCAATGGCAGCAATGCCAACTACAATGCCAACGCTGCCCGCCAGCGTTGATGAAGCCGCCGCCGCTGCTGCGCTGGCGGCCAACATTGCGGAGTCGTTCACGTTTTTGCAACAACATGCGGCGCATCATTTTCGCGACATTTTGTATGCGGCCCACATGCTGGGAAGAGGTAAACCAGGAGATGGGGCGGAGGGAGGGAGGGGTGGGAGTGGATGGGAGTTGAATGTAGTTGCTTGTTAACCGGGATATTATACGACGAGGCTGAGATTGTTGCACGACCAGCTGTGGGCAAGCGGCTCACTTAACTGGTTTTTTTTTTCTTTTTTTTTCCCCCTCTTGTGTTTGTTTTAGTTTTTGGCCAACCAACCGACCAACTTTCACTTTATGCTTGGTTGCCGCATTTCATTTGGCCACCAAGCAGCTCTAACGACTAACCAAAGATAAAAATGAAACAATATTTTGTATTTACAAAATGCATTTACTGATTACTGATCAGCTGTTGCCTTATTCTAATTGCAGGCTATTATCAGCCGGCGGGTCCGCTGATCTCGCCGCAGGTGATTGCGCCACCGCCACCGCTCGCAACATCAGCAGCAGCAGCAGCTGCCGCGCAAGCAGCAGCAGCAGCACAGGCACAAGCAGCAGCAGCGGCAGCGGCAGCAGCAGCAGCAGCAGCTGCAACATCGCAACAGCAGCCAATTAAGAAGCTAAACGAAGACGAATCCACATCAAACGCAGAAAGCGTTGAGCTTGAGCAGTCAGCGAGTGCTCAGCAACAGCTGCAGCAGCAGCAGCAGCAGCAACAACAGTTGCAGCAGCAGCAGCAACAGCTGCAACAGCAGCAACTGCAACAGCAGCAACTGCAACAGCAGCAGCAACAGTTGCAACAACAACAGCAGCAGCAACAGCAGCATCCATATCCGGGTGTTGGCGCCGTGGCGGCTGCTGCAGCGGCCGCTGCTGGTCATCCGGGTGTGCCGTATCAGCGTTCCATGCACGCGGCTCAGATGCACTATTCGACGGCGTATCCGCCCAACTATTATACACCGTATCCGGGCGAGGTCATGTGCTATTCCCCGCCCGCCTATCAGCCCTATTTCACCAGCAAGGTCTATCAGAGTGGACCGCCACCGCCACCACCGCCGCAAGCGCATCCCGCTGCACATCCACCTCCGCCGCCACCTCCGGGCGCCTATCGACGCTATTCATATTATCAGCACGCAGGGCCGCCGCCGCCACCTCATCCGCATCCACAGCCGCCGGACTTATACGAACAGCAGCAGCAGCAACAGCAGCCGCCACCGGTGTCGACATTGCCACAGGGGCAGGCGGTGCCACCGCCACAGCAGCAGCAACAGCAGCAGCCGGTGCAAATTGCAGCTGCCGCCGCAGCAGCAGCAGCCGCCGCCGCAGCAGTCGCAGCTGGTGCACCCGCTGGCACCCAACTGGTGCCCGCCCATCAGCATCCGCAGCATCTGGATCACTATCCGGGCCCGCCCGGCTACTACGCCGGCTACAGTCCCGGAGGCGGCAGCGCCGCCGGCCAGTGCTACACACGCGGCCTTCAGGGTCCGTATATGGGTAAGGAAAAGTATGGTTCTTATACAGGCTCAAACAGATCTACAGTTCGGCATTAACCTTATATATGCCTCAAACTAGTTGACTAGTTAATGCTGGTAACTTTGCAATAGTGAATAGGTAACTTTGTAATGCCCATAAGCATATTTAAATATACCCTGGCAGAGGCTAATATAATTCAGTTGGGAGCATCAACTATACTCCCCAACTCCCCAACCAGTAGTTAGATCCTATGTAGAAGCTTTTGGCTCAGAAAGGGCTATAATCGATCCAATAGTGTGCAGCAACTTGGGCTCCCAGTATAATACAATATTAGTACTATCGATATATATCGAGAAATCGATATATACGAGGTGTGCTCAAAAAGTATCGCGAATTTTGAATTTTCGCGGGTTACGTATAATCGAATTTCGATTTTTTTGTAGCGTTATGTTGGTACTCATGTCTCTCACTTATGCCGACAAGCTCGGCCATTTTGAATGTTCACTTAATTGTTGACAGCTGCTTTGCTTGCACGTGTTTTGGATCGTCTTCGATTTTTACCTATTCAAAAAAATGGATCAAAGAACCTGTATCAAATTTTGTGTGAAAAACGGAATTAAGTGCGCGGATGCATTCCGAATGCTACCTTGGACCGAAGCAACGTTTATCGGTGGTACAAAATGTTCTCAGAAGGCCGAGAAGATGTGAACGACGAAGAGCGTGCCGGACGCCCGAGCACTTCAACAACAGACGAAAAAATTAATGGAGTGGAGAAAATGGTATTGGCCAATCGTCGAATCACCGTTAGAGAAGTTGCTGAGGAGCTAGACATATCGATTGGCTCATGCCATTCGATTTTTATCAATGATTTGGGCATGAGACGGGTCGCCGCATTGCACCACGATAACGCCCCTGCTCACACATCGTTGCTTGTGCGCGACTTTTTGGCCAAAAACAACACACTAATGATGCCGCAGCCACCGTATTCCCCAGATCTGGCCCCCTGTGACTTTTTCTTGTTCCCTAAACTGAAGAGGCCCATGAAAGGACGACGTTACGCTACGCTTGACGAGATAAAGACGGGATCGAAGGAGGAGCTGAACAAGATAAAAAAAAATGATTTTTTGAAGTGCTTCGAAGATTGGAAAAACCGTTGGCACAAGTGTATAATATCTCATGGGGATTACTTTGAAGGGGACAAAATAGATATTCATGAATAAATAAATAATATCTGAAAAAACACAAAATTCGCGATACTTTTTGAACACACCTCGTATAATATCTCATGGGGATTACTTTGAAGGGGACAAAATAGATATTCGTGAATAAATAAATAATATCTGAAAAAACACCAAATTCGCGATACTTTTTGAACACACATCGTATAATATCTCATGGGGATATTTTGAAGGGGACAAAATAGATATTCATGAATAAATAAATAATATCTGAAAAAACACAAAATTCGCGATACTTTTTGAACACACCTCGTATAATATCTCATGGGGATTACTTTGAAGGGGACAAAATAGATATTCGTGAATAAATAAATAATATCTGAAAAAACACAAAATTCGCGATACTTTTTGAACACACCTCGTATAATATCTCATGGGGATTACTTTGAAGGGGACAAAATAGATATTCGTGAATAAATAAATAATATCTGAAAAAACACCAAATTCGCGATACTTTTTGAACACACATCGTATAATATCTCATGGGGATATTTTGAAGGGGACAAAATAGATATTCGTGAATAAATAAATAATATCTGAAAAAACACCAAATTCGCGATACTTTTTGAACACACATCGTATAATATCTCATGGGGATATTTTGAAGGGGACAAAATAGATATTCATGAATAAATAAATAATATCTGAAAAAACACAAAATTCGCGATACTTTTTGAACACACCTCGTATAATATCTCATGGGGATTACTTTGAAGGGGACAAAATAGATATTCATGATTAAATAAATAATATCTGAAAAAACACAAAATTCGCGATACTTTTTGAACACACCTCGTATATATATATATTTTTACTAATAATTGTTCATTTCGATTCTTCTTTCTGTTTCTGTCGATCGCAGAGTATCCGCCGCAGTGTCCATGTCCAATGCAACAATCGTGTCCAAAAAACGTCCATACTGGGCCTCATATTGGTAGCAACAGCAGCAGCAGCAACAGCAACAGCAACAGTTCCACGCACAAAACGAGTTGCAGCGACAGCAGTAACAAGAGCTTGTTGCTGAGTGCGACGAGCAACAGTTGCAACAGCAACAGCAACAGCAGCAACATGCCTATGCATGGCAATAGCTTGCCTGCCAGCAATACAATAACAACAACAACAGCAGCAGCAGCATCAGCATCAGCATCAGCAATAACAACAACAGCAACAACAACACCATCAACATCAACAACAACAACAACAACAACATCAGCGCTGACTACCAGTAGAGGCCCAGTTAAAAATGGGAACATCAACAACAGCAGAGACACAACAACAATGACAAGGGTAACAACAACCGCGACGGCAGCAACCAATACGACACCACCAGTGGCATCTGTGGCATCCGTTGCAACGTTGGCAACAACAACCACCAATAACATTGGCACCCAGTGTCAAATGCTGCTCAAAACAGAGCTCAAAACCGACGCCGACTGCCAGGTGATGAAAATTCAATATGAGGCGCATGTGATGCCGCCACCAACGCCGCCAGAAAGCTACTGTGCCAGCGACGATAAATTGCTGGAGGAGCAGGAGCAGGACCAAGACCAAGACCAAGACCAAGACCAGGAGAAGGAAGCAGAGCAGCTGCAACAGCAGCAAGCAAAGGATATCGAGTCTTATGATTTGACGGGCGGAACGCCGCCCCCACCACAAGTGATGCGTAAGGCGCGTATTGGCAAGAGCATGGCCAGGGAGATCTATGCGTCACAGCAGAAACAGCAACAATTGCTGCTCCAGCAGCAGCAACAGCAGCAGCTGCAACAACAGCAGCAGCTGCAACAACAGCAGCAGCAGCAGCAACAACAACAACAACAGCAGCAGCTTCTCGGCAAGCAATCAGAAGCAGAACCACAATTGCCTTTTGTACTTAAAGCAGAAATCAAAGCGGAGACCAAAATCAAAATTGAGCACGATGAACTAACAGCAGCAGCATTAGCTGCAGCAGCAACAGCTGCAACAGCAGCTGCTTTAACGGCAGCAACATGCAATACACATATCAGCGAACTGCCGGACTTGAAGCCAACCATTAAAACAGAACCAGAGCTCGAATTGGAGCTAAATCAGCAGCAGCAGCAGCAGCAGCAGCAGCAGGAACATCAAGTACAACAGGAACAGCAACAGCAGCAGTCGCCCGCCAGCAGCAGCAGCAGTACCAACAGCAACAGCAACAACAAGCGCATCAATTTGCTTGCATCTGCCGCACAGGGCAAAAAATCGAAGCCGCACAGCTACAAGAATCTGATCAAGCAAGCGGAGCCAAAGAATTATCTTTGTCCCGGGCGCAAGTTTGTGCGTCGCTACGGACGCGTCCCGGCCAAATATATAAAGCGGCGGCAATTGCAGCTGACGCAGCGCCAGCAACTGCAGCGACGCGAACAACTACAGCAGCGCAAGCAACAGCAGCAACAACAAGCAACTGCAGCCACAGCAGCAGCAGCAGTAGTAGCAGCAGTAGCAGCAGCAGCAACAACAGCAACACCAACCACAGCAGTAACAACGAGAACAGCAACAGGTGATGAGGCATCAGCAACAGTAGCAGCAACATTGGCGCTCGCCAACAATTGCTCGCCGAGCGCGTCGCCAAAGCGTGCTCGTCCGCGCAAGCAGGCAATTGCTGCACTACATCTGCTGGAGAGTTTGGACACAACACTCACCGCACGCGGCTATTTCAGCGATCCGGAGTTGAACAGCAGCAGCAGCAACAGTCGCAATGCAGCAACAACAGTTGGCCTGTATGCGCCGGCAATTCCCTCACCGTTGCTGGCGCCACAGCCGCAGATGCAACTGCCACTGCCACTGGTGGCTAGCGAGAAGCGCTCCAAGTCGGAAACGAAAAAACCATTGGCAGGCGCAGGACCAAATAATGCAGTTAGCATCACGTTGGCGTCACTGGCGACGCAGACTACCTCAGGGGGCGTCGAGTCACCGCCGGCGAAGAAGCCGCGCAAGCAGCCGCTCAAGGTCAAGGGCAAGGTCAAGAGCCGGAAAACAGCGGCGGCAACCGTTGCTGTTGCCGCAACACCAATTGCAACAGCAACCACTGCTGCTGCCGAGACCAATAACAATGAGTATCAAACGACAGATTTGCAGGCGCAAAAATGCAGTGCCACGCCCACAGTGCCAGTTGCTGTTGCAACCGTAGCAGAGACAGCAACAGCAAAAGTAACAACAACAGCAACAGCAACAGCAGCAGCAGCAGCAGCAGCAGCAACACAGCCGCAGCAACATTCCGATGAGCAACACAAGTTCCTGATGCCCAACAGACCAATTGAGACACCGTCGATACCCCCAACAACAGTAACAACAACAGCGGCCGAAATAACAACAACAATAACACCAACACCGACAACACCGAAACCACCATCATCATCACCGTCACCAGCAGCAACAACAACAACAAGCACGTCAACAGCAACAGCAACAGTGCGACATGCGTCGACCACGAAACGGGCACGTTCCCGTTGCAAATTCGGTAATCGAAAGAAGCAGCGACATCGGCCCGGCGGCGTCAGCTACGAGCTGGACGAAACACAGCCGCCGGCGACGCGTGCCAATGTGGTGCCCAAGTGGAACAACGGCTGGATGTGGGCGGGCAAGGCCTTTCAGGGTCCAGTGTTTCTCAATGTGAGTCACAATCACTCAAAAGTCAACACTCAAATACTCACTATCTCTCTCTCTCTCTCTCTCTCTCGCTCTCTCTCTCTTTCTCTCGCTCTCTCTCTCTCTCTTTCTCTCTCTCTCTCTTTCTCTCTCTCTCTCTCTCTCTCTCTCTCTCTCTTTCTCGCTCTCTCTCTCTTCTCTCTCTCTCTCTCTCTCTCTCTCGCTCTCTCTCTCTCTCATTCTCTCTCTCTCTCTCTCTCTCTCATTCTCTCTCTCTCTCTCTCTCTCTCTCTCTCTCTCTCTCTTCCTCTCTCTCTCTCTCTCCCTCTCTCTCTTGCGGTCTCTCTCTCTCTCTCTCTGTAGAGCGATGATCCGCTGGTGCTGCGCACATGTTATCCGGCCATGAGACATGTTGAAGGCGACATCATACGCACCCGCGACTGTGTCCTGCTCAAGGCAAACGAGGACAATGAGCTGCCCTACGTGGCCAAGGTGGCCCATCTATGGCAGAATCCCGAGGATGGTAAGCAATCCAATGGGTTTCCTGCTTAACTAGTTGTGGTTAAAGCGCAAGCTAATCCTAAATTTGATATGTGTATTCTCGTTGATCCTTATGATTTGCGCATCATTTCAGGTGAGATGATGATGTCACTGCTCTGGTACTATAGGCCAGAGCACACGGACCAGGGCCGCCAGCGCAACGACAGTCCGGACGAAGTGTACGCGTCGCGTCATCGCGATCACAATTCGGTGGCCTGCATAGAGGACAAGTGCTATGTGCTGACATTTAGCGAGTATTGCAGGTGAGCTTGATGGGTGGACTGGGATGATAGGCGATGATCATTGAATCATTCATTTTGTATTTTGAATAGATATCGGCGACGACTGCGCGCCGCCGAGGAGGATGTGGAAGATGTGAGCATTGTGCCGCGACGCAGCAATACGACCAATTGTTTTACGGTGCGCACCGTGCCGGAGCACACAAATCCGGAGTTGGTCATGTTCTGTCGGCGCGTCTACGAGTTTCGTACGCGTCGTCTGCTCAAGCTACCCCAGAAGAATGCGCTGGTGTCCAGCTAGCGCCGGGCCACTTAGGGTGAATCCCCTAACCTACAAATCGAAGCAAATCTAAGGATACATTATTATGCATACGTGCGCTTCATTAGCTTTTAAGAGACAGCAGACGACAGACATGTGCTGGGCAAGGATCAGCTTAATCAGCCCTAACAACAACCGGGCAAAAAACCAATTATATACGAACAAACAAACAAACAAACAAACATACATACATTCATATATATACAAACACACACACAGACATGACCAAAATCGGGGAGAAGGAAAATGTATGTGAAAAAAACATGGTGGTTTTTTTTAATGTTCGAAATGGTTACATTTGTATTACATAATTTATTATTTATTATGCGCCCAACAACACACACTTATTGTTATTGAGTGAAATGTATTTATTATTATTGAGTTTAGTCAACAATCTTAAACTGTTTCTCTTCCTCTGTCTGCTCTATAGCATTTTAGTGTTTATTTGTTTTATTATATGCCTTTATTTAATATAAAATTTTTTTTTATATGTTTCTCACACTACTCTACACAAAATTAATGCTCAGGCAAACACTTTGCGCACACTACTTTTAATGGTGACTTCTTTGTAAAATGGAATCCAAAAAAAAAAAAAAAAAAACAAAAGAAAAGAAAAGTGAAAGAGAAAAACTTAACGCAACTCGACGCGCTGTTGGTTTTTTGTTGTTAGTTTTTGTAAGAAAAAGAAAGAAAAAAAGAAAGAAAGAAAGGAAAGAAAGCTGCAAAAAATAGCACAGTATATTTATGTTTTTATGTTGAGCAAAATACTTTGGGAAATTTGATTTCTGCAACAAAATATTTATAGTTTTATAATTTAGACCAAATTAAGTACATATACTACATATTTTTCGTAAGATCTTAAGCTATCTATAATACATACCTATACAATAAATATAGCACTATCTTTAAGTGTGCGTTACAGAAATCCTTAACAAACAGCAAATGTTTAAATAACAGTAACATCAAAAAACAAAAACAAACAAACAACAAAAACAACAACAAGTCAAATACATTAACAAAATGTACTTTAATCTTATTTTTAAATATTATTTAATTTTAATGCTTAGCGCTCTTAGTTCGAAAGCAATTGAAAATCATTCGTTTTATACCAAATACAATATAATTTATGCACCTAATTTAAAACACACACACACACACACAAACAAAAAAACAAGAAAAAACACAAAAAACTATATACATACATATATGCACATGTGTATTATCTATATATTATATATATTATTATTATTTTATCTGAATTTTTTTTTGTTTATTATTAAATCAAAAGAACATAATAAAAAAAAATCCATTATAATCGATCCTTATACCATTGAAAAAGCTCCAACTATTTGTACTTTGAAAACTTGGAGCATATAGGTATTTAAATGTATTTATTTATCTTAAAGAAGACAAACTAAATGTGTTGCTAAATTAAGTGCATTTTCGAACAATTTTAGAGGACGCCACTTTAATTGTATTTCGTCGTCTAATTAATAATTATAATTTTCTCCATTGAGGAGATTTCTGGACTTGATTTAGATTTTGCACGTTTCATTCTGTTTGTATTTGGGGTGCCAAGAAATTAATAAGTAGCAAGCATATACCACATACATATATACGTACGTACATACATACATACATAGGTACGAGTAGGGAGCTGCAGTAGGCGTGTCAATGTGCCACAAAGCTATGTATGCATATGTGTAGCGTAGTAGACATCGTGTAAGGCATAGCGAAATGAAAAGTGTGGCTTAGAAAGGTTAGCGGTAGGAAGTGTTATATATATATATACATATATATATACACGCACACACACACACACACACATGCATATAAATATGTATATATATACATATACATATATATAGACAACAATATAGGGAGCACATGCAGACATATGGAACATGTATACCAAGCATATATCAAAAAAAAAACTATATATATATATATATATATTAAAAAAAAAAAAATATATATATATATATAAACACTTTACAACTCGTCCCATTTGGGTGTGGAATAACAGAATTCAATGGTCCAGCACACAATGTATTCAAGTATTGAAGCGCAGGGGAAATAAATCAATTACAGCCATGAGGTGGTACACAGAGAGCAATAACGTAGGCCTAAAGTGCGAATTATATTTGTATACTCTATATAAGTACATAGCATACATTACATCAATACATTCATAATGCATACGTTCATCCACACACACACACACACACACACACATATACATACATAGGCGTACAAACGAGTACATAGAAGTACATTGGGCCACAGTCCCTCAGCTGATGTAAAGCTGGCCAATTCTACAATACATATGCATACATATACAAAATATATATATAGACATATATATTTCTATAGACAATGTGACAAAAAAAAATAAATGAAAAGAAATGGAAAAAAAGAAACACCAATAAAACAATTAATAAAAAACAAAAAAGTAATTAGTATATTTGTACAATAGAAAATAATCAAAAGCAAATGACAGCACAAACAGCTAACAAAATGCTGAGTACAGTCAATACAAAACACTCACACACACACACACACACACACGCACACACACACAAATGCCTGAAAAAAAAAAAAAACAACAACCAATATACAAAATGCAACAAAGCGAAGAAAATGACAAATGATGAGTAAAAATGAAGAAACGTGTATGGTTTTTGAAACAAATGTTATGCCTGTAGCCATAATGAAACCTCAAATTTGTAATTTATTTCGAATACTTCAAATAGTTAAATGCATATTTTATATTCTACACAGAGTATGTTTTGGGCACGTACTGCTAATATTATTATTGAGCAATTGTTATGTGGCAGACAAGTTACATTTTGATGCAAGGGTTGGGCGTTCGTCTACTGGCATCTCATCGAAAAACCCAGAAGCCCCAAACCAAACAATTAAAGTGTTTGTTTTTTGTTTTTCATTTTTTACTCAGTGAAATGTTTCAAAGTGAATAATACATTTGGCAATCGATAAGAAAACACAACACGAAAAATTGTCAATAAAAGTCAAAATATTGTTTATTAGACAAATGCATGTACTTCTTGGCAAACTGCTTTTAATCTGAGATGGGATCAATTGGTAATTGCCAGCTCAAAAATATGTACAATATGTACATAAGATCTTTAAGGGTATAGCCAAGTAGCTCTAACTCGCTCAAATTAGTACCGATTTTCAAAGGACGAAGGTGCGTTACAATTGCAAGGACTAATCCCATCGAATTTCATTCAAGCATAATGGATTCATGTCAGTTAGGCCAAATCCTTATAGATTTTTATGTGCGTTATATTCGTGGGCACATAGAATCTGAATCTGATAGATTTGGCTCTTTTTCGCAATATCTAAAACAGGTTCAGGTTCTCAACTTTCCGATTGAATGCCAATTGAAGTGGTTTGACTGCGTTTGACTACGTTTGAAGCTGTTTTAAGTGTGGTATCTAAATATGAAGCTTTCCACTTATGTAAATTTGTATTTATGTATTTCATTCGTTAAAACAGCCTCTTCATTAAATGGCAAAAATGCGTTCCATTTCATCCAACTTTTGGCGTAGCAAAGACACACACCATGAACTACAGAAAATAAATGTTGGCAGTATATTTCAGTTAGCCAAGACACACACATTCTTAGCAATATATGGAAGACACACTTAACGAAAATCTAAATATTCTATAAGTATTTGACGAAGAAAGAGGTTTAAGTCTACGATTAATTTATTTTTATAAATTATGTAGCACAGTTTTAGGCAGTCACTTAAAATGAAAATCTAAGACAAATGAAGTGAATTGAAAAACAGGGGAAAACAAGTATAATTGTTTTATTTGTGTGGCTTACTTCAATATTAACAGGTCTTATATATATTTAAATTCAATACACGGAACAATTATTATTGCAATGCTGTCTTATGGCAATTATTAGCTTATGATCGATTTTGCTTATGTTAATTTATTTTATTGTCGTCTATTGGTAATTTTTCATTAACGGCCAATGGTAATGCATTAATAGTTGAATTTTGATGGATGGCAACAGGCGCAAGTCAACACTACTCAACTGGTTTTCCACACTGTTGACAACCAAACGTTTCCATGACTTGTTGTAATTGCTATATCTTATCCCAGAGATCTGTGTGGAGAAGAGATGACATCATTCGTTTGAATGAAATCGATCGCATGAATGACCTAATAAAATACTACAAATGAATGCCACATGAATCAACCGGGGGCAAATACACAACACTAACAGCAATAATGATTGCAACAACAATCCGAAATTCTAATGGAATTGCACCAAAGTGCAGCTTTCCCCCCACCACCCACCTCCTCTTTCTTCTTTGCGTGCAATTTCAATTTGCCAGACTTTCCCCTCTCTCTCTCTATTTCTCTCGCTCTGGCTCATTTCGCTGCAACTCAGTCAGAATTTCATCAGAAACAGACGCGGTGTCGCCAGTTCCGCCCCTAAATGCAAGCATTCGCCCCACCCAAACCCACCCCACCTCCCCACAACCCATTTGAGCTCACTTTTAAGTGGGGGCGTGACGCGAGCATTATTCATTAAATGCAATCGTTGCAAATAAAAATATATGTTTATTATTCCCTCAACGCCCGCTTAATCATTTTAGTCAATTGTGGTGCAAATGGTGAGCGGGGGTGGTGGAGTGTTGGCTGGGGAGCTGTATTTTGGCAGCAGTTCAAGCGTTAGCCACCTGGTTGAATTTCGATAAGCATAAAATGAAGATCATAAGTTAATATAAATGAAATGAAATATTTGTGTACCCCTCTTCCAATGATTTCGAGTGCTTTCAAATTAAGAATTGTATTTTTATTTTATGTCGGTAATAAAATTAATGGTTTTCCCGAAATTGCGCGTTGGATCAAAATTAAAGATATATTCATTGATTTACTGATGGACCAAAACTTCCATACGGTTCAGACACATACTAGACAATGCCCCCTTGCCCCCTTGCCCACAAACCCCAAACCCAGCCCACTCTTCGCTCTGATGCCACGAGCTGTATTTTCTATTACGCATTTGGTCTTTTGTGACGCCTTTGTTTCTTCGTCATTGTTTACCATTACGCACACACACACATACACCTGGCATAACAACCCACAGTGGTGGGGCCCACCCACAACTCATCAGGCATTGAAATCACCTCCGCAGATTGATTAAGATTGTCTGCAATAAAGACAGGCAAAACGGGAACGTTGAACGACGATTGACGTTGAACTACTGCCACATACCGTATATATATATATATATATATATATATATATATATATATATAGAGTCATATTTAATCGAGAGTGACATTTAATCGGATCTCGAAATTTTCGCATTTATTTTCTCTGGACCTTTGATTTTATTATCAACATTAAAAATGTGATCTTTATTGAGCGATCTGCTCTTAAGCGATCCTAATCGCAAAGAACCGGGAAACCTACCTTCTCGGAACAGTTTTCCCCTAAATAAGCCAGATAATTATCAGTTATGTTAAAAGCGAATGCCTTTTTTTTAAATTATGATAAGTGATAGGAACTGGGTTTCATTTGTCAATGTTAACAATTAAACGATATTTTAGCTGTCATTTGCGTCAAAGGGATATACCCCCATAGATATATTCTACGATATACCCTTGCAATTATTGAACTGCTTAAGGCAACATTGTCTTTTGTTCTATCGATTGCTGCGCACTTTTTTTTTGTGGGTGCGAAATTGAAAATACTTTATCCATCTACGAGTATAATCAACTGAAATTGGCTTTTAATAGATAAAGAAGCGTTCATAAACCAAAATATAAACAACACTCAATTGTTTAACCAAAAGAGTATTTATAATTATTTTCCACACACCCACAATTACAGCCACAGCTAAGGATGGGTTAGGAGGCTGAGGGGTGTGCAGCTATAGCTACAATTGGCAATAAAGCTTTAACGTTGTTCGTTACTCATACGACATGTTGTTGAAGTGAGGTTGTAAAAACCGCCGCTGGATAATAAAACACTTAAAGCTAAACGCTATTGGCGTCAGACGATAGACCTTTATCCATGAACGTCTGATAGACCACTCTACCTTGCCCGTGTTTCAATACCCAGTTACCATAAGATTGGGTGCCAAAAGTAATACACAGTTGCAAAATTACATAGAGGATAAAATGCAATTATCCCTAAAATCAATTCTTGATAAATTATACAAAAATTGGACTGTCTACAGGGTATCTAAGATGAACCTTCCTTTGAGGGTAGAGCGTTCCCATTTATGGGTTATATGTCGATTTGATGATGTGAGATATATGACACGCAATGAAATGGCAACACACACACACACACACAAGCACACACACACCTAGACAAATTTTTAGGTAGATGTGGCTTGGCTTTGCTTAATGGCCACATAAACTGTAATTGCAACTGTAAAGAAAGCAACAAAATTATTAATTGAAACTTGTCCGAGCTTGCAGCTTGACAAGGAGTGGGGAATTGGGTATGGGCTGTGAGGAGAGAGGAGTGGGGTGCGGCGGGGTGTGCATCGGTGTGTTGGGAGTTCGCAGTTCAAATAAACGTACATTGAAAACATTGCTGAGGCAGCCAGGCAAATTAATTGCGGCTAATTACAAGCAACAGCCATAATGGATACAAGCAGGGGGGATGGGGCAAGAGGAGCGAGAAGGAGCCACACAGTGAGACCACACGTGCTGTGGCACACTCCAGCCAGCACACAACCCCATCACACTGAAAATGCCTGCAGCCAAAAACCCGGAAGATGATGCAGCTAAAAACTCAGAGCTGCTGTCAACTGGATAGAGCCAAGGGGCACAGATGAAGCCTGATGCGTGAAGCAGAAGGGGTTAGGAAGGGAAGCGAATTGCGGGAGGGGGTAGGGTGTTTAGCTAGAGAAATGACATTGCGTTGATTAAACCAAGTTGCAATATTGCAACATTTCAACATTTGCACAGTGCCACATTGCCACATTGCAACAATAAATGCAGTTTCATTGAAGTTAATCAGCCATCCCACAGACCAGAGACCAGAGACCAGGGACCACAGAGACCAGAGTCGAAGACGGCGCCGATCTTGTCGGCAATTTTGCATAAGCAACAAGCAACAAGCAACAAACAACAAACAACAAATAACAAGCAACACAAGACAAGCATTTACAACCACATCTGCTGAAAACAAATTAGCAAATTGACTGAAGCATTGCGTGGAGTACTCTGGCCTTATACACTGACAGAAATGACGATCCTACAATATGCATCTTACACAAACCAGTTCGTTACTTATTTCTTAAAGTTTTTTGGTTTTTCGAACAATAGGAAATAACAGAAGCTCATCTTAAATGAAGTATAATATTTAAGATTTCCTTTTGCCACAGATTGTTTTTGAGTCTTTTATTTCGTATCTCTTTCAGTCACCCAGATCAACTCAATACTCTGATCGCAGTGTTGCCACCTGGTTAAAATTCATATTTTCGCTATGCAGGAGCAAATCCTTTGCTTTTCGCTCAGTGTATGGTGGGTAGGGTGGTGATCTTCTCTTTTAATTTTTCCGCTGCGCTGCGGTTTCATATAATTTTTATTGGAATTTATTGTGCATGCATATTTGTTGCTGCTGCAGTTGCTGTTTGTTGATGTTGTTGCTGTTGCTGTTGCTTTTGCTTTTTCTGTTGCATTAAGAGGAAGAGATGAAGCAGCTCCGATAATGTCATTTGCCTGTATAGAGCGAAGCATTCGTCTGCTCGTTTTTATCTGCCATTTGAATTCAAATTGAAATTGAAAAATTGAAATTGAAATGACTTTGTTGCAATGTCGTCCAATCAAATTCACATTTCGACTGGCGCCGCCATTGAACGCATCTCAAGCATAAACAATATGCGCCTGTATTTGTGGAAGCAGCCAACTGAACAAGTTCAAACAGTAGCAAATGCCATGAAATACCATAAAGAAGCGATTCAAAGGGTATCATGACATGCTGCAAAAGTATGTAACAGACAGGGGCAAGACACCAATTTATGGATTGGTTGCTTGTTGTTATCCGTTTGTCTTTTCGCAACTCAACTTATAGCAATTGAAAAAGATTTCCTTGCTTACAATTTGTGCTAAGTTGGGCGCTGACCTGTTAGCCAATATGTCTGTTGGCTAAGACTAAGTCAATACCATCTGCATAGTCTCTTTCCAATTACCCCCTGTTGATCTCTCTTAGAGAGAGAAGCTCTCCTCCCTCCCCACTCTCCCAGTCTTGCATTGACCCCAAAAACTGTTTATTGACACAAATCGTCAATAATCAATTCTCTATAAATAAGTTCAGTCTAAGCAATTGTAGATGCCGATATCGATGTCGATGGCCTTGCTGCGTTGCGACACCCTCTCCCTTCCATACGCTTCTCTGTCAGCCTCTAGGCCTGTGGTGCACAGGCATGCAAAAAATGCTTTTCCGCTTTTCCGAGCGCAAAAGAATAACGCAAGCATCCAGCATTGATTGCCAGCGTACTTGCGGGCGTGCAAGGGATGGGGGTAGGGTATAGCTGTTATTCGCTGTTATGCCTAGTGTCAATTATAACACATAGCTCACCGAGGCGCTGACAGGAAGGGGGGGAGAGGGAGAGAGTAGACGTAGAGAGGGTGCACAATTGCTGTTGGGCAATTGGCTTTGGGCGTAATTTATGCATAGTGGCCATGCAAATATTTGTGCATGTGTTGGATACAGGGAACAGCAAGAGGGGAGGGGGGAGGGGGGGCGGCGGCTAGCAGTGCTGACAATCGATCGATGGATGGTCTGAAACGATCTATCGATGCCAGCAATCCATCGATCAATTGCAAAAGTGGAGGAATCGAACCGAACCTAAATAAATGTCAAATAAATAAAATGAACAGGCAATAAAAATAAAGAAGGTTGCGAAGATGGAACTGGGGGGTGGGGGGCCAGATGGCTTCCGGGGGTTGGTGGTTGGTGTTTGGGGGTTGGGTCCCCTTCAAATGGAGGTGTGAATGTGGGCACTTTAATGAAAACAATAAATCTTCATCACTTGCAAAGCGAGTGAAATGCGGCGCAATGCAAAATGAATTGCAAGTGAAAAACGATAAACGGCAAACGACAAACGGTCAACGGCAAGTGGCAAGTGGCGACCAGGGTTGCCACACTTGTTGTGCGATAGAAAGAAACAGACTGCTGTACAATTAATAATTTATTGAATACAAATGCACTTACAATTTGCAAACGTAACTATGTATGTCATCCAGTTACACAAACCCCCCTGTCCCCGCCACTCCCCACCCTATCTTTTCATCATCATCATCACCTCACTCGTCACACACACGACCTCTCTCTCTCTCTCTCTATATATATATATATATATATATATGTATATATGTGTGTGTATATATATGTATGTCTCTATTTCTGTGTGTATGTCTCTGAAACGGAAGCACACATTTTGTTCGATCAATTGAAATGTGAATAAACAAAAGATGAAAGCAAATAAATCATTGAAAAGTGCTAATGTGTTGGACTACATCATACCCTATGCATAGTTCGTTTGGGTTTCCAATCGGAATAATCGAATATTATATTGGTCACTCACAAGGAGCAATCGATTTATACAGCTTGAATTTGTGCACATTTTCAGTTTGTCCCATCAATCAGTGAGCTGACCTACCAGGTCCCAAGTCGCAGGTCGCTTCCCATCTCGGTCCGGGTGCCGTCGATCACAATTACGTAAGTGAGGCGACTCGACGAGTGCTTGGAAAATGCGAATTGTGCAATGCAAGAGATTTGCAGTGGCACTTGCCCAAAATGCCATTTGCAACGTGTTTGCATTGCAAGTGCGATGCAGCAATTTTAATCGTTTATCAATCGAGCAATGCGCATTAGCATTAAATACTTTGCCAGCTCATAAATTTTATTCTCGTTCAATTAGCCAAGTGCTGACTTTAATGCCATATTGATTTCCTTTATAGTTGAATTTATTTTGTATTCAGTTTTTATTATCTTATATTCGAATAATGCAAATCAAACGAATAAACCATTAATTATGTATAATATATGAATTATAACTATATTTAAAGAAGCATTTTGTATTCGAAAGAAATCTGACGCATTTTAAATTTGAGAACTTGTGCGAAAAAAAAAATTATAGATGTATTTCTTTGATGATTTTTTTCATCGTAATGGAATCTATATAATGGAATCGAAAAATTTCCATATTTTTGGCCTTAATTGCCAGCACATCGTTGCGGCATTAATAGACTTTTCTTATATTTTTAAGGAGTTCCAGCCTGAATTTTTTCATCTGACAATAGACATTGATATTGTTTACTTGAGGGAGGCTTAAGTCTGACAATTGTGACGATAAGCAAATGGTAATCGTTGACCATTTACGCATTTTGTTGTTGTTTGTTTTCTAAATTTGCTGCTTGATAAATGAATGTTTTTATTCTTATTTACTATATTTAATTCAATCTCAAGCGATTTGTGAACAATTTGTTAAACTTTGAATTAATAATAATGCCAATATTTGTTTGTTACGCTGAACAATACTCGTAAATAACAATTATGAGTCGTGCATGAATCAATCAATGGCGAACCCGAAACCAAACTGCAACTTCCTGGGAACTGGGCACTGTCGTAATCGTAATCCTGCTCTGGCAACGATGGTGTTCGTTTCATCTGATTCCCGTTGCAAGTGCAACAGCAACAGCAACGCCGGCAACAGATGATGCACGTTTTTGCTACGTGGTAAAAACCCGTCGAGTGTTTTTCTCGATAACCAATGCGAAACAATAACGTGATATTTTCTTGGCTATCCGCAATGATCTAGAAACACGTGAGGCTTCTCTGCTCTTCTCCTCACGCACGAGACGTATTGGGCCCGAGGGCATCCAACCAACCATATGGGTTAAGGTTGAGTTCCGGAAATTCCCGAATGGGAACAGGTAGTCAGCACAGGACCTGGTCAGGTTGAGTTCAAGTAAATATTGCATTTATTTCTAGCTCGGTCTTAGGTTTCGCTGTTGGGTTTGGTGTTGCCGAAAGACTGAAAGAATGTTTCGCGATTCGCACTCGCAACGCCCGCCAAGAAGCCAATTTAAATAAGCAGCATAAACAAAGGACGACTGCGATTTATGACACCGTCGAATGATGGCATCAAGGATGCTGCCTGCTTGCCTGCGCCACACTTGGGCTTGGCCCGGGATTTTCCCACGGCCCATCTTCGCTTATCTGAGTGCCCCTTTTATGAGGCATCGCCATGCATCTGTTTTTCGCACATTTGTCTGTTGTTGTTATTATGTGCCATGTGATGGGAATTTATGTATTTCCCCGCTTTACCTGACCGGGAATCAAAGCAAACCAATCCAAAGCAAATCGAGCCGCATCGAAACCAACCCACACAATTCCCCTGGCTAATCAATCAAATCAAAATAATAAATAATTCAACTAGAATATATTTTATATCTAAGTGTGAAGAATATTTTTTTGTTGTTCTTTGATAATAGAATGCATTTTAGTGTTCTTTCGTTTGTAGATGACAACAAATTAATAAATCTGATTTTACTGCGCATTATAATGAATTTAAATTTACAATAACAGATTACCCCCAACCACTTCACCGCCACCCACCCCCACCCCCTTTTTTTGCTGGGGCGTGTTTGCTATTTCGCTATTTCGCTATTTTGCCATTTCCAATTCCCAGTCTAAATCCATTTTGAATATTCTTTTCCGTCTTGGCCCATATAAACTACAGATGTATGTCTGCCACATAAATATATTGACGAGTACTTGAAAGCACAGACACTCCCTCCACAGCCCCCACCCCCCATCTCCATCCCCATCTGCCCGTTCTGCGTGCCTTCTCGCATATTTGGTGGACGCCTTTAAGCTGTTGGCGCCGGCGCCGGCGCCAAAGATGAGGGTCGTCAAAATAGCAACTTGTAGCAAATTTTGAGCGACATTTTGTGTCGGCTGTCGATATCTGTATGTCTGTATGTACATATGTATGTATGTACACTTGCGTAGTGTATCTATCTAAATAAAAATAACAAAAAAACAACAACAAAAACACACACACAAAGAGATGATCGGCGCCAGACGGGCATAAAAAACAGCAAAAGGGGGGGTGGGTGTGTCAGGCGCATTCCCATTTGTTTATTGTTCAAAATGAATTTGGTTTAATGCTTTTCCTTTCAGTAACAAGCCAATTTCTTTTTTTTGTTTTGGTTTTTTGGTGCGATTTTTTTTTGGCAGCTTTATATGACCGGAGTCTCGGACCATATCCAATTAATGAGCTATGCGACTTGCGATGCGATGCGGTGCGATGCGATTCGCTTTATAATCTTGTCGAATCTTTATAACTTTATATGTATCTTTATCCCCCCGTTTACGACTGCGCATTAATAAATTATGTCCTTCTCTGTCGCTCTGTCGCTCTCTCGTTCGATTTTACTTTTGCCATTAATCTGGCCATAAAGCAAGAATTTTGTTTTAATTTTTGTTTGGTTTTTTGTTTCGTTATTAGTTCATTTAACGCCCACGGTGCCACGCCCATTAGCCGCAGCAGCCGCCGCCGCCGCCGCCGCAGATTGCTAATTCCCATTCCCATTACTATAGCCACAATTTCCGAGCACCATCCCCACCCCCAGCCAGACTCGCCCAACTCAGCCATGATTCATTAAAGTCTAAAGAGCCAACTAATAGTCGAAAATTTCATTTAATTTGCGCGTTTCAATTTTTTGTGCGCTACTTGTTTCTTTTTTTTTTTTCCTATTTGTTGTTGTTGTTGTTTCTATTTTTTATTTCTATACCCCTTTAATCCAAAATAAAGCAGATATAAAGATAGATAAGTCATTCGTATACTAAAATCATTGATTACTTAAGATATTTAGGATTGTTTCGGGGAAAATACATGCAGAAGTTTGGGGTATTTGTGGTGTTTGAGTTAAGCTCAGATTCAACTTTAAACTGTAGGGCATTTGCCAGTCGAGCATTCGCTCTCAACTTGTTTTTTTGTGGTTGTTGTTGTTGTTTTCTTCTTTTATTGTGGATTTGTTTGCGGGCGTGTTTTTCAAAGCGCTCGACATTACTCGAATTTTGTACGGGCAACAAAAGCAACAACAAAAACAATATGAAAATTGGTGAGAAAATAGAGTAAACAAATTTGTGTTGCGTTGTGTTGCGCGTTGTGTGTGAGTGTATTGCGATCGGTCGGTCTGCCTTCTTGATTTTGTTAATCGTCCACAAAAGCTAACCCAGAGATGATCTAATTATTGACGCACGAATCCGCATTGGCCAAAACAATAACAACAACAACAGCAACAGCAACAACAACACAAAGAGGAAAAATTGTAGCTAAGCAATTTTTGAAAAGCCAGTCAGAGACAACAGCAAATGAAATGAACGAAATCAAAAATCATTATCCAAGCCATTAGCGCTTTAACGGCTCTTGTTGTTGTTGTAGTTGTTGTTGTCGTTGCCTTTGTTATTGTTGTTGTTTTTCCCAGTGTCTGGCTATAAATCTGCTAATGTGTGCGCCAAACACCCACATCGACCCGTTTTGAGAGGCCACGCAATCAACTCTTGAACTTGTTGTGCCCAACACGCATCACACACACACACACACCAACACACACACACATACACAGCACACATGCATCTTGATATCTTGTTAGTATTCTAAGTGGTTCATGGCCAAACTGTGGCGACCTCGAAAGATAATTTGTTGTTCTTGTGTTTGTTGCTGCCGCATGAGGTTTTTGCTCAGCGAAGATTTTTGTTATTTTTCTTCTTGTTGTTGTTTTTTTTTTGTTTTTTCTTAAAATAAACAAAATAATAAACGCAACGAGCTAAAAAGGCTTAAGCAGATTAAACAATCACTCAAATGCAGAGATTAAAGTGCATTTAGTCATTTTAGCACAATTTACAAATTTGTAAGCAACATTTTGAAAAACGTATTTTCTGATTGAAAATAGATCAACATCGTGTTCAAGTTTGTTATTGTTTTGTTATTGGCAGTTGCCAGTAGTAAAAAAGGATTTTGTCTTCAATGAGAAATGAACTTTTGATCGGTGAGAGTGCTGCGTGTTTCAGATTAAGTTCTTTGGCATCATAGACTTAAAGCCGATTTGAAATATAAAAATGTGCAACGAGAATTGTTATCTATTTTTTTTTGTCGATAATAATAATAATATTTATTATACTTTATACTTTGTTGCTGCGGCTGCTGCTGGTTGTTTAAGCTGACACTGAAAAGTGCAAAGGGAATAAGATGAAGGGAGAAGATGAAGAAGACGAAGCAGCAGCAGCAGAAGGCGACAGACAGCAGCGACAAGTGATAAGATCGAAAAGGAGTCTGTGGCAACGACGCATGCAACGCATTTCAAAAGCCGCCAGCTAAATGTGTGTGTGTTAGTGTGTGTGATGGGTCTTGGATGGGTTTGGGATTGCTTCGGATGATTCGCTTGGCGTGCGTATCAAAATATAACCATAATAAAAATGCTCGTAATGATGCATCATAAATCGCGCCAAATGCCGGCGGCGCGCGCTTTTTCAGCCGCCACCAAATTGCACGATGCAAGCGTATTGTGGATGGGGATGCGGATGCGGTTGGGGATGGGGATGGGACACAGGGGAGGTAGGCATGTTGGGCAGGGTATAGAGCTAGGGAACGAGACAGTGACAACGGATTGAGGAGACGCGGCCTATACACAGAAAAAAATACAAAAAATATATCGCATTCGATAAACAATAAATGCTAGTCTTGATTTAAGAGCTTTCGATTGTGCAAACCCAAATCAAGAAACGAGAAAAGCAAAAGAGAACAGAAACAAGACTGTATTCAATTTTGATATTAGCTCGGCTTTGGTTTTCTCTGTGTAGGCACAGCCAATTTTCATGCCACATTTGGTGCCATTGGTGTTGCTGGTGTTGTTGCCTGTCAATTCAGTGTGAATTTCAACTATTAAATGCCAATTTATGGCGCGTAGCTTACAATTTTTTATTATCGTTTTTATAACACCTTCGCCAAAGCGTCGGATATAATATTTTGCCTGCTTGCGGCTGGTGGCCCGAGAGGAGGGGGTGTTCTGTTCATCAGGGGGTGTGTGTTGCCGTGGCAGTGGGGCGTACACCGTTTAACCAAACTGAGGTCCTCAGCATTCACTGTCCCTGCCCTCCCCTTCCCTCTCCTCGCCCCTGAAATTGGCTCTTCCTCTATCTGCTTTAGTTGAATTCGTTTCGTTTCGGCCTTTTTTTTGTAATTTTTTTCTGTGGCGTGAGAAGAGATTGAAAAAAGGAATTTACAGATAAATCACACTAAATCATTTCAATGCTGCCCCCGGTACAAGGCGCATGCTGCAATGCAACAACTACAACTGCCTGCCACTTCGGACTGCAACACAGACAACTGGCAACTGGCAACTGGCAACTGGCAACAAACTAAAGACAACAACAACTACAAATCCGCGCAGCGAATTTTTGAACGCCGGCGCGTACTAATCACTCGCATTGTTACACGATCACGAACCGAATGAGAGAGAGAAAGGGACAGACCAAGAGACAGAGAGAGAGAGAGAGCGAGAGCGAGAGAGCGAGCGGGGGGTGGGGGATATGGTTGAGTGGAAAGAGATGGGGATTGGGAAGTTTTGCTGGTCTGTTGTTGCCTTGACAGACAATCAGTCTGGAGTCCAACAAAAGTTCTTTAAAGCGACGTTTTTTTCTTTTTGCATTTTTATATAGAATTCCTCGATTCAAAAAATACAACTTTACCTGCATTCTTAATGTATTCACTCTGATCGACAAGATTTTCATTTATACTCAATTAAGTTAAGCCATATATGAAATCCACAAATAGTCGTTCTAAATAGCAACTGGTAAACGGAATAAAATAAACATTATTTTTTAATATTTCGTTTTTAAATAATGATGGATAACTCTATTGCTCTCTCTCTCTCTCTCTCTCTCTCTCTTTCTCGCTTTCTCTCAATTGCTTTTCAAGTGACCCAATGGGCCCCCAATTACTAACTTCATTTACAGCCCTCTGCACCCGCTTCCAGTACGCTCTCCACTAAATTGTCAATTAGGGGAACTGAAATTGTGGCTGGAGCGGCTTCCAACAGCAACTTTGGATGCACTTCAGCTGATGATGCTCAGCATCAAATTGCACTAATAGAGTACTTAAGCAACTCCTAAAGAACTGCTGGCTCCCATTGCATTTGGGGCGGGGGCAACATTTGGACAGCGCCCAAGAGTCCGGAGAGACCGAGACCGAGACCGAGACTGAGACTGAGACTGCGAAACTGACCAAGAGCAACACTAGCATCAACAACAGAAACAACAACAAACTGTCAGCAGTGACATGCACATAGCTCGTCTCTCCCTTCCTGGCGATCGTGCTCTTGCCCCCTTGCAACTGTTGTCAGACAACGCGGCACAGACTCCGCCTGGTCAGAGACTGTGGGGCTCTGGTTGCTGTGGAGGCTGCCAGGCAGTCAGTATTAAAATTCCAACAATTAGGGAACATTTCACATGCCTTTCTAATAGCCAACAACAACGGAGCATGGATAACTAACGAGCAGTGCTTGGGGGGGGTGGTTCGAGGGGTCCTATGTATCTGGAGCGGGGGCAAGAGATGCAACATACTGATTGTTCAATGCTGATGCTGATGCTGTTGCTCATGCGGATGCTGATGGCAAGGCTTTGGCAGCAGCTCGTCAAGCGTCTTTCTTATTCTTGTTATACCCTCTAAATTCGAATTCAGCAAAGGAACAAACCTTTCAGAAGAATTCCCAAAAAGTCATTTCAATTTAATATATAATTACGAACAATTAATTCATGTTTTTTGCTGACTATACTGGATAATATTCGATTTAAAATTGATGACAAAAACTTCTTATTAACTTATTATCCTAGATGCCAAAAAGTCAGCTTGAACGAAATGATGTTTGGACCCGTTCCAAAATAACATCTCTTAGGATTCAAAGTTGATTTTAAGTATAAGCATTTCTATAGAGAGCACACACACACACACACACACACATACACACGCACTAGGTATATTTTAGTTGAGCAGTCGCTGCTACTGGAGCTGGTGCTGGTCAGGCGAGGCGCAAAGCAATACAATTTCGTAGTAAGGTTCTCACATGCAACACAGATACCCAACGCAGGTCCCCAACTCCAACTGCAGTCGCATCTCTTGTCGTGGCCCCAGAGAGCAACAACATGTTGGCATGTCAATAATCTTGTTGTGGAAGTCGAGCTGGGGCTCAGCTCAGAGTCTCATCTACAGCTACAGCTACAGCTTCAGCCCCCTCCTGCTCCTCGTGGTGGGAGTTGCTGCCTGGTTGGCCAAGAAAAAGCAAAAGTGCGCAATGCGAACAACAGCAAAACGGCAACAGCAAAAAAAACCAAGAGAAAACGTTGCAGTCGGGCCTTACCGACTGCGAAATACTTTGATACCATAACTAATATCACCTGATAACAGGTAGCTTGCCATTCAAATTTCAGTAGATATACGCAAAAAAAAAATTGTTGGAAGAGTTTCCCTGAAGCTCTTAACAAACTTAGTCATTTACCTCTCAGGTTTCCTAACTATAGCCATTAAATTACGGGAGATTCGAGGGGTATTCGAAGAGTATTACAAGCAATACATCTTTCAAATTTGGCGACTCTAGCTTTCAACATTTTTGAAGGACATCGCCAACAGCCGACCAACCAAATTGTGTGAGTGTAGCCTTCAAATTGTGCTTGAAATGTGGCTTTATCGAATTGCGATTATCGATTCATTCGATTTTTATCGATTTTCTAGTCCCCTAGCAGACGTAGCCCTCTAATTTTTACACTTTGCCTGCCTCAAGTCTCTATCTCAATGACGGACATGGCACAAATCCAATACAATATGATACCTTCAATATCAAAGTATAAAAAAAACAAGTTGTTGCTGCTGTTGTTGCAACAGCAACAGTTGCTGCGATCGCAATGCTCTAGAGCCTGAGAAATTCTCTGTGCGCACACACACACACACATACTTAAAAGTTGATTGTAGGTGTGTGAACAAATAATAAATGCTGGACATTCAGACAGTGTAGAATCATTTTTGGTTGAGAGTTGAATGCTTCGCTCTGATAGCTGACGAACAATTTGGAATACGTACGTGACTTTTCATTTCCGTTGCGGCCACTTTCTAAGCAATTTTCGTAGAAAATCAAATAATTGAAAATTACGCCAATAGCTGTCACACATCCATCAATTGGTCTCCCACTCGCGACTGACATCATCAACTGCCTAGGCCTATGCGATCAGACACACACATCGCCAGAGATTCAAACGTGCCAAACAGAACAAGAACCACAAAAAAATAGTAGCGAATACTTAAGTCGAGAATTGCAAGAAATAAGAGCAGCAACAAAAAATCAAAAAAAGAAATACTGCACTCAATCGAGCTCGGGTACGGCCCCGTGGCCACCTCTTGACAACTGGAACGTGAGATCTGGTCAAATTTGCCAAATGGCGTCCCTCGCACGTCCGTCTGGCTGTCAGTCAGTCTGTCTGTCAGTCTGTCAGTCTGGAAACATTGACAATGACAATATAACAAAATAAAATACAAATCAATACAGTGAATATGGCCTAGCACAAGTCTCTCTCAGCCAAGCGTAATTCTTTCAACAAATTTGGTATGTCCGAGCTAAATGCACACAGCTCGAGGGAAACTGACTGCAGTAGTGGCAACAGACGATCATCACAAGTGGTGTATGTTGAAGCAGCAGGTGCCTCCTATGACATATATACTCGTATATATAATATATTTATAAGTCCGAGCAGTAGTGGTTGCAGGTTTTCTTTTTCTGTTTGACTGCATTTTCGCATTAGTAATTTTAGGAACTAAATGTAATACTTTTCTTATATTTCCAATTGATGAATATACATCTATATATGTACATGGGATACATAATTTCTTTGAGTGTAGGACCCTTTGCCTATTGTCTTAATTATGCGCTGCTGCTGCTGTTTTTGGCCTCTGCTGTTGCTTCCCAAAAGGCGTGACTATCTAACGCCAGACAGCGGCAGCCGTTCAGCTTACTCATCGTCTCATCAGCCCCAAACCCCCCCACCCAACCACCCAACCACCCATCCTCCCAGCCCCTACCCCCACCCCTACCCATCAAAATTGTTGCCAGCCCCTCGCTGAAGTGCTTAAATTGTTTGGCTCGCTTTGCTTTCGTTCCGCTCTCGTTGCTGTCGCCTTTGCCTTCGCCTTTCTCCCCGTCATAGTCGCACTGACCATCGTCTCCTTCTCCGTCCCCCCTCCTCCCCTCATTCTTCCCCTCCCTCTTCGTTAGTTCCCTTTCCATTGTTGCTGCTGTCGTCGTCACCGTCGGTCGCCACTTGTTTATTTAAGTAAGTATTTGGCTCTCTCGCAAGATCACGCGCCGCAGCGATCGCTGATAAAATTGTATTTTGGTGGTCCACGGGGGGTTGAGCAGGTGAGGGCGGGGGAGCACACTGCGTCTCTAATCTGCGAGTGTTCTAATTTAGAGATGGGCGCATAAGCACGATTTTTTATTTTTTTTTCCTACGAATATACTTAATATGTATTACCAGTCTACAGTTCTACAAGATATCTTTACATACATATATGAAGATCTTGAGTATAACATTTTTAGCAATTATAGCAAATGAACACCTTTTGATGGGTCAGCCGTACAGACAGACACAATTCTATTTAATAATTTAATTAAATAATATTTAAAAATAGGAAGAGTCTTTGACGAATCAATATGATGTCAGTAAATGACTATGGATGACATAAATTCACTCATACGAGTATGTGTTGGGCGATATGCGATAACGTAGATCACGTAAAATAGAACCGCATATGGGATGGGAAAATATTGGACTAATTTAACTGATCTAGAGAAGTAAGTACGTGCATAATGAGGACTCGAGCACTTATCCCGCATTCTCTTCTCATTCTTTGCTGTCTCTGATTTGGAATATATAGACCTCTAGTGGTATACGTAATTATCTACTTACGTAGACTGAGAAAAACATGATAGTCGTTTAGAAACATGTAAACATTCCTAGAAATATGTTTCTTTTTATAAAAGAAATATTTCTAATTCAAGGAACTTTTTCCTGTCTTTCGACATATCTGTTAGAGTTTAGCCGTTGTCTGCTTTAGAGATCTCGCAAGTTTTTTTTTTTTAATTAAGTTCCCTTTTAGAAATACACTTTCTGAGTAATAAGGTTGTATAGCGACTTTTCTCTGAGTGTGCGTATTCGTAATTATGTCCAATTGCTGAACGCCTGGCACTGCCTGGATGCCAATAGCTATTGGCTTTTGGATCATGTGCTCGAACATGTCCGGCACTGATTGATATCTGATCAGCGCCTTGTCACATGCCACCTGGCAAGGGGGGAGTGTCCAGTGTTTTAATCAGTTGCCAACTGTACGTGCCGTTATATTTACGATCGCGTCTTGTTTGTTTGCTGTTCCTCTTAGTGTTGCTTTGCTTTGGCAGAGCACTTTTCTAATTAAGGCAACTCAAAACCCATAAACAAAACGCTACGTTAATTATTGCAGCATTAGCAGCAGGAGTAGCAAAGTCAAGCCAAAAGTGGTCAAATCAGCTGCTGATTTGGCGCTAAATGCTCAAGTAAATAATGCAAAAATGAAATGATAAACAATATTTAAATAAGTGGAACGGCATTTCGGGAATTGAAAATGATTTGGTACAATGCTGAAAAAATTGTAAGTTTCGTTTATATTACATGGTATATGGGTGTTAGGCTAGGTAATTACTATTAAGCAAGTAGTTGGATATACTATCTAATGGTAGGTCTTGTTTGTTGAACATCGAGGCATTCCATGAGCGCAAGCGACTATTTTTAGACACCTCGCAATGCAATCGTACTTGTGTACATACTTACATCTATCTTATATTTCAATTTGCAAGGCAAACATTGCGTCGAGAGTTTTTGACGATGATGGATCATGGAGATGGCATCTCCAGCTAAACAAATTACATCAGCAGCTGCACAAACTAAATGCAATTCGGCTACATTTTATGTGTGCTCAGTCATAATATCCACTAGTAAACCCCGAATTCCGCAAACCCCAAAAATATCTCAAGAAACTAAATGAAAAAAAAAAAATGCTTCACGAAAAACTTTGTGTGCAAAAATATAAACATATTTTTGCATTTACGCACAGTTACAATTATAAATAAATGCGCGACTGTGTGAACAACTTGAATGCTTGATATAGGTAATAAATACCCTGTACTAAATGTAATACCTGTAAAATACAAATTGTTTGTCAATTAAAAACTATACAAGAAATGTCGAATGGGAGCAAAATGTGATGACAATATAATGGACAAGAGAGAAAGATAACCCACTTAATGTAATGCTTGACTACCATGTTCAACAGATGCCATTTGCTCCGATTTCAATGCAGGCAGCAATATTGTTCGCATATTACGCATACGCCGCGTGCGCCAATGCGACGCTGACTGTCGTAGGTTAGTTCCGCCGCTTGCCGCTCCAAAAGGGTAGGGGAATATCTAAGTTAGTATAGTATGTGTACATAGTGGATGGGTTTTTCAGTGCTGGGTTGGGCTGGGTGTTGGTGTTTTTTATATATTTTTTTCTAGTGTAGCGCACGCCTCAATAAGCACAGCACAACGAGGGGTTGGGTTGGGGTAAGCTGGGCGGGGCGCGGCGCACACATTAGCGACAAGCAAAAGACAAAACAAACAATATAAAATACACGTTATAGTAGCCAGCAAAAATAAAAAGCAACAAAGACAGAAACGAAATTAAAATCCACAATAAGCCAAATGGCAACAACAACTAATCCAGCAAACGGAGCGCGCGTCGTGCACATTGACAAAAGGCAAAACCAAAAAAAAATACAAAAATACAACAAAAAAAGCAAAAAACTTAAAAAAAAAGCTCAACAACAAAAGAACGTCAACGGCGGCAGCGACGTCAGTGTCAAGCAGCGCAGCTGTCTGCCGTTGTCTATTTGCCTATTGCTCTATACAAATATGTGTGCGATTGTCATATAGGAAAAATGAAAAAAAAAACAAATGAAAAAAAAAACAAGTAAAAAAAAGCACAAAGAGAGAGCGAGAGCGGAAAGAGAAAGAGGCGGCATGAGGCATGAGGTGGCGTTAGGCGTCTACTCTATGGGCTGCTGCTGTTGCTGGTGCTGCTGCTGGTGCTGCTGCTGCTGCTGGTGCTGCTGCTGTTGATGCCGGCGCTTCAGCGTCGTCAATCGAACTTCAGTTTGTCCAAGATCGCGTCGACTAAACGACTGAACGACGCTAGACAAGACGCGCGCGTGCAAAACGACGATAACGACGCCCATGCGACAACAAGCACAACAACAACAACAACAACGACGGCGAAAAACACAGCGAACTCGAATCAAACATAAAACAAAACAGAACGAAAGCCGAAGTCAGCGAAACTATAAAACCGCGAACTCCGACCGCCAACCGTCAAGCGCGAGTTCCAAAGGAAAACTCCAGGGTCGTCCTGCCTGCAGCAGCAGCAGCACCAGCAGTTAGTGTAAAACTCAATATTAAAAAAAACAAATAAATAATAAAATTTAAAAAAACGCGCGTCATTTTTTTATATATGTAGGTGACAATATCACAAATCTCTCGTATATGTAATAAAGTGTGTAAGACATGAGCAAATGAGAGCAAATGAAAATCGAGAATATGTCTATTTTTGATTCAAGTACGTATCAAAAGTGAACAGATTTACAAATATCTGAAACCAGCACTTAGATATATTTCAATATGAACAACCTTGAATAGGGTTTGTTTGGTTTTTCATCTTCTTTTAATGTTATTTTTCATTTTGAGAACGCATTCTCGATATCAATTTCTCGTTCAACACTACAAAAAAAAAAAAACTCTTGAATCAAGATTTACAATTTTGTATTGTGTATAAATGATGTTATGTTGAAAACACATTAATAAACTAATATTTTGATTGTTTATTTACACATTGGCACCGCTTTAATATGGCACTTGAAAACATGTGAAATGGTTGCGTTCAAAGTGAACATCAATCAAATTGGGTATGAAGAGAGAAATATTATTATGTTTAATGACAATATTAAATAATAAAGTCAAGCACATTCTCAACTAATTTCAGGCCAACTGCCGATCAAGTTATTAGCTTGAGGAATGCGGCTGTGTTGGGGTACCCAACAGTAACCCAGAATTCAGACAGAATCCCAACCTTAACCACAGCCCCACTTAGCCGAGATCCACACCCAACTAAAATGGCATTTATCTCTATCATTGAAGTTGGCTTTTATTACTATATTTATCAGACAGACACTAAACGAAGGGCGACCCAAAAAAAAAGCACAAATCAATCGATCGACTGGGGAAACGGGAGAGGGGTTGAGTGGGGGGAGGTGGGAGGGGGGCGGGGGCAGCAACTGTCGGTAGAGCCCAAGCCAGAAAAGCAACAATTTTACAATTTACAATTTACAATTCAATGGCTGCTCGAATCGTAACGCATCCGATCAGATCGGATCGAAACGGATCGTATTGTATTGTATAGGGCATTGGCAATTGGTGTGACTTACACCGATTGCAATACTCTAGAGGCGTGGCAGGCGAAGGGGGGAGAGCTAGGTGGCGAGGGATAGGGAGAGGGAGGCGTAAGCGGAGGTGGAGGCACTGCCGGTACTGCCATTAAATAAGCACATAAATTGCTGGCGCTGATGACGCAGCTTTCATACATTGAACAACATTCATTAGTTGCTGTGTGGTTGCTGGCTTGGCATTTGCCATTGTTATGTATATAAAATATATGCAATGGACTGAATCTATAAGTAAGCATGTATTCCTAATCCAGATCAGCAGAGAGAGAGAGAGAGAGAGTAGTTTTGATCATATTTCAGATAAAGCAAGAGCTCAAGCTACAGACAGATGGGGGGAACGAGTATCTCTTATTCAATCGGCCGAATAGAAAAACTAAAATGAGCAATCGATAATTGGGTAGCCAGCGGGTGATCGATCAATCGTGCGATCGATCAATTGATCGATCTATGGCATCGTAATATCACTCAGCAGATTAACGCAGCTTTACGGCTTTGTCAGCCAGTTGTCAACTGTCAGTTTAGTCGATCTATAAATAGATATATACGATTATAAATATTCATACGAGACGCGATGACTGCGATGACTGCTTCGCGACCGATTTTAACTTTCCCAACTTTTTAATTGCTCATCTAAGCATTTGCGATCTAAACACACATACACACCTGGCGTATGCTTGATATTTGGTTACTCTGCACTTGCCAGCGCGCGAGAGAGAGAGAGAGAGCGAAGGAGAGAGAGAGACAGCGTACTTTAAAAATCAAATAAAGAGTAGATAACACTAGCTGAATCTTTCATAAAGCTCTCAAGCTTAATTTAGATGAATTTGAACTTATTTGGTGCATTAATGCCATTGTGACTTGTATCAACTCAATCTTACTGCAAAAAAGGGCGTTTAAGCCTCAAAATGCATTAATGTTAATTCAATAGAAAATAGAAAATAGAAAACACCTTGAAGCTGTAATATGCTTTTAGGGCACACAGTGGGACAGTGCATAGAAGTTTGTTTATATCCATTTGCCGCTTTCCCTGTTATGACTAATCCATGATGGACTTCAACTGGGGCCGCAGCTAATAAAACTAAACAATAAGCGATAAATAATAAACAAATAAATAAACAATGTGGTTCCAATTTGAGCTGAACACAGATGTTGCAAAGCAATGTGGTTGTTGTGGTTTTTGTTGCTGTTCTTGTACAGTGCAGTGGCTTTTGCCATTTGCCATTTAAATCAGGCACAATTTTTTGTGATTTACTTTGATTGGCATCTAATTTATGATTGACAGTTGCAAACAAATGTTGTCTTGTCGAACAGCAACCGATCAAAATCGAGACAATGACAAAAAACATTTGAGCCTACCGCAAATGCGGATACAAATACATATACACTTAGAGAGAGAGATACAGATAGACAGATATAGAAGCAGCTTGCCGTCAAAAAGATACAGATAAAAACTATACCAGATACAGCAGATGAAGTGGAAGCTGTGACTGATTTCAATTAAATGTCTTGATTGATTATATAGTATGTTTTATTCAGTTTTGATTCGTTGGGTTTGACAACATTTGTCAAAAATTTAATAGTTAACACACTAACTGGCACAACTACTGCTCTCCACTCCACTCCACTCCACTCCATCCCTTTCTTTGGGCTTACGCGTCATATACGCAATGCCAGCCTAGGTATTCCAAAATATTTCGGGTTGGCAACAGTTAACCCAATTAAACACATTCTGGGTCAATGCACAATTGCATAATTGAATGTACATATGTTTAGAAGTAGTCAAGAAGCGATGATATAATATATTCGCCGATTGGTTATTTGGTTAATTGCTGTAAACACAACCAAGTCTTATCTTGGGACAATGCGCCAATTCACCCAGCAATCGATACAATTCGTCGATAAGCGTACTGCAGTGATCAATACGATATGCTATCTGTAGAGCACTTCATAAGAGCTTCACACACGTATCACCCTCAACTGAGTAATTCAACGTAATAATCTAAAATGGGAAAAGACTAATTGACTGGTGTTCTATTCGTAGAATTCGATAGGGAAATAATTTGGAGCTTAAATTGAAGACGGTTCAAGTGCAAGCTAATCGAATAACATATTGAAACATATCGCTTATGTATTTTAAGGCACTTAGTACTTGTAGTATATATCGTATAATGCGCTCAATCGATTCCATTTCGAACTTTTATGTGGAAATTTGAAATGTTTTCAAGTCACTTGAGATTTCTGACCTTTAGTCAAGTTAGCCTAAATTCCATTAGATTTAGCTTTAACTGCAAGTGCAACTCTTAGTCTTTGATTAGTTTAGTGTGTATGTGTGTGTGTGTGTGTGTGTGTGTGTGTTGCTGCTACTGTGATTGCCACTGCAGCTGCGGCAGCGACGTCAGCGTCGATGTTAACGTTGACGTCGCTCGCTAAAACTACATAAATCAAAGGAAAAGCATTTTTCTGTTCTGCTCGTTTTCTGTTCTTCGAGCGTCTACAAAACTTTTTTGTTTTTTTTTTTTATCGTTGTTGCTGCTGATTGTTGTTGATTGCTGCTTGTTGTTGTTTCAGTTGTTTTTGTTGCTGTTGCTTTTGCATTAGCATTTTGTACGCATGTTTCAGTCATTTAACATTTCTTTTCATATAGACAAGAGACAGATATCGCACTTATATATATATACTTATATATATATACCACCGATTCATATATATAAATATATATATATATATAAAGTGGTTTTTGTGTGTGTCTTGGTTATTTGTTGTTTGCGGCGGGCTGTGAGGCCGAAACATTTATAGGAATATTTCAAATCGCAGACAGCGTCCACGTCGACGTCGTTTCGGGCAGCGCATTAAATGGGGATGACAAAAAAAACACAACAAAAAAGCAAATTACAAACAACAAAAAACAAACAATAACTGAAAATTTCTCGCAAAACAAAAAATATTAAAAATTATGAAGTGGAAATGGGACTAAAAGCAGAAAATTAAACTACAACAAAATGCAAAGATTGAAACAGGCGAAATTGAAATACCCTTTAAAATAAGTTAATTAAATATGTTTAAATATTATTGGAAGAGAACGCATAGAAAAATGCATTCCTTAATTGCAAATACTCGTATATTCTTGATCAATAAATAAATAAAATAAATGATTACTATCTGCTGTGCATATTTTAAGAACTGGCCATTCTTAAAATAATCATTTCATCCCATTTTTCGCATCCTAGCATGATGAAAATACCCTTTGGTGGGAGAGTATTGGTATCAAGATTGTTACTGTTGCCATCTGCCTATTTTCGTGCATATTATTTAATAATTTTTTTTGCATCCTCTGTCGTATTTTATTATTTTCCATTATTTATTTGGTTGGTGGCGTATTTTTTATAAGTGCTTTCAGCTATTTTAATTTGTTTTATTTTTGCTTTAAGAGTGACAGAAATTATTGTTAACGATATCGTTCGCCATTTTATGGCCAACGACTGGCGCTACATTAAAATAGTTCAGCTCGATGCTGTTGTTGTTCCTGTTGTTGTTTGTTGTTGTTGTCTGTCTGTCTAGTCTGTGTAGTCTGTGTAGTCTGTGTTCTATGTTTCGCAGTTGTTGTTATTGTTGATAATAAAATTGACAAGAACGGGGGAATCAAAAACACGAAAGCAAGCAAATTAATTAACTAAACGCCTTCAGTCAGCCTTCAGTCTCCTCCTCCATTTCCTCCCCCAAAAGCCCCCTGTACCCTCAAACCTTCTCTTCTCTCTCTCTCTCTCTCTCTTTCTCTCTCTCTCTCTCATTCTGCTCAAGTTGGCCATCGCCATCGATCACTCGTCAGTTCTCTCATGTATTTATATCCCTGCAGATGGTATTATAATTGTGTCTTGAAGTGTGTAACGCATTGAAGGAGACGTCTTCAACTCCGTATTATATATAAATGTAAATATTAATCGATCCATCTAGCACACTATGTGAAAAGCTGTTCTGATGAAACTTTCAACATATTTGAATAGAAGTACGTCTATCTCTCTATCCGTCTGTCTTAAAGTATTTCGAGTAAATTTGGAGCATTCTGTCTTTTCGATGAAGGATCGACCAAATCGGTGATCACTATATCATATATGTAGGAGTAATCTGTCGATAGCTGAGTTCCTCGGGATTCTTAAACTTAAATTCTCTTTGTCAGCCACATATCTGTGGATTATACCCTAATTAAAGACATCACTTTATTTGTTTGACTTATAAAACACACAATAAAGAGATATAAATCTATTCGGCTGTGAGTACTTTTCTGGTCAGCAAGGGTATATTATCTTCGGCGTGCATAGCCTGGAATTTCTTTCTAGTTTAACATAATTTTGTCAGATTGTCATAATTTTTTTTTTGGCAGATATTTTCGGTCGCATATTATTTATTACTAATACTTAATATATTTCTGACAATTTTTTTAATTGCGCTCACACGTGCCCCACTCAAACAACGTACAGCAAAAAAAAAATCAAAAACAACAACAAGACACAACAAATAAGGTGCATTTTTTTGTTGTGGCTTTAAAATGATATATTGACGGCCATAGAGGGATTTGTCGCCAGACAAAAAAAAAGAAAATAATCATAAAAAAATTGTCAACTGAAGAAAAAAAAAGAAAAAGCGATGGAATTGGAAAAAATCAAGCGAGAATTTTCGTTTTCTTTAATATTTTTTAATTTAGTTTTTTTTTTTTGCTTTATGTACAGCGAAAGAAATACTTGAATGATTAATCTTGTGCTTTAGTCATTCCTTGCATATTTTTCGTTCCGATTCGTTTTCGCCGTCAATTCCGCCGGAGTTAATTGATCGTGTAGCAGCCATAAATTAGCAGCTTTTCCAACCAGCTCGACTGAAATCAAACGCATATCTCTCTGTCTCTTTCTCTCTCTCGCTATCGGGTTCACTTAATAGAATTTCATAGATTCGGAGATTGCTTATTATTATTTGTCCTTTAGATTAAACACCATGCATTGAAATTGAAATTGGATGGATTTGGTAATTGGATGGGTTACTGAGTATCTAAGCCTCAGCTTTCTCTTTCTCTCTCTCTCTCTCAGCTTATCTTATTATACCAATTAGTTTGGACTGCGCTGCCCTTTCACTTTTTATCTGTCTCGATATTTAGAAGTCTGTGATTGGCAGGATATACAAACAAGAATATTGCACACCCATTCCATTCCAACAGATGCCGATCTGCCCCTCCCTCTCTAGCCCCGACACGTATGCCGACACCATCTTCGATTTGCTTGGACTCACGCCCACGCACAGTCCACGCAACATGCAGAAGCAACATGCCAGGTAGTCAGTAGGAAGTCAGGTGGTTAGCAACATGTTGCTAATGCGTTGTCAACATGCTGCTCAAGCAGGCACGCATGCGCCGCTGTCGGTGCTTTGGCGTCGGCTGTTGCTGCTGCTGTTGAGGCGCTCATTCAACTTTGCATTGGGCAAACATCTCGGCGACACGCGACTCAGCAACAGGAACAGCCGCAGTCGCCGCAGCAGTCGCAGTCGCAGTCGCCGTCGCAGTCGCAAGTTTTGCAAAAGGCAAACAATAGCAACAACAACAACAACACTAACAACAAATGCAAGCAGCAGCAAAAGAAAATTGCTTGCGCGTCGTTTCGTTTCGTTTGCTGCTGTTGCCAAAACCGCTAGCAAAACGACGAAAGCCGAACACCCGAACATACGATCAGTAAGCGACGCACGACAGCAGCAACTTTGTTGCTCTCGTATTGCGCACGCTCTCCCTCGCTCGCTCTCGCTCAGTCTCTCGCTCTGTCCGCAATTTTTGTTGTTGTTGTTGTTGTTGCTGCTGTTTATTTTATTTTTTTTGCCTCACCTGCGTGCTTGCCTGCCTGTCTGGGCTGCACGTTCTGCTGCTGCTCTCTCTCTCTTTCTCTCTCACTCTTGCTCGCATGTTTGCTTGCTCTCTTTCGCTGTCGCTGTCGCTGCCTGCGTCGCCGTCGCCGATAGCGTCGCTGCCTTCATCGTTTTGTGCTTGTTGGGTTTTAGTTTATTTATTCAACCGACCGATACCGTGTGTGGACATTATTTTCGTTCGTAACCGCACAACACACACACAGACACACAACATACACACTGACACGCATACAGACACACACGCACATCGTCGTCATCGTACACACTCGCACACTCACACACACAGTCGCTAGTGAGCAAGCAGCGGCGCAGCAGCCACAGAGCCCATATACACGGCGTGTGCGCCCCGTGAGCTATCTAGTAGATAAAAACTCGCCGACTCGCCGACAACAGCAACAGCAACAGCAACACAACAAGCCATAAGCCATAAGCAGCGATCAGCAACCAACAGCAACAAACAAACAACCAAGCAGCATTAATCAGCAACGTTTTTGGGGAAAGAAAGTCAGTTAGAAAAATGTGCAAAATAAACAAGTCTTGAATATTAAATGGCCAAAAATCAAATACGACAAATTTCATTAAATGTGAACGACTAAAGTGTCCGAAACCAAAACTATAAGTAAAGGTGTTTTAGAAAAGAAAAAAAAAACTATCAACGAAAAGAAAAACACGCGTGTGTTATCTAATCTGTAGAATACAAATAAAACAAAAACAAAGAAAACGTGGAAATAAAATTCAAGAATATTCACAAAAATCAAAAACTAAATATTAAAATATCGGTTCGGTCGGTGACCAAGTAAATCACAACAATCTCTAATATACAAATATATTTTTTTCCTGTTTACATTTTTTGACAAACAAAACAGAGCGCAACAAAAAGAGAATAAATACGAAAAGTGTATGTACTTAAGTTTTTAGTAATTTTTTTATTTTTTTTTTTTTGCGCAAAAGTGCCTTAAAAAGAATTGAGTTAAAGCTAAACTAAAAAGGGGTAAAGAGCACGAAACGAAATGATCAACAATTCAACGAATGTTGCCACGGCCTTGGCGACGGCCACAGGCACCGTGCAGACACTGGACAGGGGACAGCAGCAGCAGCAACCGGGGGCAGCAGCTGACAGTACGGCAACATATGGCAGCGGCATCAGCTCCGACTGCAGCAGTACATCCAAGAGCGGCATCCCAGCATATCACTATCATAGAAAATTGCAACACCTGCTCCTCGTCGCGCTGCTCATCTGCCTGTCCTCCGCCTGCTGTTGGCCCCAAGCGGTCCAAGCGCGACGCCATGCGCCCCTCATGTTCGAGGAGGCCGACACGGCCAGGCGCTCCAATCGACCAGCGGGTAAGTGTACAAATATCCATCTATATCTATAACCACATCTATTCAAGTAGAGCATATTTTTTATATTACCATTATATGATTAACAGAAATATGAATGTCAAATTGAAATTGCATAAATTCAAATGAAGAATTTTTCAAAATGTAAATATAAATGATATGTGTATACCTCCGTCCCATATATGAGGCAATAACTTTTCTTTGAAAATGCGAAATGCGTATTAGTTGATAAATAGTGAAACCATTGAAGCGCTCTACTAACTGTATCAGATATCAAAGTAGCAAGTATTATGCAACAGCTAAATTGCACATACGCCCCGGTGCTCTCTCGCTCGTTTGCCATAAAAGTTGGTTCGCATTTCGGTATTTCCCCGCAGGTAGCCGTTCGGTTTGTCGGTGCCTCGAGGCGGGTACTGGCTCGCACCCTTAATCCCCCAGCCCAACCGGTAAAGACACACACACACACTACACAACACAACACAACACACAACACAACAGATTGTTTAGCAGGCAAATCTGCTGTCCTGGGTTTTCCATCACTTTTTATGTTAGTGCTAATCCGGAAAATGGGAATTCCCTTCCGCTCGCTCGCCTGTCTGTCTGCCTACCTTTTCTCGCTCTCACCTTCTCCTAGACACATCGGCAACCCCATCCCAAAATAAAACAAAAATTACAATGTAGAGAAGAACTCGCTTTTGTCTATAAGCGGCTTAGTAAGAATATCAATTCTCAATTCGAAGTTTTAAATTCCCTGCCGGATACTCTTTAGTTTCTCCAGATGAGGTAGCTCAATTTGTAACAACTCTCACGCTTGATTAACTGAATTTTCATAATATATGTTTATAGGCTCGACTTTATTTTTATTTTCTCTTAATTGAAAACAGATTGCGGTTTTACTGCAACGACTTTGAACTGTTTCTCGTATTACAATACAAATCGAATTGCATCAAGTGTTAAAGTTAATGCCAATGCCAATGTTCATCTCGATGTTGTATTTAGAGAACTGCTGCACCCAGTTCAAAACTTAAACACTAAAGCCGTAAAACAGTTAAAATTACTGCCGCTAATAGCCCAATCAAGTTTCACTTTAGATCTTACTCGTACACTTATACAATAATAATTGTTGTGCTTTCACTTTTCTGCAAGATTTTTTATGTTTTTTTTTATACATATTCCGTAGCTGTTTCAATTTCCTTAGAATTTCTCGAAAAAGAGAGTTCGATATAAATATTCTTGCAATTCCATATCCGTCGGAATACGTCAAGTCATTTTGTTCAAAAAATCGCTCATTGCTTGCCGATTTGTATTTTTATGACCTTTTATACAGTTTGTACAAGATCGCTAATCGCTAACATGTAACAAATAACTAAAGACGATAAAAACTTGCCAATCATATGCATATTAACAATTATTATTACAGCTGATGCGCTGTAAACTCTCAACGAACTAGCTTTTTATATGTCAACGACTTGAGATTGGGCCTAACTTGAGCAATAAAACAACAATAATCAATGGCTTATCATGTCTCGCATTTGCCACCTTCAGCAGCATCGTCAGGCCCAGCTCCAGCTCCACCTCCACTTCCACCCTTCCCACGCAGCCAACCCCCAAGGCACCCACTCAAAAAAAGACCCGAAAGGCAGAGCCTCGTGCTAATTAAAAGCTCAACATAATTTGTATCTCTATGCTCAAATACTCGTATATGCGGAGTTGCTTGGCATAGTAGAGTAGTGTGTAAGTAGGCCCCTATTCGACAGACAACTAATTCGGGCAACGGCAAATCCCACCATCAACATTATTATTTTTTTAATGAATGAAAAGCCAACGCATACACAACACACACAACACACACACACACACACACGCAGACAAACACACTAAATCAACCGTTCTTTTTGGATGTATTGCTTTTTTTTGTGTGTCGGGGAGCGAGGCGGAGCAGCTGAAGTCAGATTGGGCTAATCAAACATTAATAACCACGCACTTTTATTCGACAGATAGAGAGAGAGAGAGAGAGAGGGAGAGCGAGATAGAGATAGAGATGTGGAAGTGTAGGGGGGCTAGGTGGAGAGGAGAACTGCCAAACTACTAACTACCAATTCGTTTTGTTCATTTCGCATTTAATTTAGCTGATTAACAAGCGCTGCTGTCTGCCTGCTGCTTGTTGCTGTTGTTGTTGCTATTGCTGTTGCTGTTGGCCCCCTTTGAAAGACCGGACGGATCGTATCGGATCGGATCGAAACGTAGCTGCCTACATCGACCGACGTTCTTCCCCTCATCTGGTCGCGTTCCCCTCCACTCCCCTCTCTGCACACGCCAGCATTCGTCAGCATAATTCATTTATTCAACTGTCTGCCGCCCAGTTAGGTGTTAAAAAGTTGTTAACTTATTTTTAATGAATGCGTGTAAAAGACAACAACAACAACAACAACCACAACAACGACGAAAATCAAGATGTGCCTACGTAAAGCAGCAAACGAGACGACAGACACATATACCGACGGACAGACAGGCAGCCAGCCAGCCAGCCGGACAGACAGACAGACAGACAGACAGAGAGACAGAGAGACGGACAGACAGTGGGACAGAGCGACTGTTCGTTCCGTTTGGCATCTCGGCAAACATATCCATGATCTTTAACGAAAACCGAATACGAACACAAGTAAATGCGAAACATCAACAACAACAGCAACAACAATAACAAAAAAAGCAACAAAAAAAAGAAGAATGAAACACGCTAAAACGCTAAGTCGCAGAGTCAGAGCCACAGCAACAGTCGAACTCTGAGCCACAGAAACGACGTCCGTCAGACGCCAACAATTTTTTTTTTTGCCTTTTTGTTTTTTGCCATTTTTATGCACTTCCCAACCAAAAAAAAAAGTGCTCACCATTTCTGACGAGTTTCGTTAACCGATTTAAGATATAGGCTTTTAGCTTTTTTCTTTCTTTTTGGTTGTGGAAAATTGTTAAGTCTAAATTGAGATTATAGAAACTGTGTTGCATCAATAATTGCAGCATTTGGAAAAGCTGTAAAAACTGTTTAATTTTGTTGTACAACTTTCTCGCTGCTTGCGATATTTGAAATTGTTACTTATATAAATATAAATATTATACATAATATGGTGGAAGAAAGAGAGTATTTAGGTAACAGTTTGGCAAATAGTCTTATTTTTATTTTTTTGTGGCTTTCCTCATGTTTTTCCTTTTCGTTTTTGGCTTGGGGCTGTGTCGCGACAGCCTCCCAAAAGCGAGTCGCCATCGTCGTCGTCAGTGTCAGTTGCATGTCAGGCAGTCGAAAACGAAATGCAACCAATTTGTTGCCGGTTGCCGCAATGGTCGCAGCAACAGCAACGTTTTAAGCCGCCAAATGCAGCGGCAGCAGCAGCCTTTTTTGGCTTGGAGACGAGGCGTCGCCAAATCGTCGTCGGAGTCGGAGTTGGAGTTGGAGTTGGAGTTGAAGTTGGTGTCGCGTGTGGGCAGAGGAAGCACTTAATGCCCACAAGGTGTCAAATTGCAGCAGAGAGCTTTCGAGCTCGAATTCGAGTTCGAGTTTGGGCTCGCCCACCACCCGGGCTCAAAAGAAAAGCCAGCTACAGCTAGAAAAAAGTCAAACATTGTGTGTGTGTGTGTCTGTCTGCGTGTGTGTGTGTGTTAATTAATTTGGCTCTTTTCTGTTGTTGCTCTTGTTGTTGTATTTCGGCTGCAGCGTAGGCAAATAAGATACAGATACAAATACACAGCGACAGCCTATGGACACAGATACGCTTCAAAGATTTCGTGGGCTGCTTTTCAGCCTCAGCCTCAGCTTCAGTTCAGCTTTGTTTTTCTTTTTTTTTGCAGTTTTTGCGCATTTCCGTTCCATTGAAAAGTGAGACAATGCGAGAGAGAGAGAGAGAGAGAGAGAGAGAGAGAGAGGGGTAGATAGAAACATAGAATTGTGAGAATTTATCTATATATTTGTGGAAGTGGGGAATGAATTCGAATCAATCGAGAGTTTGTTGGCTTCGCTGCCGTTTCGAACTGTGCCAGGGGCAATTAATACTAACTCATCTTAATGCCATTTCTTGCCTTATTTAGACTTTATTCTACAATAGAAAATCTTCCTTTCGGTTTCTTCATTCTAGCATCTAACTGTATTTGTTGGGCTTATGATTTTTCTAGACGATTTGGGGACTGGGTTGGTTTTTGTTCTCTATAGCCTATAGTTGCCACCCATCACTTGTCTGTTTGCAATTTCGCATTTGGCATTCTTGCCATGCATTAATTATCAGCAAACAATCAGCTGCAGTTCTGCAGCTAAAGTGTGCCCACCACGTCGGTCCTTTTCGCCTATCTATTTGAACTACTAAATATCTGGGAATTCGCGCATCATCTAAATTTTGCATCGCTGATAGGCGGGCAGTCGGCAGTCGGCTGTCGGGGCAGTCTTCTCTGATCTTTGAGTGCAACTGTTTTTGAGGCACATTCACATTCACGTTTCGCATTCACAGAAATCGCCAGACACAAACAAACATGGTTCTTGGGTGGGTTTTTGTAATGCAACAAGTGCACTCAATTTATATAAAAAAAAATAATAAAATAAAAAAATTTAAGACTATATCCAATTGCACACTTTAAGATTAAGCGAATTGCTCAACTATATTTTTTGTATTTGTATTTGACACTTAATCATCACTAGTCGCGTGCTTTGCTTTTGGTGTTGCTGCTGCTTCTGCTGCTGCTGTCTCATTCTCATTGATTGCAGTAACCACTGCAACCATCAGCGATCATCATCATCAAACTAGCCACCGGACCTGTCCGCCTGTCCGCCTGTCCCTCCTACGCCCCAAAGCCTCAGCACGAACACCAACACCAACACCAGCCGCAGCCCCAATCCCAACCCCAACCTCAGCACCACCCCACACATCCTTAGAATATTTGTGCAACTTATCAGCGCATTTAAAATTAGCAAGCAACAACAACAACAACAACCACAACTACAACAACAACAACATACGTTGTTTTTGCCCGTCTGCTGCTGCTGGCTGAACTTTTGACGACATCTGCGACGGGGGCAAGTCGCAGTCGCGTGATTTGCTTTGTAAATGAGCAAAAATGCAAAACAAAAACCAAAAAAAAAAACCAAAAAAAAAAAAAAAACAACATATAACATACAAAAAAAAAGAAAAAGAAACGACCACCAAAAACAAATAAAAATAGTCATTGAAAATGTTTACGGACAGCGACGCGTTGCCTTTAGCTCTGTTCCAAAATAGCCAAACACACACACACACACACACACACACACACACACACACATGTGTAAACACACACACGCTTTCAAATTAGCTGCTTTTGGGGTATAGCTCATGCGCAATTGTCTAAACAAATTTCACAGAGACCACGATAATTGCAGCGATTGCAACACAGCCTTCGATCCGCACTGTCTCCCATAATTATTTCCATATTGGATGCAAGTTGGAATCCAAAGCTTGATTTATATGCACCTGTTCAAAGGGGAATCAAAATATATGTGTGCATTTTTGGACTTATTTTCTGAGTTTGGAGTTTTTGTAAGATTTCTACCCTATTTAGTTGGTTCTAGACCTTGATCAATCTGAACATGCTCTATATGTACAACCGGATGTGGCCCAAGCAACAAGTTCTCAACAATTGGTTGCCATTTATCATGTGCCACACATATCATATAGATGTGTGCATATAGCATAGACCGATCTGTTGCCGGCTAATTGGATAGCAATTGTCACTCATTATGATTAAGATTCTGCCACTGCCTCTGCCTCTGCCTCGGCGTCTGTCTGCCTCCATCTCGGCTTGCCTCTCTATTTGTCTTCTCGCTTCACTTCTCGTTCAGCTTCCTTTTGCTTCTTTGCCTTATTTAGCGTCGATTTGGGCGTTTTTTAAAATATTTTTTTTGTTTTACATAAGCAGCGACCGCGAAAAACTTTTTCGTCTCGATCGATTTTCGAGTATTGCGAATTTTTCTTTTAGCCACTATTTGTTGTTGCCAAGGTGCTCAGCAGCAGCACCACAAGCAACAACAACAACAACAACTGAACGAGCCCCTTTTTTTTGTTTATTTTGTGTGCGCGTTTTGGTAGCGACTTTAAACGCTAAAGGCCGTCGCGCCTTTAGCGGCCTTTCCTTTTTGAACTTTTTTCTCTCAGTTTTCGGGGTAATGAGACATATTTGACAGGGTTGGGGGGGTGTGAACAGCAACACCAACACCACATGTGTATCTGTCTGTGTGTGTGTGTATGTTTGTGCTGCTTGCTTTGTTGCCGCCGACGTTTTGCTCTACTGCCCCACCCTCCAAGCCAGCCGTCCCACTCCCCTTGGTCACACCTAACGCACAGCTATCATAAATTATCAACAACAAGCGCAACTCCAACTCCAACTCCCCAATTCGAAACTCCAACTCCAAAACTCTTCATCTTGGTCGTCACCGGTCGGCAGCCTAATCAGCCATTAGAGATCTTCATTTCGAAGCGTCGTGTGTCCCCAAAAGAAACCTGACAGTTGGGCATGGTCGACCAAGGGATGCCCTGCACTAAAACTGTGGCATTCAATTAACAGCAAGAAGAAAATTAATTATTTAACGCAACAAAAATAAAATAAAGCTCTGCATATTAAGACATATAAGAGAGAGAAAGAGATAGCGGCTGCACTCCCTCAATTGACCGATTACAGGGTATTTGTGTGTAGTTCAGAGAAGTGCAGCTGGGCGCAGCACATTTTTGTTTGAGGTTTGTTTGTTTGTTTTTTTTGTTGTTGTTAGCTTTGCACTTAAATAATTTAATTGCTTATAAAATAAATAAACTGGGGCGCGGGATAACGACCACAATATATACGTATATATATATATATATATATATATATATATTTATATATACTTTATGATATGTGTTTGTGCTGCATTTAAATGCATTTTCCAAAAATACTTATTTACACTTTCAGTTGCTGTCGTATGTTTGACTTAATGTTGTTGTTTGTTGGTTTCGGTTGATTCTTTTTGTTGTTTCATTGACTCAACGATCGATCGGTCGATTGATTGATTGATTGACTGACAGTTCAACACTCGTAGCTGTCAAATTTTGAAGAACGCAAATAACAAATAACAAACAAACTGCAAACAACAAGAAACCAAAACCGAAACTGAAAGAAAGTCATTCGATTGGTGGGTTTGCTTGCCGCACTCCTCCCCAACCACCCCCCAACCAGCCACACGCCTTGCTCTTGCTGCCGCCCACATTGCATTCTATCAAATTGTTGCCTCTTGAATCTGTTTTCAGCATTTCTCGATCTACTACATATAGTATATATATGTGTATATGCATTTCTTTATTTGTCATTCTTTTTAACATTTATTGCCAGTTTTATTTTATTTGATTTTATTAATTTCAGCGTTGAGCTTTAACTTTTACGCTAATTATTTTGCAACAATTAATTAAGGCGCACAACAGAAATAACATTTTCAAATCAACAACAATAACAATAATACTAAATGTATAGATGCATATATATATATATTTATATATATATAAAGATATATATATATATATAATATATTTTCCTACCAATGGCCAGACTACATAATGCTGATCTGTGCTGATCTTTTAACTCAATTAAAAGCGCACGCAGCCAAATAAAATAGAATAAAAATGAGTAAAACCACCAGAAAGAGTCTGCTCAACGGGCAGTTACCCCGTCCTAGACATTATTTCTTTTGGGACATGTCGTAGTACCTCTACTAATATGTATGTATGTAATTGCAAGTCCAGAGGTCTAGCTAGTCTGTCAATCAGCTGTTGCTGTTTACAGGGTATACGCAAATTGGAAAATGAAGAATAGTAGCTATTTTCAAAGGCACTTTTCGACTACACGTTTGGTGTGTGTGTGTGTGTGTGTTGAATGTGTGTGTTTAGGCTACAAATACACAACATTGCGCCAGTTCGACGCCGCTGTCGACGGCAGCAGCGACGTCAGCAGAGGTTCTGCGTCATGTGAGTCAGCAACGCATTTGGCAACAAACTGCGAAAGAAAACGCCAAGGCGAATTTTTAGTTGGCTGCTTCGTTGCCTAAAACAAATGACCAGAGAGGAAGACCAAACGACACACACTCATTCACACACACACACACACACACACACTTAAACTGTAGGCCACGTGCTGTTGGCAGCCCCACAAATGTTTATTAGAAGTTGAAATGCCTGTCGCTGCCTTTTGACTGTAATTAGCACATTGTTTATTTTTTTGTTGCTGCTGCTGCTGCTGCTGTTGCTTGTCTCTAAATGCAGAACACACACATACACACACACATATATTTATATATATATGCACATATATACACCTCTAAGCCGTAAGCAACAAACATGCATTAAAAAGTACTAAAATACTTATTCGTACACCACGCAAAAATTGTCGCCAAGGGCCCAAAAATAATTTCCAAAAATATATATTTCTTGTTGGGTGTATGCATATTTCAAAAAGCTTTGCCAAAGCACACGCTTGTCCATCTTTAATTAAACTTGATTTTTAAATCAAATCTTAACTCAATTGACAGCTGCACTTTTTGTTGGTTTTGCTTGTTATGTGTTTGTGTATGTGAGTCAATGCACTGCCAAACAACAGCAACAATAACAATAGTCGCAAATTTATTTCTAGACATTTCGTCTTAAATGAAACTTAAAAATAAAATATGCAATATATATATATATATACATATATATATATATATATATATATATATATATATATATATATATATGTGTGTGTGTGTGTGCAGATGTGTGTGTGTTCCCAAAATGCACTTGCTAATGCTTCAGAAACTGCTATTGCGTGGGCGGCACTCAATAATTGAATAAATCAAGAGAATAAATAAAATAAATGAGTGAAACAACAATAAATTTGGCAAATTGCGTATGTTTGTCTATTTTATTATTGTGGTTGCACGTTTTGCTTGTCAGATGCATCGATGAATGAATTTGGCACAAACAAAACAAAACAGAAATAGCCTGGAACAGCAGCACCAACAGCAATGCCCAAAACAAAATTGTTGAAATAGCATATTTACGCCAAGCAAAAACATTTTTGCGCTCATTAATCAAGAATGTCTAGACAAATAACAACAACACTTACAAACACACACACACACGCAGCCACACACACAGCATATAGACGCACATACGCACGCAAATTTTAGCTATAGATCTCAATAGCGCATAATTAACAGCTGCATTTAAATGCTGATGAGTTGTAGCTGTTGTTTCAGTTGTTGTTGTGGTTGTTGTTGTTGTTATTGAACGTTTGAACGGAAATGAGGGGCGGGTCCCAATGTTGCTGATCGGCGCAACAGGAAGAGCGACTGTTAATCAAGCAGCTCGACTTCTGTTATTAACAGCAGCAGCAGCAACAGCAGCAGCAGCGGCAGCAACCGCGCAGCAGCAGCGAACGAAAGCAGCAGCAACATTGTTGCTAAGCTGCTATTTTTGGCTAAACTTTAAGACGACAGCAAACTGATTGCCAACCCGATCGATCGTAGGCAACATGTTGCCGAACAGCTTAAGTTTACAGACATTGCTGCAATGGCAACATTGTCTAGATGCTTACAGCAGCATTGTTTCCAACAGTTAGACACAGCTGCTGTGAATACTCTAATCAAAACGATTTTTACATTCTTTTAAGGTCATGAAGGCATATTTAAAAATATCTATTTATATATATAAATATATAATATTTACAAGATTTTACGCTGATTTTGCAAGCGCACGCGAAACAAAAGGGGGAAGAAAAAAATGTGAAATCAAGCGCAAAAATTGCCGTGCGCCAATTAACGTAAATTTCAATTATATATGTTCGTTTCGGCCACAGAGTAAACGTATTTTTGAAATTGCGCAAGCAACAACAAATCAAAAATAAAAAAAAAACGTAAATAACAAATACAACAACAAAAAATGTTGACTAAAATAGTTACTATAATGGGGCAACAAAGGAGGGGCAGGTCTAGGGTAGCTGTCGGAGCATTTCTTTGATTATCACGTTGCCGTTGTTGTTGTTGTATTAAAATATATGTATGTGTATAAATATTTATAAATCTATTGCGCGTAAATCGGCAGCTTTTGTATCGCTGAGACGCTTCGAAATCTGTCTTGTCTTTTGTGATTGTGTTTCTATTGTTGTTATACATAGTTGTTGCTCTTCTCGTTCTGGTTGTTCTTGTTGTTCTGTTGCTGCCTGCATTTAGAGTGTATTTGTTTTTATTTTCGCACGCAAATAAAACTGGCGCCAGCAACAACAATAACAGCAAATTATAATAAGGCCGACACTTGATAAACGTTGCGCGTCGTTAGCGCCACTTATCACGTATACGCCATGTCGGGCAATGCCGCCCCTGGCTTTTTGTTTTTGTTGCTGTTGTTGTTGTTGCTCGGTTGTCTGTAGGGTGGTTGGGTGGGCGTGATAGCTTCGATAGCTGATTTGTCGCACTCGTATTTAAAGTTAATTAGTTGCTGCTGCCTTTTAATTTGTTATTGTTCGTTTTTATATTTATGACCAAATCAGCAGCTGTGCCGTTTTTTTATTCGATGATAAGAGCCACATTTGTAAAGCCAAAACAACAATCCATCATCAGTCTAACTGATATATTTACGCGCATTCACTGCCATGAGACACAAACATACACACACACACACAAATACCCTAAACATGTGCTTAAAATAGCAGCTGCAGTTCTTAACTTTGGCAATAAAAATTCAATTTAAACTACAAAAATTATAATTCTATTAGATCACAAGCAAACTGAAAATTAAAGGCCAACAATTTTCTAGGGCGGCCTTAAGTCGGACTGCCATTTTCTGGTTTATATAAACATACGTGTTTTTTTGTTGTTGCTATTTTTGTGGGCTGGCGTCGCCGTCGTTCGATGTGTGGCGCCAAAGAGTTTAAAGTTTTAGCATTTGTAATTTTCCTTCTTTTTTTTGTTTCGTGTGTTGGTGTTGTGTGTTTGTCGGCCTGGGTAATTAAAATATATTAATAATTTAACGCGCTTCGCAACGATTTGCATACCGATTTTAGTGGCCCATCCAATTAACAGCAGCAGCAACAACAGCAACAACAACAACAACAACAACGACAGCAATAAGAACAAAAATGCCGCTAAAAAGACAAAATAAATGTGCTGTTGCTGTTTTTGTCAGCTGCTGCCAGAGTTGGCTGCAGCCCACCCTGCCCCACTTTCCCCTCGTGTTAATAAATTGACACTTGTTGGCGCCAGTGACAACAGCAACAGTTGCTGCTGCTGCCGGAAGCGCTGCTGCTGCTGCTGATGCTACTAAATGTGGCGCCAGCAGCAACAACATTTTTAGCCACCCCCACCAACCCTCCCCAACCCATTCCACTATCCTAGTGCATCATCATCTCTCTCTCTCGCTCTCTCTCTCTCTTGCTCGGCATGTCTATGAGCTATAGATAGGCTCAGGCATTGACTAATTTCATTTATGGTCAAATGCAATTAGATGGCGCCACAATTCCCCATACCAAAAACAACAACAACAACAAAAACAAATAGCTATATACCATATACATATATAAAAAAAATACGTATACGTAATATACATGTAATATACACTTTTATAGCATCAGCAATTGAGGAACAATTTTAAAATTGCAATTTCATTTTGCTTATTTTTTTTCTTATTATTATTATTGTTATTATCATTTTGTAGTTCATTTAAATTTTGTGATTCTGATTTCTGAAATGTTTGCATTTTGTTTTTCTTGTCTTTCCAGTTACCGAATGCCAGTTTGGCAAAGTTCTCCGTGAATTGGGTTCCACTTGGTATGCGGATCTGGGACCGCCATTTGGCGTCATGTACTGCATCAAATGTGAATGTGTCGCGGTAAGTTTATGCTTAACTTGATTCATTCCATTCCAAATACGAGAGAAAAACGCAGTCAAACTACTCAAGATGTTTTCAAAGTAAGACTGAGGTGCTTTTAAAGTTGATTACAATTCAAATGTTGTTTAAGAGCTTTTAGATACTTTTGTAATCTGGGGAAAGCTTTAAGAAGCTTTTCGTTAACTTAAGCCAAGCCAATTTGTAGTGCTTTGTAGTGCAGTGTTTATGTAATGCATACAAATATACAAAGCAGAAATCGAAACTGATACGAAATAGAGATAAAGATACATTTGGTGTGTATTTGTATCTTTGTTGGGGCCAGCCAGGCCATGAGCCTAAGCAATTGAGTCAAGTCAAAAACGATTCTTGTTGCTGATGTTGCTGTTGTTGTTGCTTCTGCTGATAGGCGGCCAACTAATTGACTAATGACCGCCGACATTTGCTACAAGCAAACAACAACAGCAACTACAACACTTGCGAGACAAACAACACAGTTACCAAACAAAAAAAGAATAAAATAAAATAATAAATAAGTAAATTATTAGCGAAAAATTTATTCTAACTTAAGGTAGCAGTGGTTCGTGAGGCGTTTGGGGGTGTGGTGGAGGAGGTTGCTGTGTCGCAGCAAGATGGCAAAGCGCATAATTTATGGCATTTTTACGCATGATTAATATTGATTTGAAAGCTCTTTTTAAATGCGAAACGAAAGACGAATCTCTCTCAGTCTTACACTCATCTTCTGTCTCTTTCTGTCTGTCTGTCAGTCTGTAGTTTCTAGTACTTTGTATAGCCTATATACCCCATACATCCGACATTTAGTAGACACGCTCAAGTGTGTGTAGAAGCCTTGCCAAAACTCAACTAAAAACAAATTTAACATTGTCATTGCTGTGATTGTTGTTTCTGTTGTTGTTCATCGAATTACGCAAAAAGAATTTGCAATGCCGTACAAATTACGTAGAGAGTGAATGAGACAGAGACAGAGGCAGAGAGGGAGAGAGAGACAGAGCGAGAAAAACAAGTGTGAAAAGCGACGCATACAAAAGCGAGGAAATGAATGGGCAGTGTGGGGGGGAGGGGAGTAAAGTGGTGGGGGTATGGGTGGATGTAGATAGCCAAACGACCAACAATAAAATGTCCAAGTTGTGTCCTCGTTCAAGTTCTGCGTAAAGTAAGAAAAAAACAAATTGCATGCAACAATTGTAAAGATTATATATATTTATATATATAATTATATATTGTGTATGGGTTATATATAACCGTATGTGCGATATATTAAGTGTATATCAGTTCGTATACATGTTTATAAGGCAGGCCGCGAAAATTAATTGACGCCATAAAGTCTTGGCATATTTTTCTTGTTATTGTTGTTGTTGTTGTTTTTGTTGTGCGTCTGCCAACGACCAGACAACAGACGTATATGGACCCACACCTGTGTGTGTGTGTGTGTGTGTGCGTGTGTGACAACCCACCAATAAACCTAATTAGCGTACTTCAAAAATCGAAACACCTATTAAAAAATACATATAGTAAATACTCGGAAGCAAACTATTTTTATTAAATATAGTCGTCGTATATTTATTTTAATGTATTATCAGGCACTGACATTTTTCAAATGACTTAATCTTTCGATAATAAATCCAATCAACGGTAAAGCAATGAAATATACTTTTCTTCGAAAAGATGTACTAAAATACTATTAAAAATGCTAATTTTAAAAGACAAATCCTATAATAAAATACTGAACATAAACTTATAAAGCTGTAAATATGTGTCTACTTCATGACTGAGTTATACTTTTTGGCAAATTGTTGGATGCACCAGCATCCCTTCAGTTGCCTCCATCGCTTTTTGCACCGACGCCTGTCCAGGCACTGGTCATTCGGTCAGCTCTTGTTGTTTGGGGGGTGGGGTTTGGTGTTTGGTCTTTAGTCAGTTGTGTATTAATTAATTATAATTTATGTGGCTGCAAGCGTTTTAAACGAGGCACATCATAAAATAATTTCTGCTTCTGTAAGAACTTGAGAGCTACGATATAGCATCCATTAAAAGCAACAACGTTGTCAGCCCCATAAAAATCAACAAGAAATTCATATAAACATCAAACAAGACAAGAAGAACGACAAACACACAAACACACACACACACACACACACAAAGTAACCTCTCAGTGGATTCGCGCAGATCTGAAATGAATTAATAAGAATATAAAAAAAAAAACATATAAATAGAAAAAACATACGAATTATAAATATTTTTTTATATTTATATTAAGAAAATCGCAGCTTGATTTAGTTCTAAATTTAATAGGGGCGACGAGACAGACAGAAAGAGATAGCAACGTATCGACTTGTGAGTCGATAGACGTTAGAGACGAGAAGATACCCTGCACTTATGCGTAACAACGTATAAGGATATGTCAGAAATATATATTGAAAATACATGGGCAAGAAATTGAAGGCCCCCAACTTAAATGGTTGCTGAGTCTGCTCAGTTGTTTGAGGGATGTGGCTTAGAAGAATACGCAAGCTTTAGTAAAGAACAGGGTATTTGTTCCAAGTTCATTATGTTTACAGGGCATAGAAAATAAATGCAAAAGAATAACAACAATAACAACAACAGCCAAATAATAATAAAAAAAGAAATCAAGAATTTGAGTCAGTTTTCAGTTATGCGAATGGCAGCGCTAATTAATTTTGTGGCTACAAAAATTACATAAAAAGTAAATAAAAAATAAATAAAATATACAGTAATGGCACAAGGCAGACAGAAGTGACACATTGGCGATCCACTCAGCATAACTAATGAGATACAAAAACAAAAAATAAAAACATAAAATTAAAACCAAACGTTTTTTTTTCATTATTTTAACCAGAGATGCAAATAAAAGATATAGGCAATATACGACTGACTCTATTATACATGTATATATCCAGCATTTCATAAAGCTATCAAGCGTTTTTTCGTGTTTTTTCTTTCTTTTCTTTTCTGATTTTATACTAACCATGTTATTATTCTTGTTCTTGTTGTTTTTGTTTTAGATACCCAAAAAGCGACGCATTGTTGCACGCGTCCAGTGTCGCAACATCAAGAATGAGTGTCCGCCAGCGAAATGCGATGATCCCATCTCATTGCCCGGCAAATGTTGCAAGACCTGTCCAGGCGATCGTACCGGTAAGTGCCAAGCATCAACCATATTGCATATCCATAATAGATACTATTTACCCCTCTCACTCTTACACTATCGCTCTGTCCCTCTCACACTATCTCTCTGTCTCTGTCTCTTGGCTTAAAGAACACTTTCGCACAAGAGATCATGCCAAACATATGCGTCATATGCTTGTCCAATTACGTATGGGGAGGGGTTGGTTGTGGGGATTGGGTTAGTTCTTTGGTCTTAGCGTGCTCGAAGCATTTTATGTGTGTGTGGGGAGATTTATAAATATGTGGAATATCTCAATATTTTGACACATGCAATTGTTTGTTACGCACAATAGAAACAAAATAAAACGAAAGATATTGAATAGGTGATTTGGCGATATCAGACATATTTATATATAGACATATATAGATAGATAGATAAATGGGTGACATATTAAGAATGTGGCGGCTGCTTGTATAGATATTTGGCAAGATGATGTCTATATATATATGTAGATCATATATCTGCATACGTATGAATAATTAAGCGTAGCAGCAAACGCAGCTGTATAACACTTTTCAGCGACGCGTCGCGACATAGACCATAAAAAAATAAACAGAAAAAAAAGAAAATTAGAGAAGAAACATGCTATACACATATATAAAGAGCATATATAGCATAGATATATAGACATATAGTTCACGTCTTCGAATACTCGACTCGGATTCGAATTCGTTTCTTTCGTTCTCGCAAAACCGAAACGCGTAAATTGTTTATGAAAAATTACTTGGCCCGAAATGAAGGTCAACGCTACGCAATTTATAATTCTTTTTTATGCCATTTGGTCCGCTCTGCTGTCGCCCAGAATACATATATATATATAATATATATCATTTATACATATATGTATATATTTATGTATATGTGCACAACATCATATTCCAATCTATACTTGGAACACACACACACACGCACACATACTCATCCATGAATTCTTGATGTATGTTATTTAATTTTTTTTTTTTTTTTTGGCCATCTCTGCATTTATTTATTGTGTGTAGCAGCAGCGTTCGACGACTTTTGCATGTTGTTCGATGTTTTGTATGTTGTTCGCTTCGATTGTTTTTGTTGTACTATAGAGACGATTTATTTGATATCAGCCCCTGAACATCATGCGACAACACCATGGGGAATAATATTTGGGTGACTATCGAAATTGGTATGTCGACTATATGGGAGAACTTGGAAAAATTGGGCTACGATTCACCGAAATAACAGAAATTATTTTCGCTGGCATACACAGGGGACACACACGTGCCACATTAAACGAATGGATTGCGTTGCCACAACATGGTTCAAAGTCAGCTAAAGATATATAGATGCTATATATGTATCTATATCGATCACGGCCACACGAAATGCGTCTGGGGAGCAAAAGTGAGGCAGCCGCCACGTGGGCAAGCGCAACTCTAAAAACGTAATTTAAATAATTAGATTATTCAAGTAATTAAGAGTCCTTCAAGTATCTTTATATTATGTGACAAATCTTAACTAGCTGGCAACCCTAACAGTTCGATGGCAACTCTTCTAGTTGTTCAAATCGTTACATAAATTCTACACCACAATTGGGATACCCGGGAAGTTAAGTTATGCTCCTCTGGACTTAAAGCTTATGCGTTTGCTTATGAGCAAGCAAGGCACACACAAAACACACACACACACACACACACACACACATACACACACACACAACAAACATAAAGAGCGACTGAATCACTGGCAATTCTTTTGGCTGTTTGCTAATTTTCTGCATGAATTGAATTCATAATTAGAAAAACTTATGAGGAAAGTGTGTGTATGTGTGTGTGTGTGTGTGTGTATATGTGTGTGTGTGTGTGTGTGTGTGACATTTTTCACATAATCAAACCGAGTGCTGGTGGCTGAATTCCAGTCTGCGTCTCCCAGTTTGCTGTTGCTGTTTTGCCGCTGTGTGGCATGTAAACTGGTTGCAACTGCTGCCAAGTTGCCAGCCTGCCTGCATGTTGCTAGTTGCCTGCCTGTTGCATGCTGCCTGCTGCCTGCTGCCAGTTGCTGCAGCACATCATTAGTTTCCGTTTTGCGGCAATTTTTCATTTGCTTATGCAAAGCCGTTGACCTTTGGCGCTTCTGTCTCTTCTTCGCCTGCGACTCCGCCTCTCCACCAACTCTCCACGTCCTCTTCGTCCTCTTCGTCCACCTCTTGCGGTTTTTTGACGAGCGGTCGAAACGAGAGATTTCACTTTTATACAGTTGGGCGGGCTGGCAAGGGGGCTAAAGGGGTGTGCTGAGGGGGCGTTTAGAGTTGGCTTAAATTGCTGCCACGTCAAATTGCAATAGCAGCAGCAGCAGCAGCAACTGTTGCTGCCTGTTTGGCTGCCTCAGCTCCGCAAAGTAGCAGCAACTCTGGAAACTTGCAACTCCGCAACTCCGTAACTCGGCAACTCGTTTGCCATAAATAGTTAGAAGGCACGGGCGCGGCCCCAACTTGGCTCGAGTCGCTGATCGCTGCTCGCTGCATGCCACATGCCACATGCCGCATGCCGCCGCTTCGCTCTCACGCAGTCTAGGCTATTGTAAAAATATTTAACAACACACACAACCACAAGCAAGCCTGCTTTTGATTTAACAAAGTTTTTTTTTCGCCTAACTTGGTCTACGCCATGCCAGCCAGCAGCTTTTGTCCAAGCATGGCATGCATATTATATATATATATATATATATATATATAAATTTTTGTAGAAGAAGACTGCTACAAGCCAAGTTTAGTGTGTGTTCATCTGCAACGCGCAACGCCAACAACAACAACGGCGAAATTGCCAACGTTAAATGCCCATTTTTGGGGCAAACTGCAATCCACGTAGCTCAAGCATCGACTTCAAGTTCGACTCTGTCTCCGTCTACACTCAAAAAAAAAAGTATTCAACAAAAAAGTCCTAATTTGCTCGAAATATGCCTCTAAATTTCCATATATCTCAATATTCCCAATGTTAAATCTGGTTGTGTAAAAGAAAACCAACTCCGAAAGGAGTTTGGAGCTGCATTTGGCCGATGAGTTTCGTCTGATTTTCTTGGCCAGCTTTTTGTCGAAGTGTATTTGTGTGTCTGTCCGCGGTGCTCTGTTGATTTTTAGCATTAATTTATGCATTTTTTCGTTATTTTTATAATGACATAACTCGAGCATTTTAACGCTTATTAAATTATCTCATTTACCGCCACAAACAGCGGGCGGTCACCGCAGATGCCAAGACAGACAAGCCGGGGAGTTGGAGGAGGAGTAAGGAATGGGAATGGGAATGGGAATGGGTATGGGAATGGTTAACGTTTTTACGTTTAAAAAACCAGGTAGACACAATAAAAGTTAATGTGTTCTCATATACGATTTTGAAGCAAACGATCGATCGATCGATCGATTCGAATGCGATGTGATTCGATAAGGCCAGAAAACTGTTCGACTTCGACTTGAACGACTCTGCTCAGTTCAGTCGATTCTCAATTCTTGGCTGTCGAGTGGCGTCCATTAAGAGCTGACAATTCAAGTTGATGACATCTTTTGTGGTCGGTTTCCTTTTTAGAGCATTTTATGGGCCCCGAACCCAACAACACCAAAAAAAAAAAAAAAAAAACAACAGCAACTGCAATACTAACGATCCACATAGCGCAACAACACTTTGTACACACAAAAGGATAGGGACAAGCACACACACACACACACACACACACACAGATTTTTATCGTTGGGCGTGAGTATTGAAAGTATCTCTCTGCGCCTCGGGGACAATAAAATTTTCAACTTTATCGTTATCGCAACGGCATCAAAACGGAACTGTCTATTAAAAAACTGTGCTGCACGATCCCATTTAGATTGTTACCAACTCAAAAATCGGCTCTGGTGGCTCAAGGTACCTTTGGAATGGTTGTGTGTGTGTCGGGTATGTATGCATGTGTGTGTAAGAGCTTTTGCTCTTGAAAGTCCTTGCAGAGCACTCCTTTAGAAGACTGGAAGAAAAATACACAAGCCAAAAATAAACACGCAGAAAATGCTTTTACTAGCTTACAGAAGCTGTCGCATCTTGTCTATAATCTGAGCTGGGGACAAGCGATCTCCGATCTATCTGCTTGAGTGAAGAGCGATCTGTTTTACTCGCATATCTTTATTTCGCACTTTCCAATATTGTCAAACAGTTAAATTAATGTAATTATCAGCTGCTTGTATGTATAAGCTTCACACAACGTTTCTGCTCTAATAACTTGAAGAACCTTCGAGCCACACACAAAGCTTGAAATTCTATGGAACAACAACAACAGCAATAAACAACAACCACAACAACAACAATTCCATCCGAATCCAATCAGCAATCAGTTAAGTTTTTATGTGTAGCTCGTTGCCTTCGCTGGCTCCGTTGAAGATCTACATAAGTAAATGCTAAACGCTTTGAGGGAACCCAATTCAGAAAGATAGATCATTTGAAAAAACACTTTCAAAACTATATTGTTGTTGTTGTTTTTTTTTGTTGTTTTTTTTTTCTCGGTTAATGAGCTGTGGCAACACAATCTGTGTGATATGAGATAGTTAGTAAGCGAGAAAGAGAGGCAGTGGCAGCGGTAGAGGGAGAAGACGGCAGTCACATACCAAAGCGTTGACTCAATGGCCGAAGGTGTCGTTTGTCTTAGCCTCTGGCTTTGTCGGCTTCTGGCATGGCCCGACCAAGCCAGGGCAAGCCAGGCCAAGCCAGGCCAACTCAGTCACTTCTCGTTGTCCCGCTGTCCGCTGTCCGCTGTCCGTTCGCGTGGTTGTCATGATGGGCAACGTGTCGTCGTCTTTGTGCGCACCAAAACTCATTTATCTTGGCTTACAAAAACGGCCAACCCGAAGACCGAAATAACAAAAACAACAACAGCAACAACAGCAACAGCAGCAACAACAACTAGCAGCAACCACACACGGCATCAAAATGAAATGAAACGAAACGAAACGAAATTCATTCATCTGCAATGGCAGCAAGAGGAAGAGCTGGAGAAAGGGCAAGGGGAGCAGCAGCAGCAGCAGGAGCAGGAGCAGGAGCAGGAGCGCGAGTCAAGGGCAATATCGACAATACTCAGACCTACGAGCAGCTGGCCTCAGCAACAGGAGAAAAACCTCAACCTCAGACCTGAGCCTCAACTCTTGATGTTGAGGCTCAGCTACACCCAGAAAAAAACATCAATGCAATCCTAGAAATTTAGAAAGGCAGTCAAAATTCGAAAGATCTTTTTAAATATCAACGCCTAAACACAATTACCAACTATATGCCCGATTTATCAGATTCAAGACAAGATTTCATATTTTTCGACATACAAAAAAAATGAATATTGAAAAATGCACAAATTTCACCATATATATTTTTTGCTTGTGATTTTATCATATTGATAATTACTTGGCAAAATCAATGCTTAAATAATGTTACATATTTTTCTGCAAGTGTAGCGATCTTTGGCGATCTTTAGGCGATCGCCAATAAGCTATAGAATGCGATGCAGACGACGCGTCAAATTGAAAAACGCAGCACGGCAACAAGCAGCAGATGGAGGAGAAAGGAAGGGGCACAAGTGGAAACAGGGCCAGAGGCAAGGAGGGGGCACAGGTACCGGGGGAGCATGGGGCAGGCCGAGTTGAACAGGGGCTAGCGGCTTCGGTCAGAAGTGGCTCGTATTAAGATCAGGCGATAAGATCGGACAGCCACAAACGACATTGGGATGCACTGTGAATGCGGCAACAACACACAAACACACACACATACACACACACTAAGAAACCGCAGCTTGCTCTTGGCCTGGCTAAGCCCTACCCCCACACACACACACCGACACACAGAACGAACTCTGCGGCCTCGGCTCCAATAAAATGCTATACAAGGTGTCAGATTTGTCGCCCTTCATTATGCGGCAAGAAGTTTTTTTTTTTTTTGTTTATGTGTGCTGTTGCTTCTTCTTTTTTGCGGCTTAAGACGGCTATAAAATTGAGAGCGAGACAGAGAGAGAGAGAGAGAGAGATGGAGCTATGGTTTGAGCGGGCGGCAAATATAATCGAAATTCCAATGCAGCAGCATCCAACCTTCAGCTTTAGCTTTAGCTTTTTATCTGTTTTTTAGCCTCTCTCTCTTCTCTCTTCTCTCTTCTCTTCCATTTTTTTTTGTGCTGTTTTTAATCAGCTTTGGGCAGAGCGGCTTCTAACGAAGCTGCTGCTGTCAATCAATAGTGTGTATGTGTGTGTGATTGTCTGTGTGTTTGCGTGTGTGTTGTGCCTGTCACGTCCAGAATTGTCCACCTACTTTCACGCTGCATACTCTTCTGAGCAATACACACAATATATATATATATATATACATATATATATATAGATATATATTTGTATTTGAAATTCTAGGAATTCTTTGATTATTGTGTGCGTTTGTTGTTTTCTGTTACCTGCTCAATTTATGCACGATTAATGAATGCCACCTGGACGAGTCCCCTGCTTATCCTTCCTGCGCTACCTGTATATATATATATATATATATGGGTGTGTGTGAGAGTTTTTGGCCCTTTATTCAGATTGCGATTCATTCATACATTCGGGGGGCATTCATGAGTTGCGGCTCATCATCTTTGAAGCTATTTAGTGCTATCTAAATTCCATCTAAGTAGAGCAACAGTTCAGCAGTTCAGTTCCTAACCTTCATCTCTTTATTTTCTTGTTTACAGATACGGATGTGGCTTTGGATGTGCCAGTGCCCAGCGAGGAAGAGGAGCGCAACATGAAACGTGAGTAGCACAAATGATGAACGAACAAAAGCAAAAAAAATATAACAACAGCAAGAAAACAAAGAAAAACTACAATATTTTTGCAGATACGACGTTAAATAACCTTTGCAGATAAATCTGTTTCCATACATAAGTTTTGTTCAATTATATATATCGTTGTCGGATCTTAAATACAATTAAATGTTTAGATTTTTAGGCAGTTAAACTCATTCCTCGTCCGATTGTTAGCTATATCAACAAAAATATATTGCAATCAGAATTAATACAGCTTTCGTCCGATTAATCGTATAATTTCGTATGCAGATGCAAGAAAATACAACTTCTCAAGCTGAGTAGCTTCCCTATAATATAGAAGACATAATGCAAGCAGTAGAAAGCAAATCGTTTTTCAGGCTTAAAAACCAAATTTACGACCGATAACTCCAATGACAGCTATATGATATAGTAATGCGATACATCCGCTTTGGATAAGCAGCTGCCACACATTTCTGTCGCTTCTGGCTCAGAAGGGATGGGCGAGCAGGTCGTCTCTCAGCAGGTCGTCTCACAACTTATTCAAACGCTCGTAGACTCGAAGAGTGCCATTCATGCATTCACTGTAACTGATTCCATTCACACAATCTGAATTCGTTTCACAGATTACGCAGCGCTGCTAACGGGTCGCACATCCTACTTCCTGAAGGGCGAGGAAATGAAGTCCATGTATACGACATACAATCCACAGAATGTGGTTGCAACCGCACGCTTTCTGTTCCACAAGAAGAATCTGTATTATTCGTTCTACACATCGGCGCGCATCGGTCGACCCCGGGCCATACAATTCGTGGACGATGCGGGCGTTATACTCGAGGAGCATCAGCTGGAGACGACACTGAGTGGCACACTCAGCGTCTATCAGAATGCAACGGGCAAAATATGTGGCGTGTGGCGACGTGTGCCACGCGATTACAAGCGCATTCTGCGCGACGATCGCCTCCATGTGGTCCTGCTGTGGGGCAACAAACACCAATCGGAGCTGGCCCTGGCCGGCAAGATCGCCAAATATACGGCACTGCAAACGGAACTGTTTAGCTCGCTGCTGGAGCCACCATTGACGGCGAGTGGCAAACCGGATCCACAGCTGGCCGGCGCTGGTGGCACAGCGATCGTTTCGACAAGCAGCGGGGCAGCGAGCTCGATGCATTTGACTCTCGTATTCAATGGCATCTTTGGCACCGAGGAGTATGCCAATTCAACGCTCAGTGTCCGCATTGAGCTGCCGGAGCGTAAAGAAGTCATTTTCGATGAATTGTCCCGTGTGCGCAAACCATCCGCAGAGATCAATGTCCTGGAATTATCCTCACCGATATCCATACAGAACTTGCGGCTAATGTCGCGCGGCAAACTGCTGCTCACCGTTGAATCGAAGAAGTATCCCCAATTGCGCATTCAGGGCCACATTGTGACGCGTGCCAGTTGTGAGATATTCCAAACGTTGCTGGCACCACCGATGCACGGCGGCGAGTTGAGCACCACCAGGAGCAGTGGCTTGGCATGGGTGTATCTGAACACAGATGGTTCGCTCGCCTACAATATTGAGACGGATCATGTGAACACCAGAGATCGTCCGAACATCAGCCTCATCGAGGAGCAGGGCAAACGCAAAGCCAAACTGGAAGATCTAACACCCAGCTTCAATTTCAATCAGGCCATTGGCACTGTGGAGAAACTGGGACCCAAGGTGCTCGAATCGCTCTATGCGGGTGAACTGGGCGTCAATGTGGCCACCGAGCATGAGGCAAGCCTGATACGTGGCCGCCTCGTGCCACGACCCGTTGCCGATGCACGAGACTCCGCCGAACCGATACTGCTCAAACAGCACATGGAGCATGGATCATCGGCATCGGCATCGGCATCGGCATCTTCTGGTCATAGCATGGGCATGGCCTGGATGTCGATCGATAACGAGTGCAATCTGCACTATGAGATCACATTGAGCGGCGTGCCAACGCAGGAGCTGCAACTCTATCTGGAGGAGAAGCCCATTGAGGCAATTGGAGCGCCCGTGACACGTAAACTGCTCGAGGAGTTCAACGGACAGTATATGGAGGGTTTCCTGCTGGGCATGCCGTCAGCGGAGCTAATCAAACTGGAGACGAGCGTCTGCTATCTGGAGTTGCATGCCAAGCACAGCCACCAGCTGCTGCTGCGTGGCAAACTCAAGTCGACAAAGGTGCCCGCCCACTGTTTCCCCATCTACACGGACAATAATGTTCCGGTGCCGGGCGATCATAATGATAATCAAATGCTGACCGCTGAGACGAAATGCTTTCATTCTGGTCGTTTCTACAATGAGTCGGAGCAGTGGCGCAGCGCGCAGGATACGTGCCACATGTGCGCCTGCCAGCGTGGCCAATCCAATTGTGAACCAATCAAGTGTCCGGCACTCAAGTGCAAGCCACTCACCGAGCAACTGTTGCAGCGGGAGGGTGAATGTTGTCCCACTTGTGTCGCGAGACGTGGTGAAAATGGCGCCGATTGGCATATGGCAGCTGGTGCGACAACATTATCCACATCCATTGCTGCACACAGCAATAATGGCAGCAGCGATCTGTTGCAGCCGCATCGCGGCTGTCGTTTGGGCGATCAATTTCATGCCGCCGGCGCCAGCTGGCATCCGTTCTTGCCACCCAACGGTTTCGATACGTGCACCACATGCAGCTGTGATTTTCTAACGCTGGAGGTGCGCTGTCCACGGATGGTCTGCCCGCCGCTGCAGTGCATCGAGAAGTTGGCCTTTCGGCCAGATAAGAAGGCATGCTGCAAGGTCTGTCCCGAGGGCAAGCAGAGCACTCATGGCCAGAGCAGCAAGCATACGCCCAGTAATCCCAATGTCCTACACGATCAGGCAATGCAGCATTCGGCTGCCCATACCGCCGCAGAGGTACTCAACGCCGGTGGCTGCAAGGTCGTCAATAAGATCTACGAGAACGGACAGGAATGGCATCCCGTGCTCATGTCCCATGGCGAACAGAAGTGCATCAAATGTCGCTGCAAGGTAAGTCCAAAGCAACAATTCCCTTTAAACAAAAAAAAACCAGGCACTTTCAAGAGCTAAAGCAAATTTCATTGGGTTTTCAACTTTGTTGAAATTGAAAACAAAATACTCGTATATGAAAAATAATAGTTAAAATAATAATAATAATTTTCAAATGCCTCTTGCACTTGCCCCTGCCATTATCCTTATCCCCTCGTTCAACTGCTTTACTTATATGTGACTTTTTTTGGCTTTTCCATTTGAACAGGACTCGAAGGTGAATTGCGATCGCAAGCGTTGCTCTCGCTCCACGTGCCAGCAGACGCGCGTCTCCGGCAAGCGTCGCCTGTTCGACAAGCCCGGCAGCGAGGCGGCGACGGGGGCGGGTGGCGGACCACAGCCCATTGATGAATGCTGCTCAACGCAGTGCCGACGCTCGCGACGTCATCACAAGAGGCAGCCGCATCATCAGCAGCGGGCGGCCAGCAGCTGAGCAGTTGGCAGGCGCAACAGGGGCAATAGAGGCAACAGAATTTGTGTACTCTCCCAACGAGAGCGAGAAAGCGTGACAGGGAGCGAGCTAGCGAGCGACAGAAAGAGAGAGCAAGAACAATGTAAACTTGTATTATAGCAAACAAAACAAAACAAAACAACAAAAAAAAAATAGAAAGCATGCACAGAGCGAGTGAGCGAGCGAGAAAGCCAGCGAGCGAGCAGCAAGCGAGAGAGAGAGAGAGAGAGAGAGAGGAAAAGAAAACATTATATATATATATATAAATATATAAATATGAATATATAAACACACATACATGCATATACATATATATATATATAAATATATATATATATATATATACAGATATGTGAATAACCAGTGCAGTTGCTTTAAATTCTGTCTGAAGAATTTAGCTCGAAAGCATTTTCAGAATTTCTTTGATTTGAAATTTGTAAATTTGATATGGAAAACTGTGCTGTGTTCCGCCGTTAAGTAACTTTTTAAATAACTACTCTTCTTCTTCTTCGTCTCCTTAATTTTCTTGTTCTTCTTCTCCTTCTTCTTGTTCTTGTTCTTCATCTTCATGTGCATCAATTTCAATCATCATCAATTTCATCAAAATTTCATGCTCTTCTTCTTCTTCAACTACTACTTGTTCATTTCAATTAATTTAAATTCACATTTAAATTGCAATTTGAGAGCGAAAAAACAGAATACAAAAATACATACACCGAGCGAAAAAGCGCCCTGATTATCAAATCTTTGACGACTTACATATATTGTACACACGCACACATATATATATATATATTTATAAATATATATGTAGAATTATGTGTTTTTTTTTAATTAATGAGAAACAAAATGCAGTGGGAAACGCTTTTGGCGCGATTTTAGCTGCGATCGATTAATATTTGTATGTGGAATGTTATCGATGATATCGATATGTTTTGCCGCGCCCCAATACGTAGCGGCGGCCAACCAAAAGTTTCGACTGATTGACTGAATGGCAAAAATATATATAACAAATATTTAGTATTTAAGCAAACAATTTTTTTTTTGTGGAAAGAGAAAACGCGTCGAAGAAGAAATTGAAAATGGAGATTTTCAATGTGAAATTATTTTGTACTAATTGTTACTTACTCACATAAACACACACACACACACACATACATACACACACATATTTAAAGAAAAAATATATATATATATATTCCATATATATACTTTTAATGCGTAACAAAATTATAATACCCTTGCAAAGGTATAAAAAAACGAAAAAATATATTTCGAAAAATTATGTACAAAATTTGTTTTTAATGAAAAAAATTTTTTAAAAGAAAAGAAAAAAGAAAATGCCATGTACACATATTTATACAAAACACACACACACACACACACCACATACAAATCATACATGAAAAACAACAACAAACAAAAAGAAAAAAACAAAAGAAAATGAAATGAAATTGTATTAATTTTTATTAAACTTTATTCTATTAAATTATTCTTATTATTATTTTTATGTTTATTTTTTTGTAGCTTATACATATATGATATATACCAATACATATACATAAAACATATATATATATATATATACATATATGATATATATCGATTATAAAATTGAATTGCGAAATACTAAAAACAACAAATTATGCAAAAGCAACAATAAATTGTACTAATAATTTTAATTTAATGTTCATAAATTTAAAAAAAAAAAGCAACAGCAACAAAACAAACTCCCCTCCCAAAAACACAATAAACAAACAAAAAAAAAAAACATAAACTATTTTTCAAGATATTTCAAGGCTTTCAACTTTGTTTTTATTTTTTTTTTTATAGATTTTCTTGCAGTCTACAAAATGTTAATTTAAAATTTATAAAAAGAATTTATATATATATTTATATATATATAAATTAAATAATTTTTAATAACAATTTGCAACTGTTTTTTACTATACTAGGAAATTACCGGAAATTCCAGATAAAATGATGGAACTACTCAAAATCGTGTGTGGAATATAAACTTGTTTGGGTTTCATCAGCTCAGTCACTGAATACTAACCTCAAAGCAAATATGATTCATTCGAAACTCATTTCGAATTCATTCATAATAGGGCACCAAATGTAGAACCATTTCTTCAAACGAGATTCGCCATTTAGAGGCAAGTGAAATACAGCCATGATCATTATATCCGCCGGAAGCAAAATTGGCAATGTCAGATTTGATAAATTAAACCAAATTTTAATAACAATAACTAATTGGAATTAGTACAAGGTTGTAACTTCCAAAAATTGAATTGCGTTTCCAGTTGAAATAGAAAACAACTTGAGATTAATGTTAAGGTTAAGGCTGAAGTCTTGCAAATGTGCCTTCAACTGGATTCGACTCACGACCATCTGTCTAGGTAACAGTTAGATCCTTAGCGAACAGTCAAACTGATCAGAAGTCTAAGCGACAGTCACATAAAACATAAGTACGAGTCTTTGTCTGTCTATCGAGTACTTTCGAGAGTCTTGAGTACTTAAGTACTTTGCACCAATGTATTTATGGGCAAGCGTCAAGTCAACTCTTCAAGTCAAATGTTTTTGCGCAAATGTTTAACAAATTTTAAGCAACAAAAACAAAGACAAACACTACTGCGAGTGCGAGAAGTAGAGAGAGATAGATAGAGAGAGAGAGAGAGAGAAAGTGTGAGCTATAAACAAATTGAGCATTATAAGCAATTGCTTGATACCCCGTATTATTTACAGCATATTACATATTCTGATAACCCTTAAAGATTTCTGATACGTTTTGCAATATCTTCTCTTATCCAATAGTGAATAAAATATGTGCTGGGCGAACCCGATTAACTGCAGTGCCTGGAATATATCACATTAAAAATAATGTTAGATTCTTCTGGCCAGTAAGCATAGGATGCTTTTGCATTTATCATTTAAGAGCAGTGCTTTCTTGTTGCAGGGTATCTCAGCACTACATAGAAACATGGGGCATATAGTCATAGTTGGTTAGTGAAACCCCTTCCTACCCCTCCTCCCGTTGCTCACATTTTTGCTTTGGTTGCCGCGCAGTTGTCGCCAATGAAAAGCAAATGAAATCGAATAATTAAATATTGGCATAGTCACACCTTGTTGACAATTATTGACAGGCTGATTGGCAAACAGCAAACAAATGAATACGTCGCCATTTGCCCCACAGAGCAGGAGAGAGAGAGAGCGAGAGAGAGGGAGATAGAGAGCGAAAGGGGGGAGATAGAGGACGGTGGCACAGGGGGTATTGTGGTAATGGTGGTGGTGCGGCTGTCATTGCTCTGTGGTGGGTGTGGCCCACAGTTCTAGGCCAACCAGCTACCGTAAGCACGCAAGGGCCCAAAGCGATCGTATCTGTAAACTTAAGCCCCAGACCCCCAGACCCCCGGACCCCCAGCCCGACCCAAAGCCCAAACCCCAACCCCAATTCAATTCAATTCAATTGCATTGCAATCCAACAAACGAATCCAATCCAAACTTGGCACCAAGTGGCGCTTGGCGTTGGCGTCTGTCGTGCAGCGATTAAAGATTGGAGATGGCATCTTTAAGCGCTATATATGGAATGGATCTTTTACACATTGTAGCGTCAAGGGGGCGGTAAAGGGGGCAGGAGTTGCATGGTGAGGTGTGAGGACGGGGAATTTGTCATTTGCATTACTATCAAGCTCAAGCATATTGCATTGCATGTGGATACGATATGTGGCCAAACCTTAGCAAAGCGCCCACATTTGGACAGCGGCACGAATCGACAGCAGAGAGATGATATCTCCATCCTGACTGCTCTCAACGGCTACTAACATTGGCTCATTTGATTTACGAGCCATCCAATCCAGCACTGTGCATACACTGAGAGAATTAAATGAAAAATGAATACTCATTGAATATATTCTTCAAACTTAAAACAGATATTCAACCAACAGAAAATTGAGGCTGGTTGATTGAATGAAGTTGTGCAAAGGATATGTAACAAACAGATCGAAGCACCTTCGACCCCATTGAGTATATATATTCTGGATCAAAATCAGAGAATATAGAAACTAGATATTTCGAATATAAGTTCTTGCTCAGATCAAGCGTATTTCATTTGATCGATAACTTCATTCGATAAGCAGCACTCGATAAGCATCGATTACTAATAGCAATATTATACATTTATATCATCTTTCAAATTCGGTCATAAAACTTGTTCTCACTTTGATCTAATGTAAGAATTTCATAAAGATCGGTTAGAAAATTATGCATTAATATTTACCTAGTTCAATAAACTGGGGCTAAGGTATCTGCTAGTCGAGCTTACTCGAGCAGATCATTCAACCTTGAGTCCAGTTCTTCGTTTAAAATTGTTGAGTCTGGCATGAAGAATGCTTGACTCGAGATGGGCAACATTTTGCTTCGACTGCCTTCGTTTTTTTCTGTGTAATAATCGAACAATGTATGCGCATAGATACACCAAATACATGTACATATATACATATTCGTACATGTATGTTAATATATGTATTGCAATAACACGCTCACGACATTTAGAGCCCGACACTCATAATCATCAATTATCTGAGCTGTCGACTCCGGCAATCGAAATTGAAATGGAAATTGCAAATGAAAATGCTATTGCAAATTGCAATTGCGATATGTAAAATGCAAAATGCAAAATGCAAACTATGCTAAGCATTTCCACATTTTATTGTATTGTACTGAATATTGTATTGTATTAATATCAGAGAAATACTCGCCAATCCGTTTAGCTGCTAATCTTAAACGTCGTTTTCAATTCTGATTGCAATTCTGTTTTGACTGCAACTGTCATTCATGATGGTTGTTTGATTGAACGACTTGAACAGCTTGGCTAGATTGGCTGGCTTGGCCGACTGTTATTTTTGTAAATGGAATGCAAATTTTGTGCCAAGTGTTGAATATTATGACGCCCACACTGGCACATCTCTTGGCCAATTGGCAGTCAACGTTCATTTAACAAACGACTTTTTCAATACGTTTGATCAGTTATTTTTATATCCGAATACATATATATCAATTTGAATTGCAATTTGATTGAATGATTGACGGCAGCATACAGCCAAATTTGAATCATTCAATTTGTTAAGTCTGTCGTGGCCCTGTTATCGATGATCCCGATTGAGCACAGGTCATGTAAAAATACAGTTGTTTGCTATGCGTTAACAATTCCATTTCCATGACCAATTATTGAACTGATCGATGATCGCCGATTGAAATGCAATACGAATCTTAAAAACACAAGGTGCCAAATGTTTACCCAGACGTACGCGTTTTAGCCAATTGACAGTCGACAAACATTCAGCATTGGCATCGCAACTGACAATTAAACTCAAATAGTGTGTCAAGCGATTGTGATTTGTATTTTTTTCTATTTTTTTTTTCAAATATTTTCTATTTGTTTTGTGTTTCTAATGCCCAATATCGAAGTATCGATGGCGATTCTCATGCAAAGCTCGTTTTAATTTTCGGTTCTGATTGAAATGCAAAAAGCAAAGCATCAAAAATATTTTTATATTTTTTTGCCGCCCACTCGTCATTTAGCCATTTGGCATTCAGCATTGAATTGAAATGGAATTTGAGGTGCATTTGAGCCAAGTTTCTGGTTGGTCCCCAGTTGCCTGTTTTTCAGTTGTTGGCTGATTGCGAGCGAATGCAAATGCATTGGGTCAAATCACGTTGACACTCGACTCGACTCGACTCGACTGTCGTTGGCTAATTGCTGTAACAAGCCAACAAGTCATCAGCTGAGAGAACCAACCAACCAACCATCCAACCAACTAACCAACTAACCAACAACAACAGCAACAACTTCAACAAGACTTTAGCACACACAATCATCTCGGTGATCTTGGTGATCCCAATGATCCCTGAGGTTTTTCGTGAGTTTCGTGAAATTCCCCTTTACAAATGCCCAACTTTCAGCTGCTCTTTCCATATCAGCATCATTTTATATTAATTCATAGTTATAGCTTTCCCTGAGCAATTCTTAATAAATCAACAATAAATCAAACAAAAATTCTTTTTTTTTCTGCAAAGTTTGTATGTAAAAGACTTGCAAGATCTCACAGAAGATTAAGGAGATCTACAACTATATATGTTTATTTATACTTTTAATAGTCGAGCTATTTGAAATGGAGAATGTCTTTGTTCAACTTGGCACTTGATCCAATTTTGGCAAGAAATTAGTTTTGTTTTTGGCCAATTTGTTGACCACGCGTTTTGAGCATGTTTATAAAAAGTGCACAAATCAAAATAATCAAAAGCAAAACAACCCAAAAGCCACGAACAAATATTAATAAGCAATACACAAGAAGTCAAAATGTTGATATGGGGAGTGCACGACTATGGAAATACCCTGGATAGCACGGCTAAAATACCTTCGTTTTCGCTTATTTTTGTAGAAGAAATATCGGTTTGTAATCTGGACAAGTTAAGTTCTAAGCTGCCCTTTAACGTCTGCTACAAGCAAGTAGACATGCTAATAATACCCCCTTTGAGCATTTTATGGTTACAGGGCATACAAAAAAAGCCAATGAAATTTTAATTTGTTTTTGTTTTTTTTTTCATGAATTGTACGCCAATTTGGCCAGAACATGTTCATTGACCAGAGCCAAAGCCAACGAAGCATGGAGGCGGGCTAGCGGAGAGCACAGAGACTGGACACGGCCATAAAAACTGGCTGAGAGACAAATTTGGAGCTAATTATAAATGCAGGCAGCATCAAAACTGACTCCGCCGGGTCTCAAGCAAATGGGTGGGCGTACTGCCAAATGCTGTGTTAGTTGGGGGAGGGTATGGGTATGGAGGGGAGTAAGCTGGATGGTGGCAATCATGAATGAAAGCCAAGAGTTGAATTGAGTTTTTGTGGCAGTTGTGGGCGACGACGACAACAACAACCACAGCAATAACAACTGCAAAAAACAGCATTTCAACAAAACTCAAAGTGGAAGTCGATGTGGACGTTTTGGCGATTTGCAAAGTGTGAAACTAATTTGTCAGCATGACAATAACAATAACCGCAGAAAAGGCCATAAACATCATAATAATATTCAATATTCGATAAACATTAACAAAATGCGACAATTAACGGCCACCGATTCGGCAACAAGCAAAAAAACAACAACAACAAATAACTATAAACAAAAAGAGAGAAGACAAACTTATCACAGGCGATAAGTTTATTTTGAAAAGAAAACACTTTCAGAACTTAAAGCATTTGAAAACGAATGTATTCGCAGGCAAAAATGTGCTCTTTCTCAGATCTTTGAGAGAAGAAAACTCCGTTAAAAGTTATCGGGGAAAGTCGACTCAAAAGTCTATGTTTATGCCGCCAATAAGCCTGCTAACTTTAAAACTCTGTTCTAATCGAACTCAAGTTGATATTGTGGCGAGAGTGAGTGCATTCATGAGTGCATTCATGAATAGTGTCTCTGCGTTGTGTTTGTGTTTGTGTTTGTGGTTTTAATTGAATTATAAATGTTCGAGCTAATAAAATCGATGATGTAAATTGCGCTCGCTTGCATTTAACACCTTCCACTATGGAATTTCATCTATTTTTATTTATGATCCATGCATGCTAAACAAAACATGTTGCCCCCGCACCCAACCCGACCTTCCCACCCACCATTAATCGCATGCAAATCGTATGCAACCGTAGCGCTAAAACAAAACCAAATCAAATCAAATCAAATCTCGAGCTCTCAAGACAACAACTGATGCGAGGGCGGACTGATAAGTTCTCGGCATTGTCTTGTCTTGTCTGCCAAAAACATACTCAGCTACTTCTTAACCCAACATTTTGGCAACAAAATTCGAAGGTCAAGACTCGAAAATGGGCATAAGGAAAATGGGGTTCCTTTACTGTGTGCTTCGGCTAACTTATGGGTCGTCTCTCAGCGGCCTCCAAGACACGGAACGGGAATGGAACCGTATTTGATCGTATCGTATCGTATCACATTGTATCGTATCATGTCGTGTTGTACTTGTTGTCGACACTGTTGCTCTTGTTGCTGTTGTTGTTGTCGCTGTTTTAGCCAGGTCTGCTTGAGTTTAGTATTTGTATCTATGGCTGAATGTCTGTGTATCTGTATCTGTATCTGTAGCGGTGTTTGTATCTGCAAGTGAGTCTCTGTCTGGGGACTGGTTGAAACGCCTCGAATTGCCGCCGGGCTGTGTAATTGTAACGCAACAATCAAAATCAATTGCTATGTAAATAAAATTGCAAATTAAATTACAAATTGATTACCTCACTGAGTCATTAATTAAATCGACAATGCTCAAAATGCTCGCAATGTGACAGGCAGACAGACACACAGAGAGACAGAGACAGAGAGAGAGAGAGAGAGAGAGACAGATGAAAACGAAGGCAATTACTGGGGGAAATTGTCAGAAGAAGGCGCAACTCTAAAGGAAAACTCTGAACTGAACCAAAAAGCTTTACGAGTGAAAATTGTTAATTTGTTGCCTGAATGCTTTGTGAATGTGAATGCAGAATGACTAATATGAAACTATACAAAAATAATTGGCTAATGAACCAACCTTCCCGATTGCACCTGAACCGGTAACAGGGTATCTTTTTGAGTGTTCTGGCAAGTGATAGAACGACTGCTTTCTAATCTGCATTCAACACTTCCCCTTCCTATCAATAAACAGAGCCTTAATCACAACCCGTTGCTTGTTAAAATTGCCATCAAATTTATCGTGACAAGAACGGGTCCCACTTCCAGTTGGTCGATCAGTCGATCAGTCGATCAGTTGATCAGTCGGTCAATCCGCTGATCGGCTGCTAATGGTCCAAAAGCCAATGGCACTTGGCAAATGCAACCAAAACTCGAAAAGTCGTTTAACAAATGTTCCAATTAGCAATGTGGGCGGCAACCGAGCGGATTGCGGCACAGAGGGGCTTTATTACGACGCGTGCCAATCAACTAAATGAGCGGAAAAGGAAGGAGCTGAATTAGGAATGGCAATGAGAACTGGAACTGGAATGGGAATGGGAATGGGAATGGAAATGGGAATGGGAATAGAACGGAGCAGGACAAGGCTCAACTGGGAAATGTGAAATGGAAGTGGAAGTGGATGTGGAAGTGGATGTGGATGTGGAGTTCAACTTGGCGAATTGGGGCGCAGCATTAAGTAAAGTCAACAACATTTCTGTTAGCTAGCACATTGGCCAGCTAACTGAACGGCTAACAGATACCCTCGAATGAGATTTGAAAATTCGATAGCTTTGACAAATGCAACACATACTTGCAAAGCACTATAATCCCAGCAGATATGAATAATTCAGTCCATTTACGAGTATTCTGCTAAAATAGAAAAGAGCTTTGGACGCTGCATACTAATGCCAGTCAATATAGTCCAAAGACCTAGGGTATATACGAGTAAGTGTTGGAGTAAATGCTTGCGTCTCAGTGTTTCTATGGCCAGAAATAGAGCCAAGATCAGTTGACTGGCAACGTTGGCACGACATTTGGCTAAATTATGGCTTGGCCTGGCTTCACTCGAGTCGGCTCCGCTTTGGCCTGCCTAGCTGAGCTGAGCTGAGCTGAGCTGAGCTGAGCTGAACTGAGCTGAACTGAGTTGGGTGACCAAACGAGGACAGTTGTTCGGTTCGTTCAATCTGATTCTGTGACGCTGACGTTGACTTCAACTCACCAACCCCACCCCACCCCACCCCTCTACACACACACACAGAGTTCCTCTCTGGGTCTCTGGTGCCTCCTAATCTTCAACTCCCTCTCTCTCCAATTGTTTGGCCATTTGTTTTGGCCGTGCCCAACAGCAGCACAGCCAAAGCCACATGGCGCTTTGTCAATCAACTGCAGCAGCTGCTGCTGCAACAGAGGCAGCTTTGCGGAGTGGGGGCGGGGGCAGAGGTGAGGGTGGGTTGTGGCCACTTATGGGGCGTGTTCGACCCCAAATGCCAATCTGAGCTTTGTTTTTCTTTTTGTTGTTTCGTTGTCTTTCATTAGTCGTGATTAGTTTTAAAAAGCCAACACACAAAGCCAAAGCCCAAATTGAAAAAATAAACGAAAAGAAAAGAAAACAAAGCAAAACAAAACAAAATAAAGAGTTTTGTCCAGTGAGACTGCCTGATGTGTTAACTATGGGAATATTTACTAATTGTCATCTCAGAAAGTTGAATTAGTCACAGCTATATAATTGTAATCCATTTACCTATTTGTAGCTCTCGGAATCTTCCAGTTGTACAAAAAAGAAAACCCAAGCAACAGTTATCCCAGCTCAGCTCTCTCATATCACAGCTACTCCCCTGCTTGTCCTACTTTAATCCAAAAAAAATGAGCTTAATAAATCAAATCAAAAATGAAGTATTCAATTGGAAATGCGTTGGCAATTCATTCAACGAACTGAGGCATTTAGCTGCCATTGCCATATTGCCATGCTTAGAATAAATTGATGTCCGATTACGATATTTATCGATATCGTTGAAGACAACGCGCTTATCAAAGATAGACTTTGAGCTCATTTATGTATTTAATTTCCCATTTGTAATACTTATAGGGTACAAACAGAAAAATTAGCAACAAATGCATGGAAATTGCCAGTTTCCAAATGCTTGTTGCTTGTTGTTGTTGCTACTGCTGCTGCTGCTGCTGCCACGCGCCATGGACAAGCGGCAACTCAAGCGCCACTCTTGCGACTCGTTGACAAATTGTGGGCAACGTGCGCAATTGAAACAATTTAATCCACAAACAGCAGCAAAAACAACAACAACAACAACTGGAACAACAACAACAACAACAACACCAACAGCAACAACAACGACGACGACGTCAACGACAAGCAACAAAAAGCAAACAACGGTGGCAAATGAACTGAAATGCACATACTGAATGCTGAGTTGCACATTTGCACAATGGGGCAGGTAACACGAAAGGCCAACAACAAAATGTTGCTAAGAAAAGATGCAAAAAAAAGCACAAATTAAGGATGACAAATAGAAGTGAGGAGAAAGCTTAATGCACTGTTCGAATGAAAAGCAGTTAACGATATAGATACATACATATCGGAAGCCCGTTAAAAATGAATAAATTGGATACAACGAAGATCTTCAAAAGTAGCCAACAGTCAGAAGTAAGCAGCTCTGACCCTATAAGGCATATACATCTCTTGAGATATATCTCTTGATCAGCATCAGCAACATAGTCGATTCACACATGTCAACTTCTCGTATGCCACACGTTTAACCAGTTTATTCCGTTTGATCGATAAGTCCCTTCGCTTTGCGAATATCGATACAAATCGATTTTCGATTGCACTTTTAAATTGTAGCTTTACAGTTAATGCATACTTTTAATGAGTAATAAGAAACAGCCGGGAAAACATGTTCGCATATTGAATTTCATATTCATTCATCATATTCATATTCTGGTTCTGGTTCCTCTAGTTGGAGCAGCTGAATAAGACTTCAAATAATAAGAAATAAATGAAAGCGAAAAACTCTGCTTGACTTTGTTATAAATATATCAAAGTGATAGATTCATAAGTAGTTCAAAAGTCAAAAGTTAAATTCTTAAATAGATCCAGTTCACGGCTTAAGTGTATTTCAAATACATTTGAACCAGATCGCCTGCCACTGGCAATTCAGATGACCAAAGCTGATTGCTTAACAAAGCAAATTCTGATAAGTGAATCTAATATATATATATATAGATTGGTTCATTTGACCCATTTGATAATTAATTAATACAAAATATAACACTGGTTCATTAATGATTTTAAGATTTTCGGGAGCCGATCAATAAAAACTCTTTCGCAAATCAGCAAATCAGCAGCGATTTCAAATTTTGATTGATGAGCTGATTGAATGAATCAAAACTGAACTGGTTCGCACACACACGCACACACACACACACACACAATGCACAAAACAATTTGTGATTAATTGATGTTGTATGTATTATTAATTGAGTTTGCTGAACGAGCACTGCTGCCAACTGCTGCCACACAAAGAACTGGTTCACATGCGATTGCCGATTGATGCCAATAAGCTGGTCACATTAAAATACCAATCGCGTGATTAATAGCCTTTTACCGTTCAATGAAGTGTCTGCCTGTGTGTGTGTGTGTGTGTGTGTGTGTGTGTGTGTTATCGGAGTCAGAAAGTGGCTCTGTTAATATAAAGACCCTTAAGCGATCAACTCCATTTGTGTGTGTGTGTTTTGTGCTTGCATATTTATCGATAACAAGTGAAACATGTCAGCAAGCGAGTTTCTTACAAATGCCAATGAGCAAACACATGTCAGCCAACCACCCCCCCACCCCCTTCCCCCACATCGAACCAAGAGGGGTAATAGAACGGGTGGGGAGCGGTGGGTAGGGGGGGGGGGGGGGGTGTAGACGGGGCAGGGTGGTTGGGTGATTGTCTGTGGTGATTACAAATGGAATCAGCTCCTTTGCGTGTAACACCGGGCGTATGATGAATGTGCATTTAATTGTGGGCTGCCAGTTCGCAGGGCAACCAGCAGGGGAACTCAGTGAGGGGAAAGTGGAAGAGGGAGGGGCGAGGTGAGGTGTGAGTGTGAGTCTGAGTGTGTTGTGCAACAACAACAGTAGCCGCAGCAGTAGCAGTTGCAGTAGCAGTAGCAGTAGATTTGAGATCTTTGTTGTAGGCGGCAGCTGTGGGCCACTAAATGTTTCCATTAATTCGCATTACAGATTCAAATGTGTGTCTAACCACAGTAAACGCTCGCAAAGTCAAACTTCACAATGAGTATATGCTTGATGCAAGTAGTAAAGTAAAATGAAAAATGAATACATGAATATGTCCCAGAGTCAAAGAAGCTTTCGAATCAAAACCATTTTTAACAACAGATCTTCTTTACTTGTGATGTTAGATCTTAATTTAAGTTAAGCATTCGTAATTTAGATGGGACCATGAGAAAACTATAAATGTAAAATGAATTAAAATGCACGAGCACTTCTCAGCATAGGGGAGACTACTGTACGTGTACACGAGATTACATTATAAGCAAAAGTACATCAAGAGTGAAGCATTCGACACGACAGCAAAACAGATAATAAATAAATAATAAATAAAGTAAACAAAACAAAACAACAACAAAACAACAACAACAACAATAACAACGCTAAACTTAAACTATGCCTGATTTGCATATCAACATTTCACATAACATTCTATTGAAAGCTTTTCTCACTTAAGCGTCAATTTTTAGTTGATGCTTATTTCTACTTATTCTGGCTTTTTTTTGTTTTTTTGTTATTTGTGTTTTTTTTTTTTGTCTTTTATTCTCTCTTTGAAATTCAATGAGCCGCATTTCCAGCCTCAATTACCAGCTACTAACCAGATCGCAACGATTGCGACGAACTAGAGATGACACCGTGTCACGATGTACGACACGCATATTCGTGTCGAGAATAAGCATAATTACAGAAGCAGAAAAGGCAATGCTTGTATACAAGTTGACAAATACCCAAAAACAAAGCGAACTCGGAAAATACAAAAATATTTAATTACAAAGTCCGAATCTATATTGAAGATATAAGAATAATATTAAGAATAATATGAAGAAGCTAAGCAGAGTGAGTTCATCTTCTAAGAAATGGAAATCAAATATAAAAGAATTTATTCATATATATTTGCAATTACTACTTATCTTAATTATTATCAGAAACTTAAGACAAAGTCGTGCGTGTCGTGCGTGTCGTGTCACGTGCAACAATGCGAAGCTTAAGGCACCCATCACAAATGGCGAGAGTTCTGAATGATCGATCCAATCGATAATGCATTTATTGGCTTTGTGGTAAACGGGGGCGTGGAACTGGGCACAAAATTTATGATGGCGTTTACCTAATGGCAACGCAGTAATGTAAAATGCAAAACTGCCGTTGAAATGTGCGAGAGATATGCAAAAATTTATAGTGTTATTTGTAACTTACACGAAATATAACATCCATATATTACACGTGCATAATAAACACAACACATTTGCATCAGTCATTAGTTAACTGGAAAAACAAACACAACACATGCAAACACTCATTCATCCGTGTGCACACATGGAATATATACATATAATATATAATGCATTACAGTCAGTTCCTTGTTGGTTTACCATCTTCAAATAAATATATATATATATATATATAACACAGCCAGCCCATCCATTTTTTTGTATACATTTGAAATTATTTTTGAAAAGCGCCTAAGAGTCCGCCAAAGATTTTTTGCTTGATACACATGAGAAACTTAACGAATGTGTTAGCGAAAACACACACCCAGTACTAAACTCAACGAATGTAGACTTCTCGCTGAGCAGAGACCGACTCATTTTAGTCGAAACACAAACCCAACGCAGCAATGAATGAAGGCAGACATTTAGCTTTCGCTTTATTCCTCGCATAACAGAGTTCGACTCCACCAGACAGCTTTCGATAGTTGTTAACAGTTCTGTGTCTTTGCTGTTAAGAATGCCAAAATCAGCAGCTGTGCGGGAAAATACAAATTTAGCAGTTGATTACAAATATAATAAGACTACACAGAAGAAGTTACAACATTTGTACGAAGTTATTTCGACATCTTGTACTTCTTTTAGAAAATCTTTTCCACTCTTATATTTTATTTTGGTATATTCAAAAATGTGACTAGATAAGGACATATGATATTTTAATTTATTTTACGGTAATTATCGGTTATCGATACATCTTGCACAATACGCATGTGCGTGATGCTGATTTACATACCAAAATCAACACTGCCTGATTCTGCTGCATGGGTAACAACAAAAAAACATCTCCTAGCAACATTCTGCACTGCATTGGCAACACTGGCAGGAGTTGACAACATTCCCTCTGAAAAGCCGAAGAACGAAGACGGCAGCTGAAATCGGTCGGTTGAATTTAAAATTGCAATTCCAATTGCTCACATAGTGACAATATATATATATATATGTACATATATACATATATATATATATATATATATATATATATATCTATATTTGTGTTATTTGTTTTTGTTGTTTTTGCTGCTGCAAGTGACATATATATACGCATTTAGAATTGAACTTTTCAATTGAATTAAAATTTTTTTCTTTCAATTTTTGCAATATGTTTGCCAATGTGTTTTATGTGTGTGTGTTTGTTGGGCTGCTTAGGAGCGGGTGGGGTGAAGCCAGCACAATAATTAAATACAAGTGAAAAATCAATACCGTTGTACCGTTAGCGCTTTGTTGTTGCTCTTGTGCATTGCGCACTTAATTCGTGTGCGTGTGCCCAAGTGTGTGAAATTCGAAATTGGGAATTTACAAACAATGCACGAAAACTTAAAAAGTGCAGAAAAACTGCGCAGCAAAACTAATCTTTAGCAGTACATACATATAAATATATATGTATATGTGTGTACTGCTATATATATATATATATATAATATATATATGTGTGTACAGTGGTACCTCAATAATTGCTAACTTTTTGTTGAGTCAACAGTTGAAAGATTAATCTGTCCGAAAGCAAAATTTGTTTTCTATTTTTTCTTTTTGAGCTAAATTTTGTTTTATTGGATGTGAATAAAAGAGTACTGTGCAAATTGTTAGCATAATTTTAAAGATTGCTGTAGAGAATTTTCTATATTATTATATATATGTACGTGTACTTTATGCATGTTTCCTGTTGCCAGGCAGGGCAGCAGCAGCAGCAACTGCAAAAAACACAACAACAACAACGCATTTGGCGAACGCAACACCCGAACGAGTGCTCCAGCAACAACAAGAACAGAATGCAACTCGTGCAACGATTTCTAACGGTTATCCCTATTTTTTTTGCTCTGCTCTGCTCTGCTCTTCTTATTTTTAGGTCAGCAGCCAGCGAGTGAGCAGCGTCGAGATTCGATTTTCGCCTTTGGCTCCTCTGACTTTTCGCTTCGAATTGCTGCCGGTGAAAATTAAACTAAGCCACACACACACACACACACATATTGCATACATATATACAATATGTATGTAGGATGCTGCTCAACACTTACGCAACGCAAGCGACATCTGACGGCACATTAAGACAACTCTAAACAAAGGCTGCACTCGCAAAAAGTTTCGTTCCACAAAAAGAAACGGAAGAAAAAAAGAAATTAAAAAAATATTTTTAAAAATGGCAACCAACAGCAACTCGTCGGCAAACACTTCGCTGGCCACAACGCCGGCAACAACGCCAACCGCGATGACAGCAGCGAAAAGATTGGGCTACAACACATCCTCGCCATCCTCAACATCATCGGTGATCTGCGAGGAGGTCTTCGATGAGGCCTGTCTGCCATCATCCGACGGTGAGTTCCCTCCTCCCCCACAAGTTTTAACTCCTCTAGATAAAATGGAAGCTGGAATCCCACTTTTACAATGACTCAATCACTCTCCTTCCACTAACCGAATCCACCTTCCACTAACTTCCACACTGAACCATCCCACAAGGCTCTGAATTATTCCTATTTTCCAGAATCACATGTCAAAAATGTATAAATTGAAATCCTATATTTATAATTCTTCAGAAAGTAAACAGGCTTGTTTTAAATAGATATAGAAAATAGTAGTGATTAATTTATACGAAATCTTTAAATACTAATGTTTAATATAAGAATTCTTCTATGTGCACACATAAAGAAATTAGACATCGTTTTGCTCATTTTTAAAAATATTCGCCCTGAAATTATGAATTGGAAAAATCAACTTTTAATTTTTAGAAATTTTGAATAATAAGGAGAGGAATCCTTACATGGCGAATTCCTAAAATGTATGGCGATTTTTTTCTGAGTGCATTGCTAAATTTAGTTTAATTTAAAATGAACGAAATTGGCCCTTGACTCATTTGAATCATTTGTTGCTTGCTATTCGTCCGTTCTTCCGCTCGTCCGGATGTGGTCAGTCGCTGTGCAACGCGAATGAATAATGTATATATATATATATATATATATATATATATATATATATATATATATATATATATATATATATATATATATATATATATATATATATTGTACCGTGTGGGAATATGAATGGGGGTAAGGCTGGGGCATGCAGGTGTCCTCTATAGGGGGTCTGCTGTAATGCGTTGTCCTTCGGTGGGTCTCTTTAATGGGTCAACTTAATATATACAATACATGCAATGCTTACATATATATATGTATGTATGTGTGTATGCTTTAGTGGTTGGTTGTTTCTCTTATTTTTTTTTGTTAGTTCAAGCCAGCTGTTTAAAGGAACTGGAACCAGTGCAACTCTAGAACCACGCAAACTTTAAAACTGTGCCCGAGTTGGCTTTAGTTCTGGATTTGAAGTTGTCGCAGTCAAGCTGTGTGCCAGCTGAGTAGGGTCTGGTGTTTATATATACATATATATCTATTTATATATATATATGTGTGTGTGTGTGTGCGTGTGCGTGGATTGCTCGCTATGACGACAGCAACTACCCCAAAGTATTGCGCACAAGTTGGCCAAAACCCGTGTATTTTGGCTGGCAATTGACGACGTTGCCAGGAAACCAACGTTGACCGCTGAAGATACTTTTGTCGCAGTTGGTCGAACAGTGGTTGCCGTTGACAGACAGCCAGACAGACTGTCAACTGTAATCAATATGGGGGTGCGGAATATGGAATATGCAATATGCAAAATGCAGGCCACGTCGTCATTGCGAATTCAGTTTTCAGTTGCCAGTTGGCAGTTGTTTGGACGGGCTTTCAAATGTTTTTTGTGTTGTGTTTGTTCAGGCTAAATGGAATTTTTAAGCGCTTAGCGAAGGCAAGTCTCAGTTTCCACGACGAGATTCGAGATAACGCTCGAGGGCTTTTTCTCGATGAAAGGAAAATTCTCACATTTTGCGCAAAGATTTTCATTCATTCATTCCCCATTGACGTCACTCACACAAGGAGGCCAAGCCGGGAGGAGAGCGGCTCAATTGATGTGGGTGCGACACAGTTTGTAATGTTTTCATTACTCTTAATTGCCGTTGTAAAAGTTATTGTGCTTCCAAGCCAAGTACCATATACATTCATATACTCGTATCTATATGTGTATATAGCGAAATACTTAGGCTAATAGCTCTTGGGGCAACAAGGACACTAAAGCGTTAACAAAACAACTGCGATGACACACATAAGCTATACTAACCATAGCTGACATAGTCGATCATAAAATGATAGCAATCTTGTAGAGCTTTGAGGATTACTCACCGCTTGAACATTTCTCAATTGGTTTTGGAACAGCTTAGTTGCGATAAGCAGCACAAAGATTTCTTAACTCTCGAATTGGCATCACATTCGAGCTCCTTGCTGGGGGACTGCAACTGAAACTGCAACTGAAACTGCAACTGAAACTGCAACTGAAACTGCAACTGAAACTGCAACTGAAACTGCAACTGAAACTGCAACTGAATCGATTCACCAAAGAAATGCAGTTTTTTTTATTCTAATCGTTCACTTTGAGTTGATTGAGTAATCTCGAATTGCACACACAAATAGAGATTTTGACATGTTGTGAAAGAAATCTCAGAGCCTACTTAATACTGAGCTGTCATTTGACAAATCATATCACAATCGCAATATAACTAATTAACTTGTAAATGGTTGTTTGCGTTTCATTGCCACAGAGATTAATGATTACGCGACACTAATTGGCATCGAGGCGATCAAGGAGCCGCATTTACTATACCTGGCCAAGGAGGGTCTTATGGCCGCATTGCCACCAGAGTGGAAGATTTGGCAAGTCATCTCCTACATATTTATATATGTATATAGAAATAGCAGATGTGATTTTCATTGTTGACACACTTGCAGTTATTCGGAGGAGAAGAGCGGACATTATTATCACAATACGCGAACGAAGCAGTCGCAGTGGGATCATCCGTTGGACGCCGTCTATCGCGAGCTCGTCGAGCAGACGCGCCAGAAGCTGTTGACGGCAACGGCGGGCGTTGCCACGCCCATTATTGACAATTCGGATGATGTGTCGCAGCTGGACTCGGGTATACGGAGCATGCAAGGCACCGATGACCTGCTCGACGACATGAGCTCACCCCTGAACAATGGCAGCACTCATCTCGCCACCGGAGTGGGTGCTGCAGGGGGAGCAGGAGCAGCAGCTGGAGCCGGCGCCGGCGCGGTAATGGGAGCTGGAAACAAATTGGGTTTGGGCACGTTGCCAACGGCAAGCAGCTTTCCGGGTCCAAACGGTTTCAGTGGTGGCGTCAGTCGCTTTCTGGAGTCGCGTGGCAAGAGTTTTGGGCCCATCTTTCAGCCGGTGAAGAACACACGCTTCGAGGTGGCCAAAACCACCGCGCAAATCAGTCTGGCCATGAAATTCGGACAGTCGGCGATAGCCGGCGGTGCGACGGGCAATATGGAGCCAACGCTGGAGCAGCGCAAGGGGGCATTTCAATTGTCCGGCACTGGAGCCATGTTCCTCAAATCGCGCCGACAAATGGAGCCAACATCGGCGGCATTGGCTGCATCGGCGGAGGCAGGTGTGGCAGCCACCGGTGTCAAGGGCATACTACGTGATTCCAGCCTGACCGATATGCGACGGCGTTTCGAGCGGGATGAGGAGACATCTGCGCCGGTGGAGGATAAGAAGAGCGTACGCTTCAATCTGGTCGAAACGCACACCATGAGCAGCTCGTCACCCGTCGAGGAGGACGCAAGCACGCCACGCAAGTTGACACAAAGTCCGGAGCTCTCCATCAACACCGATGACGAGGACGACGATGTCGCCGAAGTGGAGGATAACGAGGCGAAGGCTCTGGCGGCGTCACACGACGATGATGCGGATGTGGAAGAGGATGCGGATGCCGAAGAGGATGTGGACGGGAATGTGGACGACGACGACGATGATGAGGATGATGATGACGATGTCTGGGATGAGGATGTGGACGACCCAGACGCCATGGTCGGCATGTGCAGCCTAAATCCATTCATCAGCGATGCCAACAAATCCATTCGCATCATTAATTTGCCCAAAGCCCAAACCATACAGATGCTGAAGAACTCGTCGTCCGAACTAAATGCGGAATCCCAATCGGGCTCCATACTGGGCACGAGTGCAGCGAGCAGCTATCTGGACAAGCTGAAGGAAAGTGCATCGGTGAAGCCGCTGTATGAGGACACGGACTCCGATTCGAAGGGCAGCTCGGTGCGCAGTTTCATCATCAATAAGTCCGAGCAGGACAACAATCCCTTCGATCTCGACGAGCTGGGACGCAAGCATAGTCACGAGCTGGAGCAGCTGCAGCGCAAATCGGCACAGGCCGCACACGAGAAGCTCGGGTTGCGTTCACTGAAAATGGCCAGCAAGCTGGTGGGTCTGCTCAAGCAGAAACAGGAGCCGGGTGCCAGCGAGATGCTAAGCGAGGCGGCCGCCTTGCAGCAGCTGCAGCAGGACATGGAGTGCGTGAAACGGGAGCACGAGACGCGTCTGAAGAGTTTGCGGCACGAGTACGATTTGCGTCTGACCTCGCATCAGCATCAGCTGGAGGAGGCATTCGAGCTGCAGCTGGAGGAGTATCGCCAGCAGTTGGAGCATCAGCTGCAATCGAAGCGCGCCCAAGTCGTTAGCGAGCACAAGCAACGGATGTCGACGCTCCAATCGAATCACTCCGAGCTGCTGCACGAACTGGAACGTGATCTGCGCTCCGAGCAGGAAATCCTGCGACGTGAGCATGCTGCTCAACTGGCCCAGCTGAGGGACAAGCTCGCCCACGAACTGGAGCTAGAGAAGCAGCGTCTGCGCGACAACGGCGAGGAGCGCCTCTACGAGAAGGTGCGCTGCGAGAAGCGACTGCTCGAGGACAAGTATCGCTGCCTCAAGGAAAAGTATGTGCGTCTCAAGACCGATGTGAAATTGTCGCTGGAGCGACGCAGTCGCCGTCGCGAGACGCAGGCACTGCAACAGCAGCAGCATGGCCAGCACAATGTGCACCACACCAATACGAACACAACAACCGGCTCCGAAACGGAACGATCCATCTCGCAGAAGCCGTCGATTGGCAACAGCGAGAATCGATCGCTCAGCTACTCCGAGCAGGCAACGGCCGGAGTGAGTCAGAGTGGCACGGCAACAGCTGGTACGGCAACGGCCGGCACAACTGGCACAGCCGGTGGCGGTGCTGTTGTTAAGCTGAAGCCACCCGTGCCACCAAAGACACATCTGAGCAAACCGGGCATTGCCAGCAAGTATCTGAAGCAGCTGCAGCTGCAGGATGACACAAACACCTCGTTGAGCCAGTCGGACACGACCATCTCCAATAATTATAGCAAGGGTCGCTATTTGGCGGCGCCGAAAACCACAAGCCAACACTCGGCACAGACGGGAGCGACAGGAGCAGGAGCAGGAGGAGGAGGAGGAGGACAAGTGGCATGCAGTGGCGTGCTGCTCAGCGATAATGGTAACTCCGATTCGGAAGCTGTGGCCCAACACTGTAATCAGCAGGAGAACAACAACAACAACAATAATAACAATAAATCTTTGGTCGCGTTGCCGCGCAAGAAGCTCTTCTCACGCACCAAGTCGGCGTCGACATCGCGCCTCAACTCCGACAACTACAAGCAGCAGCTGGAGCGTCCGTGCACTCCCGTCGAGAATTTGCGACATCAGCTGCAGAAGCTGGAGGATCTCGAGGATCAGTTTCCGGAGCATACGCTGGATACGACATATCATCTGCGTTACCCATTCACGGACATCTCCAATGAGCATGCAGCCGTCGTTGGCTCTGTGGTTGGTTCCGAACTGGAGTTCTTCAAGCATCGCATCCATTTGGAACGTGACTCGGTGCGACGGGCCAAGGAATCGTTGCGCACACAGCGCACCAATTTCCGGGCACGTCAGCGTGAGATTAAGCAGCGGCACAAGAGCATCGTACTGGCTGCGCCCAGGCACTCGCTGGATCAGTTGATCCAGGAGGAGAAGGATCTCACCGAAATGGAGGTGAATCTGCACCGGACACGTGCTCTGCTCGGCGAGAAGGTGATTCGTTTGCGACACTTGGAGCAGAGTCTGTTGCGCATTTACGAGAAGGAGAAGCCCAGCTTGGAGCTGGATGCCAAGGATGATGCGACCACACTGAGTGACCTCTCCTCCCATTCCAGTTCCGGTTTTAGCAGCACTGATTTCGCAAGCGGTGCCGATTTGCACAAACGCAAGGAGTACTTCCAGCAGGAGTCGAACGAGTGCATTCAGAATCTGGAGATACTCAATGCGGAGATTCGTGAAATTCTCGACATACTCGGCCAGAAGCAGCATCTACAGCAACAGCAACAGCAGCAGCAGCAGCAACAACAGTCACTGCAATTGCAGCAGTTGCATCCACTTCCTCATCCACATCCGGCAGCGGCTGCCTTGGCTATGCCAATGCCAATGGCCATGCCGATGATATCACCGAATGAGCTGAGCTGGTCGCACATGCTCAGCCAGCAGTCGTCGCCGGGCGGTGGTTGTGGTGGTGTTGCTGCTGGTGCAGCACTACAGACAAGCAGCTCGGGCCACAGCATGAGCGGCAGTGCGGTGCATGCACCACAATCGATACCCACGCTAGCCGATCGATTGGAGACGTATCGCCAGCTGGCAGCCGGACGCATGCACAGCTCGATGGGTGGCGCCATACTGGCGGCAAATACGATCGTGTCGCAGAGTCCACGTGCGGTCAACTATACAACCAGCCTGGTAGAGCGCACCAGGGATCTGCGCAACTGGTTGCGTCAGGCGAAGACCGAGCACGAGCTGCTCACCGGCATGGGTGTGCAGCAGGGTCTCGCCTTGGGCGCTGTGGGTGCTGTGGGTGGTGGCATTGGTGCTCATTTGACTGCCAATGGCGCTGCTGGTGGCATGGTGGCAACTACACCCGGCGTTACAGCAGCGGCTGGCTTAACACCGACGAGTGCTGCTGGTGCTGCTGCTGCTGCTGCTGCAGCGGCGCAAACTAACTTGTAAGGCCACAGTTGCAATCACAAGCCACAAGAGGCGCACCTCCCCCGTCACCACGCCCCCTTCGAAAACTAGTCAAATATTATTGTACTCAAAGATGCCTAGATTTTGGTTATATTCTTCGAAAGAAACCAGAAGAAACAGGAGAAGCACAATAAGAGCTGTATATAAGCATTTAGATTGCCTCTTATTATGATTATAATCATCATCATTATCATTATTATTATTATTATTATTATCTTTATTATTACTATTACTATTATTATTATTATTGTTAGTAGTAGTCCGCCTTTCGTCTGCCTTTTTACTGAGCCTAGCAATGTTTTTTCGCCTTTTTTGTTTGTGCAAGTTCAAGTTTAACTAAGTTGCGCATACCCTGTGAGGACCACTACAACGTACGTAGTATATATATATATATATATATATATATATATACAACAAAGAGCTCGCTGAATTGCGACCACAGGGTATCCATTAGTCGAGCAGCCTACTTGTTCGAGTTATTTTCTGTTTTAGTGCTTAAGAGTTGTTAACTTGTTCAACACTAGTCCGGTAGTCCGCTAGTCTATTGTGCGTATGATATACCCTATAATTTGCTGCAAATAGGTTAAGCGCGTACTCACAGTTGGCGGAGCGTGCCGCACTCAAAGACAAGTAAAATTAGCCGTTAGTTGAAAACCAAATAATGAAAAGCATATTCAAGGAAAACGTAATTGAATCAAAATAATGAAAACAATCCGTATAAGGAATATTAACATACATATATAAATTAACAAATATGATTTCGTTTTTGTTTTTGTTTTTGTTTTTTAACTAAGTGAATTAACTGCAAGTTAATCGGACTGTCATAGTTAATTAGCACCTAACTTCTTGATTGTTGTTGCGAATGTTTGAGGCGAGCAAATGTTTAGTCAACCAATTTGCATCCGGGAATTAAATGCTAATTCCAAATTCAGTGAACTCAATCAAAAGCAAAATGCAATGCTAAAGACCGAACCATACAAATAATCAAAGTGTTACGATTTCTTATATTTGATATGAATAACAATGCTGATAATATGATACTATCGTTTCTGAATGTGACTCGGTACTCAAAGGCACAACTAACTACTTACGTACATCTACATCTGAGTATGTTTGTGTCTTATGCTTGAGAAGTTAGTGGTATCGAGCTATACGGCGGAAGGAAGCCAATGTGTTAAAACGAAACGAAAGATATTTCACGATCAACTAACCATATACGTAAGCAAAGGCGAAACTTATATATGAATGTGTGTATATGATATGAACATACATACATACATACACATGTATATAGAACATCAGCAACAAAGAACAGGATCTCTCTTTTTGACAACAACTTTTTAGAATCTATATACCTATATACCTTAAGCAAGTCTAAATGAATTTGAATTTGAATTTGAATTTGAACCACTTGAAATACTTTACACAATTATTAGGTAAATATTATCTATACGTAATGAAACCCTGCTTACGGCAAACAAACTGAGCAGATCTTCAGCTCTGATTGTATTATTTAGAATCGCTCTTTGCATTACTGTTTCTGTGTTTTTCGTTTTTTTATTTTTATTTATTTATTGTTTTTGTATATTATTACATATCAGCAGAATGCTTTCCACTCTAAGATCTGGTCAAGTTTGTTTGTCTTGAGCAGTTTACCCGACGATATAAAGTTAAAGAATATATTATTGAATGTTTGAATGTTTTATCTTATAAATATCAAAGATAAAGATGAACATAGAGAGAGAGAGAGAGAGAGAGAGGGGCATATAACGCATGTTGTTGTATGACAGAGAAAGAGAGAGTAAACTTCAAGCACAATTTATGGGAATGCAGGAAAATCAAACATTGTTGAAGGTTGTTTAACTTCTAGTCATGGTTTATTAGCAAATGGCAAATGTTGGCAAGTTGGCAAGATGGCAAAAGACAGAAGCAGGTACATTATAATATAATATACTAGACATACTATATCTAATCAATATAGCCAAAGAATAATCTAAAAACAATTAGACGAACAGCAAACTCGGAGCGAAGTGGACTCTCGCAATTGAACCTATCCAAAGTACTACTTACCCAACAATATTCCAAAAATACTTAGCCAATCTAATATTTTTTACATTATACAAATACAGATCCGATTTGAAAAACCAAAGCAAACAAAACGATTACAGTTACGAGTATAAAAATACATTTTCTACTATTTTCTATAGCATTTCTAGAGTATTACGTATATCGAAAAGAAAATGAAAAACTTGTCACTTTCAGTTCCTTGAGCACTCACACAGACACATTCACACACACACACACACACACACACATAGAAACTTAATGTAGAAGGTTAAGTCTGAAAAAATAAAATACCGAAAAGTTGTGCTCCCCGAACAATAGTGAACGGATTACATAAGATAAAAAAGATGGAAACATAGAGAAAGAGAGAGAGATAAAATCAGAAGAGAAAGAGAGAGAGAGATAAAAATCAGAGCGTTGCGTTTCCATATATATATATATAGACATATATGTGTGTATACTCGTACTTGCATAATACGATGCCTACGATTATTATCGATTAACGATTACCGATTACCGAATATGATATATGTACTTATGTATATGTGATGTTGTGATATTTGACTCTAGCGATATAAGACCTCAGTTAAGTTATGAATCTATTCTATACACGTACACTCCGCACGAGATTGAGACAAGGAGAGCGAGAGAGAGGGGAAGAGAGATAGTGAGAGTGATAGAGATAGTGAGATTGCACCATTTAGTTTCTATTCAAGCCGTCCCCTGTGTTGTACATCCTCCTCTCCCCCGTCAATTGGTTTTCCCAGATTCATATATATGTATGTATATGTATATATATATATATATATATATATATATGTATATATATGTATATATATATATTTATATATTTGGATATTCATGTGATAGCTACTACAATTTTTTCTTGAATCTGATCATTTTGCTAGTTAAGTATTACCCACAAAAAACAATGATTTTACATGCATGCATATGTATATCATCTATATATATATTTATTAATTATATATTATAAATTGAATATTCAAGAAGTACTTTTATGTTTTTCACTATACAAAACAAAATTATGAAGAGCACTTCTCGCTTTCATTCAGATACATTTCACAGAAACCTTATATAGAATACAAATGCATATATATGTGTGTGTACATCTATATATATATATATATATATATATATACATGTACGATATATATATATATATATATGTATAATCGTACAGTTCGTAACACTTAACCGAAATTTCATTAGCAATATCAATGAAAGCAACGCACAAAGCACAATTAAAACATTTAGGGACGGAGCAGAGATTATTCATAGAAATCTTACATAATATCTACGGACATACATACACACTTACATACATACATACATATATATATATATATACATATATATACAGCAGATGAAATATTTGATGATATTGAGAAATTAGAGAATTGGAAAATTGTTATTTCGGGTTTTTCGATCGGTCGAGTACAAACGTTTTTTGGGCCTACTAAAAAATTTAACGATTAAATGAAAATGAAACTATGAGAAATGTTTATTAATTAACTATGTGAAGTAAATGATTATATATTGATCTATTATGCATGGATATTATATGATATGCGAGCATCCTTATAAGCAGTCTGACAGCAATAACAACAAAAACTCGGCTGAACTGAAAAGACAATTTTATCAGCTAATATCCGTTTAGCGAATTTGCTTAAGATAAGTGAACCGTGTATGTTATGAAATATTGTGAAATATACAAGAAGATTCCAATAAAGATAAATAAATTCCAAACAAAATTGAAACCAAAGTCAAATAATTAGCACGAAATTTAACAAGAACTATTCAAGAACGGCAAAAATAAAACCAATAAATAAAATATTAAAAAAAAAACAATAATTTTGTGTTCTTTTATTTTATTGAATATATTCGAATGATTCAACCTGGAACCACCTAAGATATAAGCTTCACAGACGAGTTTCCAATACAACAAAATTATTATTATTTGTTCTCTTGTTTAAAGCGAATTTTAGTCCATTTGTGGAGTGTTTTTTTTTCAACATAAAGTTGCGACACCTAAACCTAATATCTAAGAAAGATACAGTGCAACAGAAGGGCATATAAATTGCCGTGCGGCAGCACACAAGGAGCCGAATCATGCCTCAATTTGGGGAGTCTTCTTAACAATTTGAATTTTAAATGTGACAACTGCCAGTCAATTGTTCAATGCCTCCTGCGTGGTTGTGTTGTGTCAATAAAACTGTCGTCGATGTCGTCGCCGATTGCCGTGTTGCTGCCTCTTCGCGTTTATCTGTGTATATGCTTTGCTTGCCACATTCACACTCAGCATTTAGTCTATTTTCTTTTTTTACTGCCAATTCATCGACAACTCGATAATGTCACCGGCGTGGATGGGGGAGGCGCCGTATGCTTGTTTTGCGCATTTCGGCATGCAACATTTGTTGAGACCCTCGCGACTCGACCAGGAACCCAAACAGTTGCAAAATAGCCGTGCTTACAGCAAAGCGTGCCATTATTTACCTATTCAATAAAAAAAAGAAGAAGAACAATTAACAATACGTAAAGGCAGTGTTTTATCAATAGATAACATAAATATGAACTATCTTGCACCGCCCGCCCCCCACAATGCGAGCAACAAGAATAATAGCAAGAGCAGCAGCCGTCGCAGTAGAAATTCGCCGCGGCTGACCAGTCGCTCAGTTTCGCCGAGTCGCTACCGCTGTCGGGCGAATTCGTTGACTCCCACACAGCAGGATTTATCGTCGCCGTCATCGCCACAGCCGCTACGCTGGCGTACGCCATGCTCCTCCACCACCCAACTCAATGACATTTGTCGGCCGCGCTGCAACACTGATCCCAGCAACAATAACAGCAGCACTAACATTAAGAAGTTGGCGGCGACGCGCAGCGTCCTCGGCTCTTTGTTGCGTCAGACGCTGAAGGTGACATCGGCATCGGTCGGCTTCAGTGCCAGCGAGGAGCGGTAAGCAGCTGTTAAAGTTACAGCAAAAAAAGTTACAGCAAAAGCTCTCAATGAAAATAGTTGCGGCGAAATAGAGTTGAACGGACACATTTCGTTCACTTTGCTCCAATTCCCTATATTTTTTGCAAGGTCAGCGATCTTAAATTTTGCATGTAATTGTTTTTGCTATTGTTATTATTGCTCAGTGCTCGTTTGAAATGTGCTATTTGTTTAAGATTTGGAAATAATGGGTGTGTCTTTTTGTTTTCTTGCTTGTTTATCTATCAGCTGGGCATAATTTTTGGCGCTCGTTGGCTAAGCGTGACGGCTGCCTGTTTTGTTGCCAATTAATTTATTGCATGAACTTTTCGTTTGGTTTTTGTTTGCTCAATAAGCAAATGCACACACACGCACACACACACACACACACAGACGCACACGGCTGAAAATATGCTATGGGTTTCGCTTGAGAGACGTTAGGTGGCGCTGCGTAACTTACATCAGCGCCCACTAATGAGCTTGACCTTTCGCTTCTGCTTTAATTGTTGCTTTTGTCACTGATTCTACTCTCTGCTGACGTCTTTCGCATTAGAGATGAGCGCGTGCAGAGATCTTCTCACTCACATGTGAAACAAATATTTATTTATTTATGTAAGGAAAGTACCTTTATCAAGAACACAATCTTATTTATTTATTCGAAAAGCAAATGCAACAGTTGGGATTTGCATAACAATTGAGCACATAAACTCACGCAAGCTTGCATAATAGTGTTATCAATTTAGCCATTTTTTAATTGTTGACAGTAATTGCATAAATTCCGCTGCGACAATTTTAGATTTTTCAATAACGCGTTCTTAATATGAAAATCTGATAAATATATTCGAGCACTTTCAGCTAGCTTTTTTCACGTCAAAGGTGAGCAGTACGGTTACACACTGACACAAATCAGGGGTTATTGACTACATACATACATGCATAATATGTACAAAAGTGCATATATATATATACATATATATACATGTGTGTGTGTGTGTATGCGCATACTCGCTCGCAGTAAAGCGTGAGTGGGATAAATGTTATTGGCTGCAACAGAAGCAGCATCTGAGTTGTGCTCCTTACACAAGGTAGATGTATGCATGTGTGTATGTATGTGTGTATGCATTTACACAATGCTTCTTCCACTTCATAGGCAGCATGCAGTGCTGAGCGCACTCTTCCTCTTGCTCTACAACGGTGTGAATTCTGTGACGCACTCTGCTTTCTTTCATTCAATCTGTTTGCTCGCTCGCTCGCTAATCGCTCCTCGGGCAACGCAATGCGCTATAATTGAATTTGTCGTTGCGATATGTAAAGCTCACAGGATACACACACACATATACACATACATACGCACACATACACGCATGCATACAGCACTCAAATTCGCAATTCACCGCACTTTCGTATAGATTCGAGAATACATTCAAAGATGAGACCTTTTAAATATATATATATTATTCAATTGTAAATAAAAGAAAGAGAATTTCTAAAGCTCCAAATTGAAATTAAGTTTTTCTCCAGAGAAGTTCGACTGAATTCGAGTTATTCACAATTTATTTAAAATGTATTCCAGACATTTATTTTAATGGAATAAGTTTTGTGTGCGTTTCACTTAGCGAGCGACCACTGTATTGCCAATATGTTCCACTGTGTGCGCCGCCTCCATTTGGTGGTGGCTTGCAAGCTTAAACCCACCACCAACGCAACCGGGCCACTAACGGTACTGCTGCTGCTGCTGCTGAGCCTGTGAATACCATAATGCCGCAGCGACAGAATAGCAGAAACAGTTGTAGCAGCAGCAGAAGCAGCAACGGCCATTGTTGTCATATTCTTTGGAGAGTTGAGCGCGTCGTCTTGTTAACGGAATCTCTCCGGTATACTAAAAAAAAAATAAATAAATAATAATAAAGAGCAGCATACCAGCCGTAAAGCAATTGTCCTTGTAATTGAAAGTCAGCGCAACACGCAACCGAAATTCGCAATTGGCTAAATCCTGTGTGCGTAAACGTAAGGAAAAGTTAAAGCGCACGCCGTCAAATCAACAACAAGAACAATTCACAAAAAGTGCAAAAAGTGTTTGGAAAACTTTTACCATACGCAACAGCATGTAAAACTCTTGCGAAAATTTGGCAAAAATATCTGTGCAAATGCAAAATCAAGGTATGTATGTAAGTGAGCGCCCCCTATCGGCAGCGATGTGTATATGTGTATATGTGTATGTGTGTAACTTTCGGCTTCTAGCTGTAGCGAGAAGAAGCACACTGTGCGTTGACTGGGTAGCTGGGTGGTGGTGGGTGGTGTACTGCGAGCGACCTCTGGATTTTCGCTCAGGCAAACAAAAATGTTTGCTCTCTCACTCTTTTGCGCGTGTTTTTTTTCATGTTTATTTATTTCCATGTGTGGCTGCTGCTACTGCTGCTGTTGCTGCTATTGCAACACAACACATGCATACATTTATACGTAGAGAGAGAGAGAGAGAGAACGAGAGAGAGAGAGAGAGCGCGAAAGAGAGATACACACACACGCATTTTGGGGCTTCCTTTTGATTGTGTAATTGTGAATTATGAAAGCGGAAAACATAACCTTTATGCACCGGTGTCAAGGTTTGCGCAAATAACCGGAAAGGAGGCGGAGCAGGAGGAGGAGGTGGGGCTTATACAAAGAAAGGTGTGCAAATAGACGCCTGCCCGCTATTTGTCGTTCAAGTTAAGCGCAAAACTATCAAACTTTTGACAGTTGGCAAGAAGAAAAGCGCACAACAAAAATGCTGATTGTAACTTAATACTTAATGGTTTTGTGTCGGAAAATATTTGAAATTCGGATAAGTGGCTTTGAAGACTGGCATTGAACTAGATAAATAAATATATATATATATACGAGTATATATATATATATATATATATATGTATATATTTGTATGTGTACACACACTAAACTATAACGTCCATTGACCAACTTGATGTGCAAAACTAACAAACTGTTAACACACTAAAAAATATACAATTGTTTACTAAAATAATGGCAAATAGCATTAAATATTTGATTAAATTGTTTGTTTGAGTTTGTTGAGTAAAGTTAAGCGATAAACTAACCAAATTTTAAAAGTTGCTATTGTATAATTAATGTTATAAATATATAATTAGGAAGATATTTAAGTTTTAAGAATATGTTGATCTTTTTTTGAGTGTTTTCCAACTGCTTCTAAGCCGTTATTTACTTTCTTTCGCCGATAGATTAACGCAATTTGCCACAACTGGTTCGCTAGGCGACAATGCGAAGCGGAAGCATTCCAGGTGAGTGAATTAAATAGATACAATCCAACCAACAATCACCTCAAGTAAAATAAACGATCGACAATTAACGCTAATGAGCTTTAACAACAGTTAAACGAGCTGCTATCTGATACTGAATGGGAAGTCACCTTTTTTTTTTACAATATTACAGAAATAATATATATAATGATTACAGGAGAAAGACAAGAAATAAACCAAGATTCATTTTGACAAAAATATCACAGATTTTCATGGCCATTGAGTAGAGTTTAATTAGTCCATTTGCATTGACAAATCATTCAATCAAAACCAATAACAACTTCAAATAGTACCTGAACTCTTTTCTTTTTAACTTTCTAAATGAATAATCTCTTATCCATTCATACAATTCGGCTCAATTTTTGAATAGTTTTGGTTCGTATAAAATGTAAACAAACATTTTGCACATTAATACAATTGAGTGGAATTTTTTTGTTTACCTACTTGATAATAGATAGGGAACCGTTTTGGTAATCAGTAAGATTAAAGGCTTGATCCGATCTCCATTTTGAAGCTGATTACGAAGTAAGACGACACAGATGAGTAAAGATTGGAACTGGGGCATCAAGTTGAACAACCTTTTGGAAAATTACAAATATATACTCGTATATATATATATATATATATATATAAGTACATACATAATATACAAACGTACGGGATTATTTGTAACTTTGGTATAAAATACCGTTGCTGACAAGTTCTAGTTGATAATCCAGCGAATTTGGAATTGCACGTGTCAGCATTGTTTTGTTTAAATAGATGTCGAGTGCCGTATCGTCTCTATATATAGACGTGCTATATACTATATACTATGCCTGCGTCAATTCCAGGGCCAAAGAACATCATTTGATTAAAACTCTTTTGTCATCTCTCTAACCAACCGACACCTATTCGCATAGTCGTGACTGATAGCACGATCGCACTTCTCACTATATTTGTATATATATAAATTATATATATTTGCGTGTAGATCTGTGTGTGTTTTTGTCATAAATTTGCACGAATTGTGTCAAAATATTTGGTTGCGCATTTAAATGGACCTGTCTTTAGTATTTTCTTCGTCTTCATAAACACAATCAGTTCGTATTTTCTATAATAACAAAAAACAGTGTATAATGTTAATATTTTTATCTTATTTATGTCATAAGAATTCTTCAGTCGAGAGAGCTCGACCCTGAAACCAGGTTCTTCGGCATCACCAAAAATCTATAAAAAGGTAACAGGCAGCAGCAAGCATCTCCGACCCCATAAATTGCATATATAGTTGGAATCAGGATCAACAGTCGAGTTGATATAGCTTTGTTAGTCGATCTCAGAGATGGAGACTTTAAATTATAATATAAGCTATCGTATATTACGCGGAAATATCGATACATATCGCAGTTGTCGCAATTTTAAGGGAGTGGCCTCTAATTGATGTAAAATATATGTACTTCAACTCAAAGAATTTCATCAAGAAACATCCAAGTTATAGTCATTACTGAACAAAACTAGAATATGTTTAACAGCTGGATTCAGAGTATATCGCAGTCGGGCTCAGTCGAGTAAACGCTCCGACGGTCAGACCACTTACATGAAAAAACTGAATACAAACTTCAACTTATCTACATACGCAAGAATTATGCATAAGTTTGTACTCTATGTGTATGTACGATAAATATATATATGTATATACATATTTATATTTTGCACATGATAAGGGATTACAATGAGTTTCCAGCTATTCAATTCAATTCAATTTATGGACAGACGCCTATTAGTCATGGAAAGCCTTACGGGCCCTTTTCCGGGTCTCGATTCACAACTCATTTGTATTACAAATTAAATACTCGTAGATGTCATGCCACCTGTTCAAAATGATATCTATAGATAGGAGTGTGCTCTATTTTTTTTAAATTTATTTTGTTTTTTTGGGGGGGTATACCTTGTGTGTCCATGTCATAGCTTGTCTGGTTCATTAGCCAGGTGTGCAGAATATTTTGTTGTCATATTTATCCATGTTGAACACCTGGAAGGCATTAGTCATATGATTTTCGGGGTGCGAAGGTTATTTGTGTTATAATTGTTATTTTTGTAACTTTTTTATTTGATTTTTTTTTTGCGCAAGGTTCTATCAATGTGGCGCTATATTATATTATGGATAACGTGCGAGCCTAGTAGTGCATTACTAAAGTCGATTTCTCTTTGAGTTTTCTGCTTTTTTATTTCATTTCGTCTTGATCCCATTGAAGTTCTCCTCGAACCTCAGCCCTACTTATAGATACACTGTCATATCTGACCATTAAGCAAACAAACGCCCTAAAAAAGTGACGCCCCACATTAAAATAAACTAATAAAAAAGGAAAAGTAAAAGTACCTGTGCGCAACTAACAGATACCCTGTAAACAAGGAGCCACACATTTGCACTGTGTGAAATCTGAAAACGATATAATTATTATAATTATGAAATTATTATAATTAAAAAATGAGAATTTAATAGGATTATAATTTCAGTATAAATGACCTCTGCGCACTATGATACCCTTTTTATAGAGTATCTTTAAAAACCCCATCAGATCAAAAGTTAGAAAGAAAAAAACAAGGTTGCTCTTGGTCTTGCTCTTGCTTTGTGATTGTTGTACTTGTTGTTGTACTTTTTGTTGTTGTTGTCGCTTGCGGTTGTGGCGCTGCTCATCTGAGGGATGGATGGCCATGACTGCTGGCAGCGCTGCTGGGGGTTACGACGCGTCGAACTTGAGAGATGCGCTTTGTGCTCGACGGCGAAGGCTGAGCGGGCTCAGCTCGACGGCAAATTCAATATAGCATGCAGCAGCAGCGTTGCCATATCGATAAACGTTTGCCTTCGCTTATCTTTCGATTTTTATCAAAATTCATACGGTAAAAGATCAATTAAGGCTACAAGTACTCTTTGAGGCGGGTGTGGAGAGGAGGGGCAACTGCCGTTTATTTCGTGTGTACGATAGCAAAAGCGTGTTATTTTAGGTTTGTTGGCATGGACGGGGTATGCAGGAGCTATGGGAAAATGTGCTGCTTGAATTATTATATTTCTCTTTTGTCAGTTCGTTTATTTTAATGTTGTTCAGTTTGTTTTATTTTTTGCTGTCATTTTTGTTCTTTTTGGCACAATGGCACAAAGCAAAACTGACAAATCATCATGTGGAGCGCTAAAGGGCAAGAAAAAAGTGTGTCGTTTATATGTGTGTGTGTCGGTTATGTGTGTGTGTGCATTGGCCATGGTTTTAGGGTCAGCCGAAAAAAAAATTGAATTTAACGCTGTTGCGGCACAACCAAAAATAATTTACAGAACAGCAAACAGTTAAACTGAATAGTTAAAGCTCGTGTGACGAAAAATCTCAGCTGCCGATGATCTCTGTCGGCGAATTGAGCTGCTGTTCTTGCTGCTGCTGATGATGCTCCTTGAATAAACTAAGCACCTGTTAGGCAGAGAGACAGAGAGAGAGGTAGAGAGAGAGAGAGAGAGAGAGAGAGAGAGAGAGAGAGAGAGAGAGAGAGAGAGAGAGAGAGAGAGAGAGAGAGAGAGAGAGAGAGAGAGAGAGAGAGAGATAGAGAGAGAGAGAGAGAGCAGCAGCAGAAATTTTGTAGTCTATCTGCTGCTGCTGCTGTTACTGCGTTGCTTCTTCTCTCATTTCATTGTTAAATTTCTTAACAACAATAACATAACATAGCAGCAGGCAACGACGTCAACGTTGACGCTAACGCCGACGCCAACGCACCGCACCGCAGCATGATAAGCGCTTCGAAGAAGAAGTTTAATACACAACACACACGCACGAATGCATATGTATGCACACATACACACATATGCATGTATCCACGATTCGCCTTCGTAGCCGCGTCGCGTCGCTTCGTCGACACCTCGTCTCAGACGTTGTTGTTGCTGTTGCTGTATTGTTGATGTAGGGTCGCTGCTGCTGCTGTTCGCTGGCTGCTGCTTGTTGGCTGGACGCAACGGCGCTTCAATTTCAAATTCAGTGCGAAAGCGAACGACAACGCAGACGGGCATCTGCCGGGACCGAGTGAGAGCTTTTAAAGCAGCGCAGCTTGTGGCCGCTTTTCCACACTTCGCCTTTTTTTTGTTGTTTTTTTTTTTATTCTTTCCCATTTTTTTTTTAAATTGTGTATGTATGTGTGGTTGTATTTTGCCTACTATCTCGAGTAAAAACAACAAAGAATACATTTTTATCATCAAATAAAATGACTTATTTGAGTGTTAGTATTTAAAACAACAATAACTGTCTTAGTTATTAAAACACACACATATTTTTCGCACAACAATTTGCCGGCCAGTAGAAATATACAAATGTAAATGTGGAAATAATCGGGAGTGCGGCCAAGTGACATCATAAAGCACAAGTGACGGAAATTGTTGGCTTTGTGTCGTGGCCAAAAATAAATGCGAAAAAAAAACAGAAAAAAACGTACAAAAAAATCAACATTCAAATAAAATAAGAAAAGAAACAACAAATTGTACTCCGCAGCATAACAAAAATAACGACAAGAACAACAACAACAACAAGAGCAAGCGGTAAAATCAGAAACAAGCACAGCAAGCAGCCAGAAAACTGCTGTTGGCCAAACCAAAACAACAACATCAACAAGATGACAAGCTGACAGCGCGAAGTGAGAGCTAGCTTATGTGTGTGTGTGTGCGAACGTCGTAAAATACCGGGCGGGCTGCTGTGTGGCGCCACCTATTGTAGTTCGCAGAAAGAAGTTTACATTCTGCAAATTCAAATCCAGACAACAGCTGATGTAAAAGAGAGGCTGACAGAGAGACAGAAAGAAAGTGAGAGAGAGGGCGAGTTCCATTACGCAAATACTACAGCAAAAAAAAAAAACATTAATTATCACTGTAGAATAGAATTTACTATCTTAATCTATGATAATTATGATTGAAATACGCTAAATTATCAGTTGGTACTCTTCGTCCGGCATATCGTCTATACACACATACATACATATAACCGATACACGGGTTGCTAACGACAAAAATTAGCAGTTACAGTTAAGGCAATTTAGAATCGTATATTTTACAGTTAGCAGTCAAAATTTGTACAAATTGACATGCAATTGAGTAATTATCAAAGAAAGACATCATAAAGCTAGTAATTGCTAAGCTGCATAAATAAATCTTTACTAGATTTTTTAACAATATTGAATTGAGAAAGAAAGACATTAAATGCGACTGGGGATGTTCTCTTCATATCCTTTTTCTGTCTCACACACAAGCACACACACGCACACACACAAGGACAGCAGCTGCATTTTGTTAAACTGCACTCGATGAGAGCCGTCAAAAGCTCACCAACACCAACGCACACCACCAATCTTTGTGTGTGTGTGTGTTAGTTGAGTGAACTGTCGCTCTCACTTCGCGCTTCTCACCTCACCTCACCACAGCTTAGCTCAGCTCTCCTTGACTCTGTCAGCGCAATGTCAACGTTTGCAATGCGGTGCCGGCGAGCGGTATAAAAATAACTTGGCTTCTCTTCTTTCTGCTCAGTCAAAGAAAGGTGATCAAAGGTGATCGTGATGCTGCCGTTGATAGTGAAAACAGAAAGCTAAGGCTGTCTGCCAACTAGAACAATAAACAAAACACAGAACAACACAGAAAGACAGAAAGTGAAATACAAACAAAAACAAACAAAAAATAAAAACAAAAGGAAAAGGCATAAAATAAGAATATTACATATATATTTATATATAGTAAGCTTTATTGCACAATGGCTGCGATTAGCGGGAAGGTCGACTCGGAGACCTCGTGGACGGAAGCGGAGTCGACGTTGCAGCAGCTAAAGGCCACAAAGAACAAATCCAATCTGTTTCTCATCAAATCCTACAGTTGCATTGAGAAGACCAGCCACAGCAGAAACAAAAACAACAACAACAATAGCAATATTAATAATAATAATAATAAAATTAATAATAAAAATAAGAATAATAATGAAAATCCAACGAAAATGCTGAGTTCACCAAACATGGAAGCATTTCCGGACATTTCATCCCTGATCCTCGCCGATGAGTCCACAAAAAAGCAAAAAGCTCGCTTTAAGCTGCAGCTGAAAAAGTTGCCCAAAACGAAATCAAAACGAGTCGAAGCTCAAAAGGAGCAACAGGAGCAGGAGCAGCAGCTGGACAAACATCGGGAGCTGGAGCTCAGTGAGCAGGAGGTGCAACTGTTGCGTTGCAATGCCCACGAATACGAGCAGCTGCTCGAGCATTTACCACACGCTCCACACGCCTCGCTGCCACGCCCCCAATCGCTGCCTGGCAAGGTGCAGTTCGATGCTGCCGCCGTGGGGGCAACCTTGGATCAACCACACCCACTGCCCACGATACGTCACGGCGGCAACACACAGCACATCAAACGCGAATCCTTTCTGCGGCAGAGCTTACAGTCGCTCCGGCGCAGCTTTGGCTCCCACAAGCACTCGTCGAAGCTATCGATAGCCAGTGGTGTTGATACTGGTGGCACATTGACGCCAACGTTACCATCGGCGGCGGGCTCATCGAATGCGTCGACATCGTCATCGTCATCGTCGACGTCGACAACGTCTTCGACGACCTCGTCGTGCTCCTCATCGACGGCGATCAGTTTGCTGAGCAGGGCTCATGCGCACAATCACATCCTCGACGAGTTCCTGCCCACACCAGTTGTCCTGCTGCTCAACGATGATGCCGCCCACCATTCCGATGTCAGCGATGCCGTCTACGTGGCAAAGAGGTAAGCTCCACTGCCTCAGTTCAACAATCAACCGTCAACAAATATAAATCATTCTTCATTTCCCTTTCCCTTGCATTCCAAGCTTGCAAAACTTTTCTTTTTGAGTTGATCCCCGAAGTTGTCGCCATTTTGAATCAAGCTTTTTGGAAGCTGATGCTGTATGCAAGCTTGAAGCTCTCTCGATTAACTCTTCCATTTCGAATTGGCATTGATTTTGACACATAGGCAGAGAAGCTTGTCAATAACTTAAACAGCAGCAAATCAAACCGGATGTCCAACAATTTGTCTCCTGACCCCGTCCGGCTCACCTGCCCCCTTCTCCTGCAACAATAGCTGAGCTCATTTTGAGAATTGATAGCCAATGTCAGGCATAGATTTGCAGTTGTTGTTGGACACTTTTACTTTGCCAGATCGGATGAGCAAAACGACATTTCGATAATGACAGCAACAGCAACAGCAACAGTAATAGCAACAGCAACAGTAACAACAGCAATAACAACTACTTCCCAATCGCCGTCCATCGATGGGCAATTGAGAGAGCGCTGCGAGTTCCGATTTGCATGCAGCCAATGTCCGCATGAGCGATTGACCAAATGCGGCATTGATCAATTGACAGTTATATATACATATACATATTTAGATGTGTATAGATACAAAGACATTATGCCACAGACATATTTGGTGTCACTGAGCATATTTGGCGTCTGTCTTGCTGCAATTGCCCCGTTGCCAAAGTTGAAACAATGGAATTTCCCATGACGTCACAATAAATAATTTAACTCTTTTGTCTGAAGATAATGGAAATACAGCAAAAAAAAACACGTTTCGAAAATAATTTAAATGATTTATAACTCTTAATGACTCCGTTTTACTAACCGATTCAACTTGATGGGACTCCGATTATAGTAAAAATTAAGTATATAGATTAGCTGATTCCGTTTTAGTTAGAAGATCAATGAACAATCCATCTATGATTTTAATACAAATAAAATATGTAACTTTTATGTAATAAAACCAATCTGTTCAATCTTGAATCATTCTGCGATTATGCAAAAATAAAGTATATAACTTTTATATACTTAACCGACTCGATTCAGTTCAGCTTTGATCAAGTTACATCTGACGACATTTTAAGATGGAAATTTACAATGGACTTTACGATAGTCTACTTAGTGTGTGTCCATGTGTCCATTGAAGTACGGAGAGAGAGTCTTGCTTGGGGTCTGCTTGTCGGAGGGGGGAGGGACTGGATGGCAGCTGCTTCGTTTTATTATAAAAGTCCATTAATACCCGTAAATATAAGTGAAATCTGTGTGCTGAGCTGATAGTGTAAACGTTCAGCTAGAGATAGACATTGTAGTATATATATGTATATATATATATGTATGTATATCTATATGACATATATATACCCTAGGGGGTACAGCAACACCCACCAGACGCAAATGCAATCTGTGCAATTGAATTTTGAGATGCGTGCAATTTGTTGTTGTAACTGACGACATTGTTGTTGTTAATGTTGCCAGTGTGTGTGAGTGTGAGTGTGTAAGTGTGTGAGTGTAGTTTGTGGGCGATTCACTTCACATGACAAAAATAGTGAATATTTATTTCGAGTGCATTCACGTTGATTGAATTTCCAGTGCATTTTGTTGTTATCAAAGGCGTCGTGCAATGAACGAACAAGTGGGTAGCCCAAGTGGATACACCCGCTGTCCAATCCCCCTCCAACACACACACACACACCTTCCCCTTCCGCAAATGACAGCGATAATATTTTCACTCAAATGGGTCAATTGTTCGTTATAGGTTTCGAGTTTCATTTGCAATTTGTTAAACAACGACAAATGTTCGTTGTAAATTTGTTGAGTTGACAGCCGGAATCAATTAAATGCATTCATTGTGTAAAATTAACATTATGAATATTGTATACTATACAAACTGCGTAAGCTCACAATGATTCCAACTAATCTGTAAGATCTCATTAACTAGCATTAACTTGTGATTTGACACTAGAAAGAGACGAGCAAAGTCAAATCCAAATAAGCTGCAACTTAAGAGAAATCACGTCAGCCTTAAGCCTAAGCTATAACATTTAAGAGATCCTTAAAGATCATTTAAATATCGATTAAGCTTACTTCTCAGCCACCATCAGCTTTGCAATTCGAATGAAGTCTCTTTTATTGGGCGTAAAAAAAGATACTTTTCACTACACAATTGTGATTAAAGCGTCGTTTTCGCTTCTGCTTTGATTTTTTAAGTAAGCAGAATTTGTTTTTGCTGTTAAATCAGCACAGCAAAATAACAAAGAAGTAGGAAAACAAAGAGTCAAGGAGAAAGCTTTGATCTATTGAACGCAGTGCTCCAGTTATATGCTTCTAGGAAAAATATAACAATGTCTACATAGAAGAACAAGCGTAACAAACAAACAACAAACGACACACAACAATCGACAAGCGGTACACTGAGCAAAAACACATTACCCTCCATTTATTACATATGATCATAAAAGAAATATTTCTAAAATGTTGAATTGTAATCAGCAAAAAAAAAGTAATGAAGTTTGCTCTTTCGGCTGATTTACCACTAAAGTGACATATTTTTGAAAATTTTACAAAAATCCACTGTGGACTTAAGAAAAGATTAATACGTGTGACAATAAAGGCAATAAGTTGATCGGTTTTCTCAATTTATGTGTGTTTTGATATTTTCTTTGAGTGTAGCCCTGCCAACACCTCGCCGCAAGCAGCACTCCTCTGCTACGTTTGGTTAAGATTAGCTGTTGCGTCTAAAGATAATCGCTTTAATTTCGCATTTAATGCATTCGCACTCGCACTCGCACTCGAAAACACCCATCAGCGAGTGTTACACTTGATGTAAACACACACACACACACACACACACACACACACACACACACACACACACACACACACACACACACACACACACACACACACACACACACACACACACACACACACACACACACACACACACACACACACACACACACACACACACACACACACACACACACACACACACACACACACACACACACACACACACACGACACATACACATTTATTGTGCTTGATAATGCCACAGAGCACATATCACCCCATACCCCATACCCAACCCTCTTCCCTTACCTTGCTGCTAATCTTACCCCAGGCAGCCGCGGCATCAGTTGAGAAACACACTTCACATCCAATTGACAGTAAACCGCTGTGTCTCTCTGTCTCTTTCTCTCAGCATCTCTCTTCCGCTCTCTCTCTCTCTCACTCGCTCTCGTTCTATCTGTGTGAGTGCAAATGCCATTGAATGGATTTTAATAATTTCACATATTTCAGTTTGTCAGTCGACGTCGGGCGGCCCCTCGAAACTTTTGACCGCAACTAAGAAATATTTACATAAAAAAATCGAAATATTTAAACACTTGCTCTGCTTACAAGAGTTGCCAAAAACAAAAAGCGCCCCAAAAATGTACATTGATTTTTTTATCATTTTTTTTTGGTCATGCTGAATTGGCAAAATTGATTTTTCGGTCGTAAGTGAAAGTGTTTTTTCGCTACAATATTTTCAAACTGAACGAAATAAGTTTCAAGCAACATATACGAGTATATACAATATATAATATAATGTATATGTATATTTATATATATATATATATATATATATATATATATAAGTAAAAACGATTAAAAAGGCAAGCTTTGAGTCAATTTAATTAAATGAATAACTTATGGTGCTGTGATCTGTGTATGTTACATGTTAAAACACTTAAAACTTGTTGAACAAGATTTAAATTTGATTTTTGAATAAACTTTAAGAAACAAACAATGATGCAAAGATCAAAAGATCAGTGCTCTTTGGCGCTGTATAAGCTAAGCCTTGTAAGAAACAAACTTGTAACATTAAAAATACAATTAATAAACTTGCTTTCGTAGTATATTTTGTATATATGTGTGTAGATATAGTCTAATCTATTTAAATCTTAATAAACCCCATCTTTCCTGCTCTTCTCGTTGCAGGTATGCATTCAAATGTTGGATAAGAACTTATCGAGTGTAAAACGCTTAATAGCATATATATATATATCTATATATACATATATCTATATATGTATGTACATATATCTGTAAACCCTGATTTAATGCCTTCTATTATATAATTAAAGTGTGAACCGGTTCACAGAGGCTGTATACAAAACAATGTAGCAAAAACAACAACAAAATCAACACCAAGTGGCAAACAAACAAATAAACAAATATAAACACACAGACGGACACAGTTAAGGCTACTAAATTGTCGGTAATTATATCATCAAAATTATGAAAGAAAGAACGCTGCAAAAATATTGCCACAAATCATTTTGAACTTTGTGCTAAACCTTATATAGTATATACCTATATAAAACCTATATATCTGTGTAGTAATAAAGGCACAACGATTATGGAAACGTTTGCGTCAAATCATTAGGAATGCCAAAATCGATGGATCGCTTAAATGCAAAGATGACACGTAATATATACAGATAGATAGAGATAGACAGAGAAAGATACAGACACACACACAGAGATAGAGAGAGGGGGAAGGTGCATAGAACTAAACATTTATTACCTGTGTAACATAGACAAACAATAGCTATAAATCGTTGCCTGTGTGTATGTGATAGTATATATGTATATATATATATATATATATATATGTGTGTGTGTGTGTGCCTATAATGTATACAGTTCAGTTTTGGGGCCAGGCAATTATTTATGATATAGCGAATGTGAACTTCAAAGCTGACGCAAGCAACAACAGCAACAAAAAAATGGCTAATGATTTTGCCTTTAACTTGTATCTCTTTATACGCTTGTAAAATGTATTATTCTAAGTTTTGTGAAACACTTTAAAGAAGACACCTCCCATCACATAAAGTACATAAATTCTTGACCAGAATCACTAGTCGAGTCGATATTGCCACATCCATCTGACCATCTGCCTTGAATAGTAAATCTATCTTCATGATACTTGGTATATGTCCATCAAATGAAAATGTTCTTATTTTTTGTTTAATTATTCGTTTGAAACAATTGCTTTTTCTGAAAATACAAATATTTCTTAGACGAGACGATTTGAATTTGGTTCTAAAAGGGTATGCAATCATCGGTGTGTCCAACAAAGCGCGTTCATTCTGGTTTTGTTTGCTATTCGTTGTGTTTGAAAGATATATGATGAATTATTAAACATAAAACAATGTATTCCCCGCATGTACATTTAATTATTTATTTATTTATTTAGGGAAAGAAATTTGCAAGTCATCGATAGAAATATCAAATTCGATCGATTCGAAATTAAACTGTCTTTCCAAACCAGCAGCCTGTCAGCAATAATGCATTGCTATTACCAATATTGGATTTGGCCATACACAATTTCCACATGGATTCCAAGCAAAAATCGTGTTTCCCCATTTAAATGCGGTGTTTATGCAAATCGGCTCCGTTTTGACATTTTAATAGCTCTGTAAAGTTCAAAATATGGTTTATATGTATATATAATTTTTTTTTGTTTTGCCAATTTTATTTTCCCTAACACAAGTTCGATCAGCTGTATCCAACTGGATAATCAGAGTATTTCACGATTGATACGCATTTTTTTTTGTTGAATACCAATTTAATGGCTTTGCCATATTAAATATGTACAAGCAATTTGATACCCTACGTCAGTTGGAATAAGCCGGAAGGTTGTGACTGTGTGCTAGGCTAACATGCTTGTTACCAAACGTTTTTATCGCAAGCTTATCAGTTGCATATATATAATCCTAATCAGGCCTGTCATTCTATATTTAAAATCACTTTACGGCCAGACACCAAATTAATTCAAGGTAATCAACTGTTGACAGATTAACAAAAGACCCAACCAGACACTTTGGCATAGGGTGTCTGTTGATCAGACACACTCAAATACATCCCGAAAACTAGCTTTTTGTTATACTCGTATGACTCTGCCATATGTACACCCGCTAACCTGATAATAAGGCAATAACCATTATATTATTGCATTGTCATTAACACACGTATACGGTATATATATGGGAAAAACCAAAATTATTTGTCAAAAGTTTTCATACACAATATGCCGATATTTTTGTCAACTTTATAAATTGCGAATGATCGCATAACTTTTGTTTCGTATTCCTTTCGGGGCATCCATAAATTCAAGTTGTAATTCTTCTGAAATTTAGATGCTGTTCTATTTTTTGTTGTAGCTTTCCGGGGGTTAGTGTTCATAGAATTTCTCAACAGATTTTCCATAATATTTACGAGCGACGTCAAATGAATACTTTTTTTTTGCGTACATTTCCATTTGCTCGAGAATTTTCTATTTTTCAATGTGTGTGTTTGCTTTTTTTGTTGTTTCTTTTTTTTTTTGGCACAGCATTTGATGTTTTCTATTTGTAAACTGTGCAAAATTCCGAAAACTGTTTTGTCAATTAAAAACGGCAAAAGCATTTGACAACTAAACTGTTTATTTCATGTGTAAATTGCATAATTAATAAATGAACATGGGGGGCGCTAGGCGGAAGGTGAGAAGGGTGCGGGGTTTGGGGGTTGGGGAATGGGGGAGGGGGTGGGGGTCGGGTGGTTACAATAATTTAGTAGCACAATTTCCGTTGGAATACAAATCGCGCGATTGCCAAGTGTTATTTTCTTGCTTTTGCTTCTTTGGCGGGGGGTGAATCATGGAGCAAGTGAGTGGCAGAGGGGAAGGGGGGTGAGCGGACACGGGGAGGAGGGGGTGTCTGCCTGAGACAATGTTGTCGCCATTTAATTAGTTGCGTGTCAACAATTCTCCCCCACTCCAGCTGCGTTCAACGCTTATTGCCGAGAGGCATGCAATTTTTATGCTGACCTGTCGCCTGTGCCTTGAAGGGAGGTGGAGTGGGGGAGGCGGAAACAGTGGCAGACGTCGCCTGAAATACTTTTTGCAATTTGCGTTGCATGCGCCCCCCTCCCCACACACACACAGGCGATTGCTTATGCCACATGCCGCATGCCGCTTGCCACACACAAGCAATGGGTTAATAAACTTTGACCTTGCGCGCAGCTCAAGCAATGCAATTCAATTTGTGTTTCTGTTTCTGTTTCTGATAGGCATGACACTGAAAGAAACCATTTAGCCTTGGCTAAGCAAATAACGCATTGTCAGCAATGATAAAATATCATACGAGTATATGGATTTTCCGCAAGCTATCAAATATATCTTCTATTCTATTCGAGTGTACGTCCCCTTATGTGCACAAGTGGTCTTCTAAATGATACTGAAATGGCCAATTCGTGTTGCATAAGCCACTCAGTGGCCCAAGCCGGTCTCTAGAAATCAATACCGGACTACTCTCTGCTCTGCTCCTCTCTGTTCTCTCTCTCTCTCTCTCTCTCTCTCTCTCTCTCTCTCTCTCGCTCTCTGTCGCCCTCCCCAGTTACGCGAGAATGCAATTCGCCAAACAAATTCAGGGACAGGGCCATGGGAAACCATGAGAACCACAGCTGTGGCTGCCCAATGGGGCGTGGTTACTCCAAAAATAAAAAAAAAACAATAAAAAAGAAGAAAAAGCGTATTAAGTTTGCACTGTTTTTGCTGCGGTTCCTTGCGGTTCACGTGGTGGTTCAGAAAACTTCTTAGCACTCAGAACTCAGAACTTTTATGAAGCGGTTTAGCGTCATATCTTTGTAGCTATTTGAGCAATCCTGCTGAAATTTGATATACGAGGCCAATCTAAAATTACCGCATGGCTTGACTTTTTTTTAATCACCATCTAAAAACATTTAGACAGAGTTTGCGTCGCTGACTTGACTTGGATAGTGGTATAGTTCATGCATATATATAATTTATTTTTTGAACCGGTTCAAACCTGGTTCAGGGCGCTTCTTAAGCTACCTACATATGTCAACTACTTGGATTTGATTTGGAAATTCCCGGAGGAATGTGTATATATATCATACATTAGGTGTCTATTCTTGCCAATAGTGGTATAAGCATACTTCATATTTTGTGAACCGGTTCAAATGTGGTTTCAGTGGCACATCTCTGTGACTATTTGAAACACAATGCTGAAATTTAATATGCATAGCATTCAAAAGGTGTTGAACTTCACTAGGCCAAGTGTGTGTGTCCCTCCTTAAACTCTGGCATTGGCCTGAGCACACATACATATACATATATGTATATATACGTATATATATAGGTGTATATAGATAGGTGTATAAACTTGATGTGTCGACGCTTTCAGGCAAACAGTTAGCGTCGTATTCTTGTTCTTGTGCCATGCTAAGCAAAAGTCAATTGCCAGCTTAGCCAAGTAAATGGCGAATATTCGATTCGAATACACACGAATCGCATGTGAATCCATTCGTTGTCGACTGTATCAAATTCGCACATGTAATACTATAAGACTCGTGGTATAAGGCGGAGGCATGCGACTGACCTGACACGCTGAATTGTGTTTTTTATCGCTCACAAATACATATATATTTCTCGTGTGTGTTTGTGTTTGTGTGTATTGCTTATCAAAGCGTTTAATGCTCATTTTCGCATATATATACATATATATATAGTACTTAGTTAGTCGTGCCTGTTCGCGCAAACAAACAGACAAACACATCCACAAACAAGTCCATAAAACTTAATTTAATTAAGCTATCAAGCAGCGAATTTGACGCACATCCAACTTGGCTGCTTGTTGTTGTATCTGCAAGATACTCGCAGTCAACCAACAATCGCACGGATTGCTTTGTTGTTTCCTTTAATGCCCGACTCTGTCTAATCGAAAACCCGACTGCAACTCATCCGAGCAACGTTAGCCATCTCAGCAGCCAGGATTCGTCGAAAGCAGAGACGAAATCGGGCGAAAAAGTTGTTTTATGCAAGGCCAGCTACGAATCATCGTCCTTTAGTAACAATGTTACAATGCACAAAGTATCTTAAACGAATGAGAAATTGTCAGAAATTCTTGGTAGGAAAATCGATTAATATAAGAAAAAATCTTTTAACTGATTGCAGCTATATAATATAGTGGCTGATTGATCGAAGTGGAGTCCTATAGAAACAACAGATAATCGAGTATAAGAAAAGATAACGATGGGTTTCCGAGACGTTCCCCAAAATAATGGAATTATAGCAGCAACTATATTTTGTAGTATTAATATCCGTTATCGAAATGAGTGAGAGATATGAAACAATTTTTAGAGCCATATTATAAGTTTATTGCTAGTATATTTGTAGGACAAATTATAGGAAAACAATTACAACTGAAACTAGCAATTTATTTGATTCAGGTACAATTTGGTTTCTGACTAACATTTAATAAATGCAAATTACATTCTACGACTATTTGGAATTGTAATTGCAATGCAGTGTTTACCTACGGGAATGCAACTTGAATGTGAATTGTTTTGATTTCCCTCTCTCTCTCTCTCTCTCTCTCTCTCTCACTCTGTTTCTGATATAATTAAAAAAAATATAAAATAGATAAACTCCAAATTCAAACGCAATACCATTTCCCTCTCTTTCCTTTTCACTCTGATTCTGTGCCTCTCTCTTTCCCTGTCTTTTGTCTCCTCCATTCGGCTGGCTAGTCGGAGGAGACGGGCGTATTCGGATGGCGTTTACGTGTGCATCCAAGAGCCTCGTAACTGAGCAGTGATGTGGAGGCGACACGTGAAGTGAAGCTGGACCGAGGACTGACTTGTGGCTTATTGGTGGGTGACTTGCCCACTTGGATGAGAAGCTCGTCGATGCGCTCGGTCTTCACCTTGATGATGTTCTCCATGTGGGCGAGTCGCTTGCGGTTCGTTTCAATTATCAAATCCTTGGCTTGATTGTCACGAGCCATCTTCTCGTAGAGCGAATAGAGTATCATTTTCTGTGGCACCTGAACGATGCCGTCGCCCACCTGTTTGTTAACGATCACCGTCTTGACCTCGTCGTTCTCCTCCCAGATCTGCTCCTGGGCAAGGATCGCATTGCGTGACTCCACCACACGTTGACGCTTCTTCACGCGCATTATCTCGCTGAGTAAGACCTCGGCGGCGCCATGTGCACCCGTCGCGAGCAGCAATATGAACTCGGGATTCATTTGTAGATTGAACTTGGAGAGCACCTTGTAGTTGAAGGTCTCCCAATTGGCCACCTTTCGCTGTACACTGCTGCGCTTCGGAAAGTTGTTGAGATCGACGAGACGCGGATGATCCCGCTTCATCATCTCCGCCAAGGGCAGCACGTCGGAGAATTCTCGTCGAATTCGCGATGCATTAAACTCATTCTGTTGCAGCCACTTGTGCACCTCGGCAATCTCCTCGTTGCTCAGACTCTTGCTGCTTATGGTGTGCATTCTATTCGTTACTGCTGTACATGTATATATATGACAAATGGTGTCTACACTGTCTCGAACTAGGTGCTCATATTGGTGCTCGGAATGTTTGTCAGCAACTGAAGCCAGCCTCAGAGTCTGCTCTGATCATTAATGTTCCAATTTCATATTGCCAGAAACAGTTTCTATTCGAAATTCGAAATTAATTTTATGAAAAATTGTCTGCATTTTTTTTTTTTTTTTTTTTTTTTATATAACAGTTATATTTTAAACATTAATCAACATATTCAAAGGCTATAAAACATTGATTTGGAACAGAATGAATAATAGCAGTGAATTACAATCTATAACATAAACATAGAACAGGTTTTAGCAGTTAATAAATAACATCAAATATTACATTTGTGGCACATTAATTTAACGCCCTACAGTCCAGAGGTCGCTGGTGTGGAGGCGCTTCAACCTCCTGCGAGTTGTGTTTGACCCAAGTGTGCAGGCCAAAGGGTTGACGTGGTTGTGCAAACGGTCATTATACCGACTTGTATGTCTGTTGATTTGTTGACTGACTGTCGGTAATGCGAAGTCGTTGTGCAGAGTTCTGTTCTGTTCTTCAGCAACCAGTTGAGTTTGGTTTTTTTTTGGATCTACACGCAGCTGCCGTGATCTGGATGTGTTTACGCCAGGTAAGAGTGGGGAAGTGGTGGATGCGAACCATGGAGTTAAAAAGTAGCACCAAGAACAATACTCCCTTCTCTGGGAGGGCCTTAGCAATTCTGCCGTCAACGCCATCATAGCCAGGGGCCTTAGTGGACTTAAGCCTGCGAATCTGTGGGCGTGAAGCGACTTTGCAGCTCGTCCGCAAACGCCGATGCAATATCTGCATCCGATCGACACCAAGTGTTGTCAGGTCGCATAATGGGGATCCGCCTGAGTGGCTGCCGCTTGACACAACGCGTTGCCTTCCACAAATTGAATCCATGATTCTTACGGGTCTATCTTTTTGTCTTTTTATCTGTCTTTTTTAACTTTTGTTTACAAGTATTATTATTGTTTTTGTTCGGAAATCGATTTCCATTCGCAGAACGTGCAAAGTTATCGATAAAATAAAATAAAATAAAATTACATTTGAAATTTGCATTGCCATACGGAACGACAATTTATAGAAAAAAAAGTGTTGCATATTTTGTGGTACTTTATTCAACGTACTCATCGAAGTAATTCCCAAATGGTTCTGGCTTCGAGCAGGGCAATACGGGTCTATCTTTTTGTCTTTTTATCTGTCTTTTTTAACTTTTGTTTACAAGTATTATTATTGTTTTTTTCGGAAATCGATTTCCATTCGCAGAACGTGCAAAGTTATCGATAAAATAAAATAAAATAAAATTACATTTGAAATTTGCATTGCCAGACGGAATGACAATTTATAGAAAAAAGTGTTGCATATTTTGTGGTGCGTTGTTCAACGTACTCATTGAAGTAATTCCCAAATGGTTCTGGCTTCGAGCAGGTAATACGAGTCTATCTTTTTGTCTTTTTATCTGTCTTTTTTAACTTTTGTTGACAAGTGTTATTATTGTTTATGTTTACTTTTGTTATTTACATTTTTTTTTTATATTTGTTGATATTTTTTCTTTCTATTATTGGGAATGGTAAATAAAGCTTCTCAGTTATGACGTCACTCCTCGGCATTGCTTGTAGCCAAAACTTTAATTCGTATATAATGATAATTATAATAATAATATTATTTAAAAATAAATAATATTAATAATATCTTCAACTAACTTTTTTTCACATTTCATTCAAATATGTTTTGAAAAATGCATTTCAATGCATTTCAATGTCTGCATTTTCTGGATAAGAATTCTTGTTAATGAAATTATTCCGTACGACACTCGAAAATGTCTCAGGAATCTATCTAGTTAAATCTTTAATCCTCAGAATCAAATTATAAACAACAATTTAATAAACTAGATCTATTTTATTAAGCTTTTCAATAATGTAGTTTTTAAACAAAAATGTATGCACAATTCAGTGGAAAACGCAGCTGTGCTGTAAAAGTCAGAGCAGTCCAACAGATACAACACGATTTTTATTTTATTCAATTGAGGCAACCAGTTAGAAGTGGCAAGATATTTGCTCCGCTGCAACCTGCTGTTGCATACAGCTTTTTGCGTCTTTTAATTGCTGCTGACTGGTGACCTGCATAAGGAAGTTTTCCTTTCTTTTGTTTTCTCTTTTTGTGGGCTATTGTTTTTCACCTCTTTGCCAGGTCAATTGTAGATCCTTACTACCTTGCTGCCTCTTGTTGCGTCCTGCAGCCTCTGTGCGTTTCATCTTCAGTGTTTTGTCATTTGGTGTGGCGACGCTATTGCCTACAACGGAATCCATTGCCTTAGCCGGAGCCGTGCTCACCGGTTGCGACTCGGATGCCGGCTTGGACGCTTCGTCGTCGTCGTCCTGCTCTGCGCTAGAGTCTTGCGCAGCCTGCGCTCGCCGCTCCGCCATCATTTGGACACGCATCACGCTGTACAGCAGCAAATCGACGGATCCGGGCACACTGCTTGCTACCCGTACCATCTGTTCGCGTGTTAGATGCAGATTGAGACGGGCCAGCACCCGCTTGTTGAAGGACTCCCAATTGCACAACTTGTTCTGCACACTGTTCCGCGGCGGATAGTAGTTGAGATCAATCAGTCTCGGAAAGTGGCGCAGCATTAGACGTGCCAGCGGATGTACGTCCGTAAAAGAACGCCTCAGATTGGATGCATTGATGTGATTATCCTTTAGCCATTGGCTCAGCTCGTATTGCTCTATCGAGCTGAGCGATGTCTTCTTCAAGCTACCAGAATGTTTCGGCATTTCTTTAACACTTTCACTTCAGTTCTCTCAATTTCAATTAACAATTTCGATGTTTAGTTTTCTACTTTTCAATTAATAATTTAGATCGTTAGACGAAAGTCTTGTTGCAAAATACAAAAAAAAGCACGTTTTCAAAATGAAATTTTAAAATTAATTCCAATTTATCTTAGAAGCAACTGCTATCGAAATAAAGCTCAACAGTTTGACGCAAAATCCAAAGGCTTTTTGTGCTTTTGTCAAGTTGAGTTGTCAGAATAGTTTTGTCTTTAATTTCAAATCCCTTTAAAAGTCACCAAAACTTACAACTTGCTTGGGATTGCCAAATTTTGAATAACATTTCAAGATGTTTTTCTTAACCCCCAGTTGAACTTATTTTGGAAGGTCAAAAGAAAACAAGGTTTTATTTTCTCATTTTTTTCTTGCATATTTTTCAAATCTGAATGCGAAATAGCTAGCGTCATTTAAGCAATTTTTTTGCGTCTAAAAATAATGAATCTTTACAGAGGCTAGTCATATACCAAAATAGTATTTAAAGTATGTCAAATATAGCTGCACTAGCTGAGATCTTAAAGACAGTTGGGCAATGCCAAAGACAAGTTCTGTCTGTTTACCAAAAACATACACACATTATATATTCGATATTCCATTCTATACAATATTTCATATACTCGTATATTTACATGTATGTTAGAAATTGGTCAATTAATAACTAGCGCCGCCTTAATTAGTTTGCGTGCTGTTTGAAATATTAATACGTCGAGTTCCGATGATAATCTAGATGAAAATGCACAAAGTTGTCATACATAAATATAGAGTAAATAAATATTTGATAGAAGGTCGTCTCAATTGTTGTCGCTTAAGTAATCCGATATCCGCCAATCATATTTTTGAACCGAACGAGTAATTGAAATGTAAATAAACTGTCATAAAACTACTGTGAACTGCACATGGTACGAGTATATCTAAATAGAGTAAAAAAGCAAGCGAGCTATACCCTATATAATACATACTCTTGAAATCAGATTATCAAAAATACCAAGAGCAGTTTTTATAAACAAATTTAAATAAAGTTTGTAGTTTTGTTCTCATTTTTAAATCAATCAATCTTTTAGAATGATGCCAGTTTAAGATTTTCCATTCTAAATACGAGTATATAATTTCTTGAATTGAATTTTTGTTTTTCATCTCCAATAGATTCATTTACTTAGCTGTAAGTTGTACACATAGATATGTATTGAAGAACATAGCTCTACGACCAAATTACACACACACACACAAATATACGCACACAGACACACACACATATATATATATACTCGTATAGGTTTATATACATATAGGTATGCTGTATATTTCTTGTCGCTGAATAGTTGCTGTGAGCGACTCTTATTTTTTGCGTGCCGCCTAAATGCATGCAACCGTTTTTTTTGCTCGCTGCTTTAAACTGCACAAAATTACTCATGCGCCCCGTTCGCCGACTGTTTTTGGCTGTGGTTTGTTTCTGCAGATCGACAAGCAGCGTGCTTTGCAACAACAATAGCAATATTGGCGCCGATGAGCGTGGAACAACTTCCATGGCACCACCACAATTGTCGGCAACATCTCCAACTCCAACTCCAGCTCCAGCAACAACAACAGCACTAAACGAACAACACCAACGGCAGCTGCAACAACAACAAGAGCTACAACTGAGACGTCAGCAATATAGCATAATACAGTTATCGCTGCCAGAGACATTTGGCCCACAACACAGGTGAGTAGCAATAGTCAGGCCAATTGCGCTGTGTGTGTTGGTGTATGTGTGTGTGTGTTGGTGTGTTGGTGTGTGTTGGTGTAATTGCCCGAACTATTAGTATCGATAAGACAGGCAACAGGCTGTGGTGCAGTTAGCGGCAGCTGGCCACTGCCTGTGTTGGCCACCTGTTGCTCGAGCAGCTTATCAATAAGCCATTCGCGTTTTACTATTTCTATTTTCCTTTTTTTTCGCCTGCCGTTACTCAAACAGGCTGGCTGTCTGGCGGGCAGGCATACGGGTTGTATTAGTGGGCGTGACTGTGTAGTCATGAGGTATTATAAATGATAAAGACAAATTGTATGGCAGAATACATTAATAGATTGATTTTATTGAACAACATAGACTACCTGGTATTGGTGCTGGCACCGGCAGCTGCAGCTGCAGCGTTATCAAAACGCACACAGGCAATCCAGTTAATTGCTTTCTTGAAGAGTACATTTCACCGAAAGTACTTCAACGAGTAACGTCGCTTTGCTTTGGTTTGTTTTCTTTTAACAGACAGCAGAGATACACGTGAAATTAAAAAATTGTTTAACTCGCAACTCGCATTCACTAGCTGTGCCAACTCTCGTAGGCATTATGAATCATTTGTGACTGTCCACGTCGGAGTTGGTTAGTCATTACTGTTTTATTTGGTTTAGCTAAGTTTTAACAGCTTGTTTATCACTCAGATCAGATAACTGATTGAACCGTCAAATGACATTCGAATGGAAACTCACTCCTTCAGTCGCTAATTTCTAAAAATTAGAAAGGCTTGCCCTTAGTCCTTGCCCTTAATCCCAAAACTGTGGTGTTTAATTTTCTTAGAAATAATTTCTATTATTAAGAAATGCATTTCAAGAAGTCGAGGAAAATTTCTTAAATTATATGAATTTCTTAAATTATATGAATTTTTACGCTTTAAAATTGAATTATTAATAATATAAGCAACAAAAAAAAAACCCGCAAAATTTCCACATTTTAGACAAATGTGCCTTTAAATTAAGGATCTTTCCTTAAATCGCTGGTTTTTTAAAAAATATACTTTCTGAATAATAAGATGTGTTACCGAAGAGTATGGTAAATATGTTAAATTCATGTTGATTTTTCCTCCAAGTGTATATTATTGCATTCCTGTTGTTCTTCGCTCGGCTTTTGATAAGGCCGCATGATTCATGGCTCACATGCTTTCACCCGGGGGGAGAGGTTATGAAGGCCTCCAATACAGTGCAATAAAAATTGAAGAGGGTTGCTCGTGGGCCACACTGCTGTATCCACCCGTGCACCCAAATTATGTCTGGGATGACTCAGGGCCACTTGAGCAGGCTACGAGTTGTATAAACAATTAAATGTCATACACATGATTGTTAAATCTATGGACGATATTTTACTGAGCACTCACTGGACGCATTGATGAATCATGCGACGCACAAGCAACCCCAGCCCAAAATTATTGCTTTATCAAATATATCTCACACCCTGGCGACGTTGTGACACAGGCACAGGCACAGGCACAGACAGTATTATTTATTGTTATCTACAATGTTTGAAATGACAAATTCCATTGATAATGCAAAACGGCAAAAACTTCAGCTCTCTCTCTCTCTCCCTATCGCTCTCTCTCTCTTAATTTCTCACACACTGCTATGCTATGTATGCATAATATGCATTATCTGCCCACAGTGAATGATATCAGTTAATGAAATAATTAATTGACACTTCTTGCGGGTATATGAAACAAAAAAAAATGCAAACAAACAAAGCATAAACTGGAAACCACAAACTGCGAACAAAATACAAAAACTAACAATTAACTAATTGCGTTAGAACTAAGTGCTATCTTAAGGCGTCTGCAATCGTAAAAGTATCGAAAAACAACACAACGAAAAATAGACTGAAAATAAAAAGCAAAACAAATCGCAGTGACATGCATATGGAATACCCTGTAACATATGCTAATGTATAATAGGGTATGACTTTTATACTCACTACAACTATTTATACTATTGCCTATAAATGTTAATCTAAAAAAGTTACAATAAGGCGAGGGTATAAAGTCAGTTGATCAGCTGCTTTCTGCTTATCGTCGTCGCTTTTGTTGCTCCCCCGTGGAATTCAGCAGCGTAGTGTATGCAATCGGTGAACATCGCTGCTAACGTCTGCGTCGACTCTTCGGTATTGACAATAAAGAGTCCAATAACAGTTGGCGCGCTTCAGTGATCGTGAGACGCTGGTGACGCCCGCACACGACCACCGGCGAACGGCAACTGATGATGAAATAAGCACCGTTACCGGTTATCCAGTTTCAGTGTTGAATAGCTGCCATTTGCAAGCACTTCTTTCCATCATTGGTGCAGCATTTAGTTTTAGTTTGTGTATTTTGCATTGCGTGTGCAACAGTTAGCCGGTTTTTTTTTTAAATATTTTTTTAAAAATATTTTTATTGTGCCTAACAAACTAAAAAGAAATGCACAGCTCGGATAATAAGCCGGGCAGCAATGACCGTCTCAGCGTCACTTTTAAGGAAGATGTGCTGCCCATCGATGCTGAGACAAGTTCGACTGAAATTCCAATACGCAGCAAAGTTTCAAGTGAATCACCCGAAATTCCCACGGTTGATGACAACAACAACAACAATAATAATAATAATAGCAGCAGCAATGAGAATGCTTTTAATGAGAGCCAAGATTTTATTAATGCCACACATCCGCCGGTCGTCAGACGCCGCAAGAACACCAACACACGCGATCGCAGTTTTGTCCATGCGGCCGGCGATGCTGTCGTCGGCGGTGCACGCAGTGTGGCGCGCACCTTCAAGCGCATGTCGCTCATCGAATCGAGCAGCAGCAGCAGCAACAACCACAACAACAACAGCAATAACAGCTCTGGAAGCAGCAGCATGCGAGAGCGCACTCTGAAGAAGAGTCGCACGCAAGATGGCGTCGATCGTCTCGTGACGAATGCCAAGCGTAAAGAACACTACAATTCCACGCCGTAAGTCTACAAACAATAAATCGAAACTGAAGCGAATTTGCGGCACTCTTTGCTCAATATCTACTCAACGACATCAGTGAAAAGCCCGCAAAATTGAACTTTAGTAAAAGTAGAAAGAAAGGCTTTCTTACCATTTCATAAATAATATATTACTAAGTGTTTTCGTTAACACTATGTCTAAAAACTAAGAACTGGCAGAGATAGAAAGTCTCTAATGCACTAATGTGGTTGACTTGTTGTTATTGTTAAAACTCGTTTTTAAAGCTGGCAAAACTGGATCATTTAGTTGCTCATCCCAACTGCCTTAAGTTAAGTGATAAATATGTTACAATTTTCAATTTTGCATAACAAAAGCTACTGAAATATTTATCAATAAATCCTCTTAAAATAGGTGGTTTTACAATGTTCTTGTAATCGAATATAAAGTTACAATTTATTCATTGTATATCGTAAAAGTTCGAATATCAGAAAGCTGTACTTTGAGATCGGCTCATGAATAGTACATGAATATTTCTATAAACGCTTTCTTTTATAGCTTTTGTGATTATTTCTCAAGAGTGCGAGCATATTTCACAAGCGCCTTTAAGCAGCACTTTTGACATCACCCCTCCCGACAACCCATTGTCACCTGGCGAACTTTTGACTGGCTACAAAAAAAATAAACAGACACGTAGATAGTTAAACAGCGACAACACTTTGGCCGGAAGATGACGCAACGGTTAGTTAAAGTTGAAAGCAGTTTAACAGTTGCTGAAAGCCTCCATAGACCAACGAAGCCAAAGAACTGTGAGCTGACTCCCAACGAGGAGTTAAGCATCGATAAGATATGAAACAAACAGATGGCTTCGAGTTTTACCTGACACTCATTACATCTGCAGATACATAAATGGAAACACGTAGGTTGCTCACCTTAAGAGCTACGCTGTTGCGTTGAGGCTTTGGTTGATTCGCACCTCGGTTCGTAGTATAGATAAAAAATAAAATGAAAATAACAACAAGAAGATCAACAGCGAGTCAGGTATAAACTCGGCACACGAATGCTTATCATTAGAAATTCTGTGAATTTGGAAAATAATATAACATTAGATCACTCTGAGAGAGTGAGGGAGATGTAGATTCCACCGTAAATCTTTACGATGCCATGTACGCTTCAATCATAAATCGATCCGATGTGTTCCGATACGCACTGTCAATATCGTATATCAATGTATTTAACTTTATCAGTCTTACAACACTCTATATATATATATATAAACATGCAAGAACGCTCGTGTGAGTCGAATGAGCTCGACTACGATATACCCTGTACGCATCCACGTAGCAGCTGTTAAATATATTCTACTCTTATTGCCAAGTTTCCCAACTTACAAAAATTTGCACACCCAAATGTAAGCAGAAGTGAAAGTGCTCAGATTTCTTATGGCAGGCATAAGTACTAAAGACAAAAAGACATAAACAAGCACAAACAGAACTCATCGGCTTGCGACAGACGTCGACGAAGGAAGCCACTCCTCTAATACCTCAAAGATATACTCGTATATTCAAACTCAGTGGACGAATCGATATAGCCATGTCTGTCTGTCCGTTTGTAGGAATACGCGTATCTCAGAGACTATAAGGCCTTGAGATTTCAAATATAAGTTATCTTTTATTTATTTTAGAATATTTCATTTCATTGATAACTGCCTCCGTTTCGCGAATATCGATACATATTATTTTCTGATAGCAATGAAAGCCACAATCTTTCAGACAGAGGCTTCTAATTGATATATAACGTGCAATGACAACTCTTTTATGTCATCAACTGACCATATTTCATCAAGATCGGATAAGAATACAAATTCATAATACCCCTTTTACCCATTTTCAATGGGTCCAGGGTATAACAAGAAAGATCCGCTATCTTTGGCACACCGAAATTATATACCCCTTACATAGGCCTCAAGTTCTGACTGACTGACTGACTTCTAATTGTTCTATTAGTCCGTATTCCGCAATATTATTTTTATTGTTTTGTTTCAAGGCATACTGACTGTGAGCGAAACAGTCCAACTTAAAGCCAAACCCATAAAAATACATGGTTTAGTTTGGCTCATGTTATAGTCTTGTATACAAGCATAGATATCGGAACTTGTTTCGATTATCATTATGTGTAGGCAATACAAATCTTATCGGTCAATTTACAAATTTGCTTCTTAGCCATGTTTTTTTTTAGTCAGGCGGTGGCTAACAACTGTCACCTGATAGCCTGTTCGTATCGCATTCGTTTTTATTGGCTCACACACAAGTGGCCTATTAAACAAGCTGTATAGTTTCCACTTATTATTACTGTCCTTCTTCTTCTTATTATTATTATTATTATTAATATTATTATGAATATCTCAGCTTCCCATTCAACTTAGTTGAGTTCATTTCGATAAGTCTGGCCATGGTCTGAATTGTACTCTTTAAGATGATAAAACTATCACATTTGAAGGTGTCTGCCTGAGATAAATTCAACTGTGAACTAAACATTGCGATGCAATCCGCTTTCAGTCACACATTTATATATATATATATATACATATATAATGTGCCCAATAATCACTGATGTTCTTTTGATATACGAACTATTCATGCATTTTGCCATGCCTTGCAAAGTACGAGAAATTATGTTTATTGGTAAAACAAGCCAGAAAAGCATCATTTATTTAAATACAAAACAGAGTTTGTAACAGCTTGTATACCCTTACAAAGTAGATGATACACAATCTTGATCAGCATAAATAGTCGAGTCGTTATATTGGGCTACAGATATATCGTACTCAGCTCATAACTCATAAAAATCGTTCGTCGTTTTCTCAATTGTATAAATTATTATAAACTATTATTATTATTATAAAATTCAGATCTGATCTGCAAGTTTATATAATCTTTAAGTTTGGCGGCTCCGACTTATGTGCGTTCATGTCTTTAATTGATGACTTCGTCTTCTTCGACGACTATACCACTTGCAGTTCCTTGCCGCAGAGCTACATCAGCTACATTGGTCCGCTGCAGCCGAGCGGCAGCGCTCAGGACCTCGCCAGCAGTCCCAGTCCCAGTCCGAAGAGCAGCAAAGGCCAGGGTCAGGTCAAAGGCGGCAACAAAACGGCAAAGCAACACGAGCTGCATCAGGCCTCGTCGGTGGCAGGGATCTCAACGTCAACATCAACTTCGGCTGCCGCTGCTGCCGCCGGAGCAGCAACATATTCAATAGCGAACGCCGTCGGTTCAGCTGTCGCAACGCCGCCCGAAAAGGAGAAGAAACGCAAGGAGGTGTCCAGTTCGCGCGTGAAGAAATTCCGTCGCCACTTCTCGCAGGTCTCCAACGATGAGCACCTCATCAATTGTAAGCATTCACACTAGCACTCCACTGTGAGCAATCTTCTTGTCCTATTGTATAGAATTGTCAATTGCATTACATTTGGTAAATTGTATATAATTTTATTTAGATAAGTTGCAAGTATTCATTGCATTTGCATTTGGTTTGAACTCTTTGCAGACTTTTCGTGCGCTTTGGTCGGCGACATTCCGCTGCAGGGTCATCTCTATATAACGGATCAGCATTTTGCTTTCTATTCCAATGTCTTTGGCTATGTGACCAAGGTGAGTTTGTTGGATGATAATCGCATATAAAGTCTGACAATATGCTAATTAAAAATAGGTTGTTCTTCCCACGTCGTCGGTGACAAGGATCTCGAAGGAGAAAACGGCCAAGATAATACCGAATGCGGTGGGCGTGGCCACAGCCGATGAGCGTCATGTCTTTGGCAGCTTCATCAGTCGAGAGGCGGCGTTCCGCTTGATGTGCGCAGTTTGCCCCCATTTGAATCATGGTGTAGAGATACTGCTGCCCAAGCCGCTGACTGAGGATTATCTGATCGATGACGACAGCAGCTGCTCCATCAGCGGCAACGAGAGTCCGCCCCAGCTCCACGATCCAGCAGCAGGCCAAGTTGCCGGCTATGAGCAGGAGCAGCAGGCATTGCTGCGACAGCGTGCAGGCAGCGACAGGCATCCCGGTAAGTGATCAATCTCTGTGTCTGACTCAACCGTGTCCAGGCTATGACCGACTAGATATACCCCATTTTAATTGACTCATGGGCAAGTTTACCTATCCATATTCCAATTGTGGCTCTCGCCTTGGCTGTCTTTTTGCTACTTCAAAGTTATTCCAGGGCCAATTAAACTAACCAATCTTACACTTCCATTGTAGAACTGCAGTCAAAGAGTATGCTGAATGATGCTATTGATGGCCTGATAAATATACGCAGCTCTGCGCCACCCGTTGTCCACTACAAGGACTCAATTCCGCACCATTTATATCAGCTTAGTTCACCCGGCGCTGGCAGCCGGCAAATCTTCACATCCGCATTGCCTTCCGTGATGGGCAGCTCGGGCGCAGCGTCCAGCTCGTCGTCGCCCGTGACTGTTGTGGGCACGGGCGTTTCTGTGGCTGTGCCAACTACTCCAATTAACACTGGCAACGCTGCAGGATTAGATGCTGCCGCTGCTGCTGCTGCTGCTAATGATAATAACGCTGAGAATCCACCGCGCTCCCGTTGGAGGATAATCGCAGCAGCGGCCCGCACACATCTACCCATAGGCGGACCGGCGCTGACGGAGCTGCAGGTGCTCTACTTGGGCATCACATTGGCCGTTCTGCTGGCCCTATTCTCTGTCTTCTTGCTCTATCGCGTCCTCGACATTGAGGCCAAGTCCAGCCTCTACAATATGCCAGTCGATTTCAACTCGGTAAGCATGTTCTCATTATACGAGTATATATATATTTATATATATCTCATTCGTTTAGCGGGGAGGTGACGATGACGACATCTTTGCGGAGGCGCTGCACTGGCAGAAGAAGCTGCAGGAGAAAACCACAGCTGAAGCTCAATATATTTTAGCCAAGAATCTGGAGCAAATATCCAAGGTGAGAGACGACTCTTCCATAAATATGCTGTGAGAGTGAGTGAGTAGAGTGTGGAGAGTATTAACTACTAAAGAGGATCAATCAGGCAGAGTGGAGAGAGTTCAGCCGGCTAACTCACGGATGAGAAAGTTATGGACATCAAGACAAAGAGAGTAAAGAGAGTCAAAAAGTATTCGATTTGATTATTATTTATTTACTTTAAAATCATTTTCGTATGAGTTCAAAATCAACTAGGATATTTCATTTAAATGTAAACTCTGTAAATGAAATGATAAGTTTTCTTTCCCTTTGTCGCGGCAGTTTTTGCTATTGCTTTAAAAATATTATGTTTGAGTTTTGCTGGCACAGCTGCTTGGGGCAATCAATTAGGGCAATGAATTATCTATCATTTTATTAGTGCGTTAAACGTTTTGCATAATCTTATCAAGTGTTGGCCGGGTAGACTTTCCGCCCAGCTGGCTGGCGGTAATCGCATATTTGTTTTGGTTTATAGCGCATTTGAAAACCATAAACAGCCCATAGAAATGAGACACTATCGATAACAATCGAAAATACTCGTATATTGAAAGAAAAATAATTACTAAACCATTAATTTCCTTTCTTTCGCCCTTATCTTATACGAAACAGGTGCGTCGCAGTTTGGAGACGCTCTCGATGCTGATCCATGACAGGAGTGCTGGTTACGCCGAGTCTCTGCCAGATATGAACTCAATGCCCAAGGATGCGGTTTTCGCCAGCGATGCTAGTGACTGATTTAGATTTTTATTAAACCCCCTGCTACCCATCACACTATCTCTCTCTCCTTATTTTTTACTTAACTTAAGCTTAAGTCGGATCAGAAAATCGGAAAATCAAAATGCAATTGAAAGAAAGCAAAATGCCCAAAGTAAACAATTTCATATAGTCATATAGTCCGTATACATCTATCTAGATATCTATTCGCGTTAATATTCATCATAATTATAAATGAGATCATAAATAACTGAACGCGATTTCACACTTGAAGGCGTCGTGAATAATTTTTTTTTTAATAATAGACTTAAGCTTAATTAAATATGCATCAAGTCGTAAATTGAATTATAATCAATTTAAATGTATAACTATTTGCCCATAGGGGATATGATATGAGTGTAGTATAAATGTATGTATAATCTATACCTGCTTTTGCTCCCAATGGATAAAATAGAATGCGAAAACTCTTTGTTTTTAGGTTTCATGAAATAATTGAAATATAAATGAAAGTGAATGAAAGTTATGTGAACATCATAGCAACTAGGCCAAGTAAACCTCATTATGTATGATTTTTCTAATGGTTTTTTTCTTTCTTTGTTCATCCATCAAATAAAATGTGCAACAACAAAATTGCTATTTCAAATTATTATAAATTAATCCTGTGATATGCATATTTAAGTTGTTTTTTTTATTATATATATATATATTTTTTTTTGATATTCTAAGTTCCCAAAATTCTATGGGTTAGAAAAGTTTAATACATATATCTAATTAATTTGTATTTGGATATCGGACGAATTTCTTTATTTTTAGTTTGCATGTTGAAACATGATAAATAAATCAAGAACTGCAAATAACGTAATTATAAAATTCTAAATGTTAATTTCATTCATGCAAAGCAAATATCCCATAAATATAGACAACTACATGAACTATATATGCGCTATATATCTTTATATATTTGCATAATAAATATCTAAGTGGAACTACAACTTTTTTATTAATTGGGTATTATTGAAGAGGCACTTGTTGCAAACTGTGTAGGTATGTATGTGTTCAAGATGACCTACTCATCCTTATGCATAGGGTATGTAACATATTATTATTTATTATTTGATGTAGAGTATTTAGCGTACCAATAGCTGAGTTTTCTTTTAGTGTTATACTAATGAACAACACAGAATGCAAACAGACTTTTAATCAGGCTTATTGTTCTAGCTCCCAACTTGATTAGTATAATTTATGGCATAAAATCCGTGAGTCTGATTACTGATTTAGATTTGTCAGTTATTTTGTTATTTTGATATTTATTGTATTTTTTGAGCCGATTAACTCAAGATATATACAGATTTATACAGATGTAGGTTTTTAGCGTTTCAGCTTTCTGTAAATTTCAGTTCTTATATTTTTATTTAATCTTAAAAGTATGCAATACATTAAAAATATTACTTAAAAGTTCGTTGTCAAGTTTATTGTTTATTAATTCGCTTTCAGCACCTGTCTGTGGTAACTAAAAACACTTAGGCGTGGCACAGTAATCACCAGCTATGATGTATTCGTCAATTTGCTCCAACTATTTCAGCATGTCTATCCACATAGTGCAGAGATCATATCAGTAGCCAAATTGCGAACAACCTCTCCATCACATCCAGTGATTACTCACAAATTAGCTCGATCCACAAAACATAAGAGAATGCTGTAGTCGGGAGAGCTCGTCTAGGAGATACCTTGAAACCAAGTTCTGAGCATAAGTCGTAGACGAAATCGATGAAACAGAACATCGAATTGTATTGATCGAATGAAATAAACTCAGTGTCTATCATATTTCGCAGTTGCAATTGGTAACCAGTAAATTCCAAGCGATCGCGATTCGTTTTGCCAACCGGATTGATTTACAGGCGTTTGGGATTTGTGACGTGTGATTTGGGAAACATGGCGTTGTCTAACTAGGCTGATTAACTAATAATAAAGCGACTACTAGCTGCTACGGCATTTCACAGGAACTGAGTGAGTGGCGGGCGGATGCTTTGCTCTCCTAATTGGGATGCTATTGGGATGGTGCTATGTAAACGGCGTCAATTTCAGCTCATTGAATATGGTCGTCTGGATGGGTGGCACCTGTTTGTCCTCGTGATGCTGCAACAGCTTAAATATGCCAGTGCCAATGCCCGCCGGCATGCCCAATATAATGCGTTCCGAGACGCCATTAATGGCATCCACTTGGCCATAGTAGGCGGCATCAAACAGATGATCCGCTGTCTTCTCAAACTGTCAAAAAATGATGATGATGTCGATGAGTCCCCATTGCCGAGATTGATATATTCAAACTCGATAATAGATCAAATACTTACCGATGCCAAATTGAAGACGCTTTCACGCATTTTGGCCAAGCCATGCCGGGTGATGCCGAGCACCTCACCGCGTGCCGTCATCTGGCTGGCCAGCAGCATAATGTGACGCCAGTCGACACTCATGCCATGGCCCTCCATCACGTCCGTAATCTCGCTCATAATAACGGTGCGCGCCGCCTCGATGCCGAGTGTCTGATAAATCTCGCAAATGTTATTGCTGCGTGTTTTCTCGCCAATAACGCCATACGTGGCAATCACATCCCGCAGACCGTAACCCTCGATGCACAGCTTATATGTCGGCGGCTGTTGGGCATCGTCGACGGCGATGACAGCGCGTGCTATGTTTGGTAAGCCGCCAACGACAACATTCTGTATGGTGATCGCCAGTCGTGCGAGTTCCGCATTAATTGTCGCATTCTTTGTCGACTCGACACGGATAATGATCCGAGACTTTTTGGGTATGGCATGCACTTGGCCGGGCTTAATCCTTAGACGGGACTTCAAAATGCTGGCTATTATCGTATCCAGATCGATGTACAGTCCCAGGACTTTAATGCGCGCCGCATCGATGTTAATAATGAGATGACAGCTATATGGACCGCAGACAAGCTCCACATACGAGGAGAGCTCGCCGAGCGTTGTCTTCTCAATGCGCGCCTTCACCTGGCGGGCGAATTCCATGCTCGAATTATTACGCAACTCGGCGGTGATAATTGGTGTCGATATCGATTTCGTTGCATTGATAATTTCGACAATGCGCGGCACACCCTGTGTTATGTTCATGGAGGCGACACCAGCGAAATGGAACGTCTTCAGTGTCATCTGTGTGCCCGGCTCGCCAATACTCTGCGCCGCAATAGCACCCACAGCGGTGCCCGGTTCGGTGACAGCCCGATTGTAGCGATCGTTGATGCGACGCAGAAACTCCAGCAATTGCTCCTGGCTGATGGACTCGATCTGGTTGCACAGCACCTGATGTTGCTCACCATACCGTTGCTGCAGCTGACCAATGCGCTTGGATACCATTTTCAGATGTTTGCTAACCAATAAAATAAATATATATTTATATTTTATATTGTTGGTTGGTTTTTTTTAGAGTACACTCACGTCACATCCAGCTTAAAGTCAGCGCGCGCTTCCTTGAACTCATTCTGCTTGAGCATCCAGTCGGCCACACTGAGTATCTCGTCGTACTGCAGCGGAAGCTGGTCGCCAATTGGCTGCTGGGCGCGCAGATTGTCGTATTGGTGGTGGAGATCGACGGGCTTGTTGCGCGTCTCCATTGATACGGGATCCAGGCCGTCGCCGCCGTAGATGGTGTCGACCATTTCGTTGATGGCATTGCGCACGGTGCCATCGTAATGGACAACCAGATCCTCCAAGCACTTGACCAGACGACGCTGCAGATAGCCCGTCTCGGCCGTCTTGACAGCCGTATCGACGAGACCCTCGCGACCAGCCATCGTGTGGAAGAAGAACTCGGTGGGCGTCAGGCCGGAGTAGAAGCTGTTCCCAACGAAACCACGAGCGGCGGGGATCGCAGCTGTAACGAGTCAAATTTGTGTAGCGAGTGACGATAAGTAACGAACAACAATTGGTGTGTAACGATTGAATAACGAGTAATTTGCAACCAAAGGCATGCAACAAGCAATGAAAGTCTAGCGAGTAGCGAATAGAAACAATGTTTATAACTGACGAGTATTGAATGATTCGCAATAACAAAAACAAAAAGTGACGAATATGAGAACGAATGGACAAGTCACTGGTGACGAGCAACCATATGAGATTTAATTCATAACGAGTGGCCCGACATTAATGAGCAATTAAGAAGTGATAATTTGCGAGTAACAGATGCAACGAGTAAAGAGTAGCGAGTGACATTCAACGACATGCACTGCATCTAATGAAAACTTATAAGAAATGAGTATCGAGCAACATACAGCGAGTAGAGTAACGAGTGGTAGCAGGCAGGCAACGAGTAACGAATAGAAAAGAATTCCAACAACATACTCGTACAACATACTTACAGTGCCTCTCAAAGTGGGGCAGTGCTCGATTCTCAAAACCGTTTGGCACTCGCTTGCCACTGACAGCCTGCTGGCCAACACAGGCGATCATCTGCGAGATATTGATGTTCGATCCTTTGGAGCCACTGAGGGCCATGATTAAGGCACTATTTGTGGGATGCAGTTCGGCAAAACAGGTCTTCGCCGCCTGCTCACGGATGCCGGACAGTTCGCGCAGCATTACGGCCTCGAGAGTCTCCTCGGGCGTACAGCCGGGCTGGCATTGGAGAGTTCCCGATTTCAGCTTCTCGATGTACTCGTTGCACTTGGCATAGCCCCGTTCCAGCAGGACCTGCTTGTGCTGCAGCAGCTTTGCGCTCGGCGTCACATCACTGATGCCAAACGAGAATCCCCGATTCTGTATGAAATACGATGCAATCTGCAATATGACACACAAAGTTATTTATAATTGAAACTGACTTACTGTTTACCTCGTAGACATTTAAAGTTTATAGTGACAATTTCTCAGTACTCGTTTAAAAATAAAGCCGTCAAGCCGATGCCATCGAATCGCGTCAGCCCTAATACCAAAAATAATTCTAGCGAAAGTCGTCGCGAGATTTTGATAAGTCCCCTAACACATCAAAAATGAGGAACAGCCGCATGGGGAGCAATGTGAAGGGTAACAAGTGCTAAGCACGTAAATAATTCATTGCATGTCTTTTAATTGGTTAAATTCGCTTGTTCAAACAAGCAACATTGTCAGAGGGGAGCTAATTAAATTACACTCGACGGCCAAATGGGGGCGGAATATTAAACAATTTATCGATTTCTCTCGATTTCTATAAGACTGAAATAAGTTTGAATAAATGGTGCACAGTGTTAGAGTGGCTATTAAAACCTTATGCTCTTTCTCTCTCTCTCTCTCTCTATATCTCTCTTTAGTGCTTTGTGTGACATTCATAAACGTTTTACTGGCTGATGTTTGTTAATTTATTTGATCGATTTGTCTATTTATATAATAATGAAATAAGTTTGTGAAAATGGTGCACAGTGTTAAGTGGATGTTAAAACCTTATGCTCTCTCTCTCACTCTCTCTCTCTCTATCTCTCTCTTTTTCTCTCTCAGTCTCTTTAGAGTTTTTTACTCTGCTTTGTGTGACATTCGTTAACGTTTTACTGGCTGATCTACGCTTGATCATTTTTAAATACCCACAATTTTTATTCATTTATTTTATACTCAGTATATATATATATATATATATATATATCTGTGTGTGTGTGTGTATATATAAAGCTAGAATCGAGTATATATTGTAGAAGACAAGATCCACTTAAGGCTGAATTGTGTTGTCTGGTGTTGAGGCACGATGCGCGTCACATTATCAGTGATAAGAGCTACAAACTTGGTTCGTTTGGTTGGACAAAAGGAATTGACAGTGGAGACAAGAACAAATAAAAATAATAATAGGCAAAAAGCGTTAAGCAGCCGCAGCAGCAGCAGCAGAGAGGCAGCTGCGAGGGCAGGCAGCATTGGCGTGTGAGTAATTAATCTTATCGAAAGAGCAGCGCTGCCGAGCTGGCCAAATAACAAGAACAAGAACGCTTGATTTAATAAAAAAATACAACAAAATATTGTACTAAAGTACAAAGCAAAAGACTGGCAAATGGGTTGGCAGAGCGCGACAGAGGGAGACGGGGTGTTTGCGGTGTGGTTTTGACAGTGGCCTGCATTTGGGGGCCTCGCATATAATTGCGAAAATCGAGCAAAAGCGGCGCAGACGAAACCGAGCAATAAACGAGCGCAGAAACCACAAAATCATGAGAAGAGCTCCAACAACAACAACAATATGTGAGAAAGGATTGTTCGCCGGCATATTGTGGCTAGCAGTGCTCCTGCTGTTGGCAGATGCGGCGCCACAGCAACAACAACAACAACGGGAACTCGACCCAGTAAGACAAAAATATAAAACTTGAACTAAATCGAAATCGAAATCGACATCGAAATGATAATCTTGATTTGATTTGGGGTGATTTGCAGAAGGGTCGCATTATATCCGGACAGCAGGCATCGCCTGGCCAATTTCCATGGCAGGTGATATTGAAGCGTGATGAATGGGATGATTTGCTCTGCGGTGGCTCAATTATCTCAAATAGTTGGGTGCTAACCGCTGGTCACTGTGCCTATGGCCATCAGTCGTTGTTCCTGGTCTTTGGCACCGTCGAGCTGAACGACGAACAGGCACTAAATATGACAGCAACGCAGCTATTTGTGCATCCCAACTACAATGATAAGATGAACAATGATGTGGCACTCATCCAGCTGCCCGAGCAGCTAAGCTTCTCCAACACGGTGCAACCAATCCAGCTGGTATCCAGTAGCCAGGCGAGCAACACGTATGTGGGCACACAGGCAACCATTGCGGGCTTTGGGCTGATCGATGACGAGTATTTGGATTACTCGCAGCAGCTGCTCTTTGCCCACGTGCAGATCATAGCGAACGACAGGTGTGCGTCCATTTTCGGATCGAGTGTTGTGCTCGCCTCGACAATGTGCGCCGAGGGCGCAGTGGGTAGCAATATGTCCACCTGCAGTGGCGACTCTGGCGGTCCTCTAATCGCTTACAACAGCAACGCTGGACGCTGGATACAGATTGGTATCAATTCGTTTGTCGCCGAGGATCAGTGCACTGCCGGCCTCCCCTCGGGTTATGTGCGTCTAACCTCATTCCTCGACTATATATCGGCGACAACAGGTTTGAGCCTGCCTTAAAAAACATAATAAATACAATAACAAGAACAACAACTACAACAACAACTAAAAGCGCACCTTTCAAATCGCCTTCCTAATATTTCACAATTATATGCCACTTGGAAATCCCCAAGAATTAACCGATAAGATAAGACATGTCTTCACCACTGTCCCCGGTCACTCGCCCCCCTTTCCCGTCTCCTGATCATATGGGAATAACGGCGAAAATATTCAAGTGCAGCGCTGCCTATTATCAATCGCCTGCTCGATACGTTATCGATAACGTTATCGATTCGACAGCTGAGATAAATGGCTCCGTGGGCAGTTCCGGTGGTCAGTTTTGTACAGCAAGCAATCCATCGCTCCAATTATAATCTTGACATTGAGTTATCGTTATCGTTATCGAGTCAAAAGCTGTTGCTGCGATTTGACACATGAATCAATCTCGGTTATCACATACAACTATTCAGCCACATTCTTTGATAATAAAGCACTTCCCCTGGCCAGTGTTGACACAATTGCAATTACGGCTGTCTAAGGTCAGAGAAATTTATAAGAATCAACACTTGCAAGCACTAGGCCGATGAGAACCAATTTATATATATATATATATATATAGAAATATCTTATGGGAATTATTCAAATTTGAAGCTTGAAGCTTGAGGTGAACATGCAACACAATAATCACTTTATAAATGAAGGCAATGCTTATTAAATGGATCAGTTAAATGTTAATCGAGCATAATTGAGAGAGAGAGAGAGAGAGAAATAGAGAGAGAGCGAGAGAGAGAGAGAGAGAGAACGAGAGAGAGACAGCGAGAGAGAGAGAAATAGAGAGAGAGAGAGAGGGAGAGAGAGAGAGAGAGAAATAGAGAGAGAGCGAGAGAGAGAGAGAAATAGAGAGAGAGAAATAGAGAGAGAGAAATAGAGAGAGAGAAAGAGAGAAATAGAGAGAGAGAGAGAGAGAATAGAGAGAGAGCGAGAGAGAGAGAGACAGCGGGAGAGAGAGAGAGAGAGCGAGAGAGAAATAGAGAGAGAGAGAGAAATAGAGAGAGAGAGAGAGAGAGATAGAGAGAGAGCGAGAGAGAGAGAGAGAGAGAAATAGAGAGAGAGCGAGAGAGAGAGAGAGAGAGAGAGAGATAGGAACTACATAATACGCACCCTAGACAATCGCCACATAGCCTTGGTGGAGAATGCTTCGCCAAAGTCGCGTAGCAGCAGATAGAAGATGCACTGCTTGGTGCCGGAGCCCATTGTCGCCTTATCCATGGTGCCGCACATCAGCTCCGAGTTTCGTATGTGAATCCCTGGCATGCATACACAGAGAGAGAGTAAGGTTAGTTGGCTTAGAGAGGCATACAAGTTGCAACATACGCACAGGAATCGTTGACGCAGAGATCCATGTTGCCGGCATAGTTGCGTCCTTTGTTGACCATGTTGAAGAGCACTTTGCAGTCATCGTTGGGTCGCATCAGCAGGCTGAACATCTGTTTGCCCGTCCACAGGCGACGCGGCTTCCAAATGGCTGGCGGCGGCATTTGAATGCGCAGCGTTGAATCCTCGCTAGCCAGAAAACAGGCGGCCAGCTGCATGGCATCCTCCTTGGTGAGAAACACCTCCTTCTGGGTGAGCAGATAGCCGCCAGTGATGAAATCCTGCGTTGCCGCAATCAATATCTCACCATTCTTTGGCGTCACCAGATTCGATTGATTACCCATAAGGATGAGGGCCTCGGCCCGTGCCTCCTCCGTTTGCGGCAAATGGAGATTCATCTCATCGCCATCGAAATCCGCATTGTACGGCGTACAGGCGCACTCGTTAAAGCGAAACGTCCGCTGTGGCTGCACCTTGGCCCGATGGCACATGATCGACATCTTGTGCAGCGACGGCTGGCGATTGAAGAGCACAATGTCATCGTCACGTAGATGCCGCTCCACAATGTCGCCGCACTTGAGCTCTTGGGCGACCTTCTCGCGATTGCCGTAGGCTAAATATTTCTTGAAACTGGATCCACGTTGCTGCACATAGTTGGCGCCCGGATGGACGCTGGGACCATTGCGAACCAGTTGTTTCATTATGCGGATATTCGCCGGATTCACACGTTCCGGATAGGTGAGAATTTTGGCGACACGCACCGGAACGCCGACCTGATTAATCATCAGATTGGGATCGGGTGAGATGACGGTGCGACCACTGAAGTCCACACGCTTCCCAGACAGATTGCCACGGAATCGTCCCTGTTTGCCCTTCAAGCGCTGCACAATGCCACGCGTCGTCTTCTTCGGTGCCATATTGAGTGGTATGCCACTGATCTCACTGTGGAAATACAGTGCCACATGCAGCTGCAGAAAGTCCCAATCCTCGTGTATTAGCTCAATCTTACCACCGGTGGCCATGTGCCGCTGGATAACATCGTTAATTAACAGAATCTCGCTTTGTTTCATTGTCAAATCGTCCTCGGTGGTGCCGGCTTTCACCTCGGACAGCACCGACGGACGTATACAGGCCGGCGGCACAAAGACGCGAGTGACTATCAAGTGTTTGGGATGAGCGCCGCGAGAGCACATGCCCAGGAGCGCCACATCGCTCTGCGGTATCTGCTCAAACAGATCGAGCACCATGAGGGGCGTTAGCTCTTCGGCGGCGCTATAGTTGCTCAGCGTTTGGTTGAGATCACGATTCAGTTCCGTGGACCGCAGCATTTCGTCCATGTGATTGTTGAAGTGCGCATCCTTTTTGCGCCCCTTATACGGATCGTGCTGAATCTTGAGGAGGCCAGGGCCCTTCTTCACACCACCATTGGAGGCCATACAGTATGGACACTTAGTCACCTTCTTCGCCTTGGCAAGCATCTGTGAATGCAGCGCCTTTTTGCCCAGATACGAGAAATTCGGATTATGCAGCTTCTTCTCGAAGACAATGCGATCCTCTGGCTTCAGCATGACGTGCGCGCACGTCTTACAGATCATCTGTAGTATGTTGATCGTGGAACGAAAGTGCCCAATGTGGAAGACAGGCAGCGCCAAATCCAAATAGCCAAAATGCCCGATGCACTCGTTCAAGCCCTGGCCGCATGTCTCGCACAACGCATCCTTGGTGCTGATGCCCATGCGGCGATCGAGAACGCCATAAGGCACCGGCTGACGCTGTGCCTGATACAGATTCTTCGATATAATCCGCACCAGCGACTCCTGCTGAATCTCATCCGAACCGCTGATGCCAAACTGCACATGTGAGCTGCAATCAAAATAATAATAATATATCGGCCACGGTAAACATTTAGTAGTTCTGCTCACATTTTCTTGTTAAGCGCCGAGGCGCGAAACTGCTCTTTGGGCATAGCGTCTGTTCCAACCGAATATCCACAATTAGCTCCACAATCGAGCAGTAAAATTCACTTTTCAAACCGTATGACAGCACGCTGCCGGCCACGGTGCTCAAAGTATCGATGTTTGTAAACAGGCTGCAGCGTTGCCACCTATCCATAATGACTAATATCGTTTAAAAGTGCTATAAATATCAATAAGATATCAATGACAAAGAACTAATTTGCTTATTCAATTTTCTTAATGCATGAACAACAGCAACATATTAACATGTTCTTTTGATATTCTTTATGTGAAAATAAAAGTTCATTTGATGCATACAGTCAGCGTTTCATAATTTATTTGAGACAAATAGATAAAGGTATAGATAACATAAATAATAAATATCAAAGTACGATGAATATTAAGTTGCGATACTTCGATACAACTAAAGGTATGCGATGACTACTTAAAACCATCAACATCGAACTATCGATATATTGCAAATTTCCTTGCATCACTATTAGTGCACAGCAGTTTGTCGTCGTATCAACGAAGCGAAAATCAGAGCCGTTTGAAATTTTATATTTCCATATCACGGAAACGATCTATGTAATTGGTGAATTCAATATCCAGATTGATTTGAGTTACAAGTCAAAGGTAATAAGAAATATTTAAGTAGTATACACAACCTCAAAAAGGTTAAATGGCGTGGCCTCTTCCATTGTGTCTGTGTATGTGTACATATATATATAGATGTGTGTTTGTGTACATGTGTGTATGTGCAGTAAAATTAAAAAAAACTATGTGCAGTGTTGACGTTAAATATCTGTGTGATATTTTAACAGACGATTTTTGCCAGCTAACATTTACGAGATAAGCATTCAATAACAATTTGTTCATGTTGCGAATTACATTCATATATATAGGTTTGACCCTGTGCTTGTGTGCAATTCCCCACAGCCCATGAGCTATTTATTTGGAAAGGAATACGAAAATCGTTGCTGTATTTTTAGTGTACTGCGCACGTTTCGTTTCGTTTCATTTCGTATTTTGTAGACCAACAACAAATGAGACACAAGCAATCACACTGTACACATACATACATACACAAACATACACGCACATACATGCGCACACGGATAGTCAACAGCAAGTTAACAGCTGAGGGGCCTCTGTTGCTTTTGCGGTTGCTGTTGGGCAACATGCGCAATTAACATTTGCATATTGTAAATCGTTTTGCATCATTCGATCAATATAGGCAAATCATTTGTTGTTGCAATTGTTACAATGCAGTAAACAAAATTGTTTCATATGTGTATGTATTTTTATTTCATTGCAGAGTTTTTGCAGCAGCAGCTACACAAGCGAAAAGCAACCACAAACAACAACCAATCCAAAAGCTATTCGCGTGGTTAGCGCTCCTAGCGGCCATCGCAAAGAGCGAATCTATTTTTTTACAGTTGCCCGATATTCTCACGTGGCGACAAAAAAATAAAATAAAGCAAACGAAACGAAAAGTAACAAAGGCATAAAAAAAACCATTATAAGAGCATCAGTTACGGTTACCCACATTATATATATATATTTACTACATACATATAGATGATATATATATATATATATAAATAAATAAATCAACAAGGCAAGCAGGCAAACCAAAAGGAATACATCATCCATCGAAGAACGACGAACCGACGAACGCAGAAATCAAATCAAATCTGACCATTTTTGGTGAACCGTCCCGTCGTCGCGTTGATAGGAGGAGGAGAGGAGACAGTTTGTTCATTCACTTACTTATCTAATTCGAGAGATTGCATTGCGCACCCCAAGCAGGGGAAACATAATATCTTATATGACTTTTGAAAGATTAAGTGGTAAGTAAAACCAATTGAGAATCGATCACACGAGATGCATATTCTTACTACACTTACACATATCTGATTCGCGCTCATATCTATTTATCTATTATTATTATTATTATAATATTATTATTATTATTATTAAACAAATTATTGCGAGCTCAGTTCGGCGATAGATTAGATCAGGTAGTCTATCCACTAAGCACACGTAACAGTCTTGTTTTTATCAAGAAGAATTTGAATTCTTTATTTATGGATAGCATTGTATTTGCACTATTTGAGGTGTGAATCGGCGATCTGTTTTATGTTATAAGCAAACAATAACAAATACTCTTTCAAATTATCGAGAGTTCATTGTATAAACAGACGAACAAACAGTGGCTTAACATGAATACTGAATAAATGTTATTCCCCCCCATTGCCCTTTTTGTTTTAAGGCAGAGAGCACCTGCTACTACGTGCACATATATATACATATATATATATATATTTGCAGTGAGTATGTAAAATGAAATACACAATATACACATATATATGTGTGTGTATGTGTATGTAGAAACTGCGATCTGAACTCTTCAGGCTGTTTATTTATCTCTATTTACATTTGCAAGGTTCTTTGCTTAGTAAATTGTTGTACATGCTGGAATTATTTTTAAATATATGTAAGTAATCTGTATCTGTATTTGCAAGCGTGTACATGTGTGTGTATGGGTGTGTGTGTGTGGTTGCTTTGCGATGCAATTCTTTTAATTAACCATCAAAATTATTTCATGTTAATCTAATGAGCTGAAGCGAAATTTTGTAGCCAGTTTCGCAGATCCAACAACAATATGTTTAAATTTATTGTTTTTCTCTTTTCTGCTTTTCACCTACGCAATTGAAGATCACGAACATCATGTCGTAAATATCATTACACATTTGACGTATATTTTTTTGTTTGTCTCTGCTGCCTTTCTTGCCTTGTACTACGTACTCTCCCCATACAGGTTTGTCTGCTGTGCACTTTTATTGTTATTGTTGTCTGTTAAGTTTCAAGTATGTGCTGTGTGCTCTGCTCATGGCGTAACCGATCGACATACTTACACACGTACATACACGCACACACACACATGGACACGTTTACTTTTCGCACACGGAACTACTATTATGTGGAACTGTTATTTAACAGTGCTCTGTTAGTGTGCAGCCACTGTTTAGCAGGCCAGTTTTATTTACACTAAACCACCAAGTAATTGTTCATTTTAGGCCCAAAGACAATACGTAATCAATCTCAATTTTTTGGCCTCGGTCAGTGGATATATATCTCCTGCCCACCAAATACCTAATTTAGTTACCAGTTCCATTTGCATTTGAACGCAGCAGTAGGTTTCTGTTTAAATTTTCTTGTTTGACATTTTGCAAGCGCGCGCCCAAAACAATAACAACACACTGATCAAAATAAAAAAAAAATAATAAAAAAGAGAGTGAAAAACCAGTTTATGACATTGGTCGATTGCCGCATACTGCCCGCATCATTGTATTACTGGGTCGGTATCATCACATGCCTCTTGCTAGTTTCAGCTGCAAATGCCTCGCCTGGGGTCACATCTGGATGCGATCTATCCACATTTAGCTGGATGTCTTGCAATAAAATTCCCTTCTTAAAGTAACTGGAAGTAACGTCCATAAGTTTTAAGTTGAGTAACTGAACATTATCGACCATATACGAGTATATATACACGTATATAAGGAAAGTAGAACTAGTACACAAATCGCTGGCCCATAACTTTACCCTGATTCAGTAAAAAGAATTGGCACACAATTAGATCAGAATTAAAATTATCGAAAATAAAAATGAATATGAACTGTTTTTATTGCTTAAAGCAAGTGTTTTATGGCCCCTTTTTGAAGCTTGAGTGGAAAATTCATTACACGATGAAAAACTAGTAAAAGGCTTAACTTATGCACATCTGTTTGTAGCAATCAAATTGTTTATCTGATTCACATTGGATTCTACTTCTTATTTCCGCATTAGTTGGTTCATCTACCACTGCTGACTACAGTTAACAGCTTGTCTCTGGTCACTTGTGGTTGCTTGAGACTGCTGCCAGCCCATGCAACAGATATTGCACGTTGCGTTTACGCACTTTTGGTCGTGCCTCTGTTGGTCATTTCAACAAGGTGACCAGGCAAAAACAGAAACAGTTTCCGCTCACTCAACTCACCCCACTACACCACCCCTAAGTGAGCACCTCTCCGTCTCTCTCTGTCTCCATCTCTATCTCTCTTATGCGCTTCTCTTTCCTTTGTTGAAAATACGAGATATCGAATTGGCTGACTTTTGATTAGTGTTGCTTTAACTATTTAATTTCGTTGATGTACGTATTTCTAGGTGGCAGACACAAATCTTTGTGAATTTGAAATGAAAGTTGCGTTTTTCTTTTTCAATTTCTCGGATGAAGAGAGAGAGAGAAAGAATTTATACAACGTTGAGATTAACGAGAAATCTTGTATACAACAGCTGTGCACGCTTAAATATATATATATATGTATATATATATATATATAGATATAGATATATCGTACATAAAGAAAATGTGTAATATATATGAATGCCTTCGTTTAATTGCATTAGTCATGCGATTCTAGAAAAAGAGCTGCTCACCATAATTGTTCAAGTGCTGCTAAGTATACAAAAATAAATGGGAAATGCGACAGGTTTGCACCTACTTGGTAGATACCCAGTGATCAAGCGATGTAATTCTAATTTGAACTAGCCAACTTTTTAACGTATGGTTTTCTAAAAAAAAAACATATGAACTCTGCTTATCAAATTCGTTTAACTTTAATTATTAAAAATAGAATTGTGAAAAAATGTTTTTTTTAAAGTAATTTTAGCATTTAGTTTGCGGGGGCAGTTAAAAAATATATAAACATGTGTGTAGATATATATAGATATGTGTTATCCATTTCCAACAGGGTATTCATTCATTCATATTTTGACAACAGCTAGTCAAACATCACAGAATATGTGTTATGCTGCAATTGGCGCTCAGTCCCCAACAACAACAGTAAGAGCAATAACAGTAACGTCAATCTTACGAATTGTTCTTGTGCGCTCTCTTTAGCTCTCTCTCTCTCTCTCTGTCTCGTCTGTTTGCAGTGCAGCAGCTTTCGCTCACACACACACAGTTTACAGTTACACGTACACATATCCATATTGAAACTCGCTCTCAAATAGAATTGCAGTTTTACTGTAGCTGTTTGGGTCATTTTTTGATTGATGTTTCAATCGCTCCTTTTGCCGCTGCCTACTTTTGAGGATGCCGTCAAAAACGGTAATTTGCTGCTTAAGGCAAATGCAATGCAAATGTTAATAGCATGCACGCAACATACAGTTTAACCAATATGTATGTTAACAGTGTGTGGGGAAAAAATGACCACACAATTGCATTACATGTGAAGCGAGCGACGATAGTGATGGGTGCGGTGGGGTGGGGTTGTATTGGGGGAGCGGTGCTCGGAAACATCTGTTTGGTGCTGCAAGGGCCACGGCACATGCGCAGTGCAAGGGCGACGACGAAGACGAACTGCTGTTTCGCTCGTGCCTTTGATTCCATCCCCGCCAGGACGATGTATTGAGCCTGCTGCTACTCAGCATCGCTCAGCAGTTAGTTTATTCGTCAGCGTTAAACATATCGCAAGTTTTCCCGACTTTCCTTTCCTGTGACAATAAATTTTCCACACGCACAAAATTAGGAAACAAAGTATTTAACAGCAGTTTTATTTATTTATTTATTTTGTTTTACTCGTTCCCCTCTCAGTCGCACCTAATGTGCACGTGTGCCAAAATGTTGCGAGAAAATAAACTCTGAAAACTTATTGGGAAAACTGAGAAACGTTGCCTTGCCCCATGCCATTTGGCATTGTAATTATTGAATTTTTTTCTGAGTTGCCTGTGATGTGTGTGTCTGTGTGTGTGTGTGTGACTGTGTCCATGTCAAGTAGTAGTTGTCTTGTTATTGTTGTTGGTGCTGTTCGTTTTTTTTTGCTTTCTGTACTTATTGCTGCAATTGAATTAAAATTTGAAATCGGAAAAAACATGTCAATATATACATATGTATATACATATACATATTTTTTATTTGCTTTAAGTTTTTCTATATTTTGCAATTAATTGAAATGCATGGCATTATTATTATACAAATATTTCAATATGAGCATCCAAATCGGTGCCAAAAATCAGCCACGGAGCAAAAATTTACACAACAAAGAGACGAAAAAGGCCAACAAATCATCGGTGAACCACCTACCGATAAATCAATTTATTAGAAATCGAAACAGTAGCAGCAATAACAATAACAATAACATCAACGTCAACATTGCATCCCATCAAGGAGCAGCAGAAGCAGAGGCAAAACAAACACATCTGATCGTTAAGTTATTAAATTGTTGTGGCTGGACTTGTCATAGACAAATTGCTAGCAGGGGGAGGGGGTCTTTTGTTTTTGTTGTTGCTTTCGTTTTTGATATTTTGTCATTTTTCGTAATATTATCCGTCACACTCACAAATTGACACTGCATTGAACGTTTTTTAATGCTCTTTACGCTTTGTCTTTGGTATTTCTTAATTTGTTGTCGCTTTGTCGGCTGCATAATATTTTTTGCAACATTGCGATAACAAAATCGAAAATAATAATCGGCCCGATGAAAAAAAAAAACAGAGCGAAAAGGAAACCGTTGAAGCTGCCAGCATTAACATTAATAATAACATTAATAGGTTTGCATTGAGTGCAACATTTACTGTTAAGCAAGATCCCGTTAAACACTGTGGTGTGTGTGCCAACTGCCTGAGAAAACGACATCAACCTGACGCCGCCCAAGCAATTGAAGTTGTCGTTGACGTTGACGTCGACGTTGCCATTCAAATTTCTGGCCGCGCTCGTTCAGCTCCTGCTCGTGACAACGAACTACAAAAGCGAGCTGCATCATATGCTGTGCGATTTAACCATCCAGCGACATACTGTGGCCATTACCTATGACCTCAGCGGTGAGTTAACAGTTTTCCACACAAGACACCGCACACAATAGACACACCACACAATAGAGAGACCCCCACACATACAGACACACACACACACACAACCACACAGACACACAGCTACCAGTCAGTTCCTATTCTACTCGGCTGTAAAGTGACATTATTTTAACAGATCACGACTCTTCTGTTGCTGTTAGTTAGGCTACTCGTCTGTTAAATGCAGATCCCCCTCTCACTCATTCTCTCGCTCGCTCTTTTTAAATGCAAGTGTAACTGGACATATTTAACGATTAATCGATTTACTCTAATGTCTCAGCGTCACTAAGGATAATTCTCGAAAATCCAAGGGCATTGTTTTAACTGTCAATCAGAGCAGAAAACAACTCAAAAATCAGTCTCTACATTCGACTTGAAAATTTCCAAACTCAGCGAAATTATTCGACGGTGTAAATCTCAAATCAAATTTTCAGTGAGTTTCATCTACGGTTCTTGTCCATTGACGTACAAGCAAATGTGCAATTCAAATTAAGCGTGCAAGCAAAAGTGTTTGAAAAAATAAAAAAGAATATATATATATATATAAAATTTTCGGTTACATATTGAAACATTACCAGCATTTTTGATGTGGTCGCACTTCTGGCTGAGCTTTGCTTCAAAATTACTGCGTATCAAAAGAAGAGAGCCGATGAGGCGGCACTAAAAGTCAGGCTTATGAGCGAGCGAGCTATCCATCGTTCTAGCCCCAAACAAACTTCAACAACAACCAAAAATCAGATCAAATCGAAACCGTTCAGTGTTTCCTTTTTGTTGTGTGTGTTTTAAAGTGGGCTTTTCCAATTTTTACTTGCTGGCCTATTTGTATGCCTATGTGGGTAAGCTAAAACGGGGGGTACTTCTCAAAAGACACTAAACGCTTACCAATTATAAAGTTTCGGTTCCACAGCTGATCATTTTGAATATAATACACAAAGTGTACAACATATAAAGTAAATGATTTTAACCCACCAATTGAAAGACAAATTCGAATTTGGAAATCAAAAACAGTGGAAGCTGATCGATATTAGAAAATCGTAGTTAAAAGAGAAATACCAATTCCTATGCAGTATTTTAGTAAATATCAATTTCAAATTTTCGAGAAAATTATGGATTTTATGTTATTTTTTTTGTTAACATGTGTTTATTATATACTTTTATGTATACAACCTCGATATTAGATAAAGGAAACACCTTAGATTATACATTTACGAATTAATAAACATATTTTAAAGTTATTGTTTTCAGGCACCCAATTCCGAAGAATTATCCATAGCTCCAAAATCAAAATTGTTCAAATAAAGATTTAAAAACAAAAGAATTTCTGTTGTATTAAAATTTAGGGGTGTGTTCATTACTCCCATCTACGTATATATGCATCACAAACTACATGTACACCTATTCATAATATTATTTTCCAGATAAATACCATTTTCGCAAAAAATTCTCATTGTTTTTGTATATTTTTGTATTGCAGAAACACCAGCAAAAAAAGGCGCACCTCCAATTCCACAAAAACGGAGTAAAAGCTTCGAACTGTGCATGAATTCAAAGAGGCGAACTATAAGTCATCGGTGAGCATTATATATGCATAACATATGCCATATGTAAATACCAGGTTGCAACACGCATACACATATACATACACAAATATCTACATGCCGCCTACTGCCTACGGGTAGTTTCCCCTGAATTGGGTCACACGGATACACAGGAGCACAGCTGCTATCGATTATTTATTGTTTGCATGTGTGTGTGTGTGTGTGTGTTGCATTAAATGTTTAGTAATGGACTAAATCAAGCAGATACGTTTTTTTTATTTATATGAAATGCCAAAGCTTGCTAGTTACTTGCTAACTTTAAAGTTTATGGATGTTGTCAAGCTTTTCACTAGTTATAAACAATAATTGCAGTTGAACTTGAATTATTTTATGATTATTTTCTCTATTCAATACAGGACTTCAAGTAACAGACATCGGAAGTTACAGCCGTTCAGGTACACGTGAGCCAACCCTTGTACCGTTCCAATAGATTTTTACAACATATAAAAAATAAAATAAAAAAATACAAAAATAAAAAAAAAAATTAAAAACCAAAAAACTAAAAAAAAAAAAACAAAAAAAAACCCATAGATAAGACTATGCCGGATATAGAAAAGGCATACATATAAAATAATATTTACCCACGCACTATATGCGAATAGAAAAAGATAGAAGGAAGCACCCGATAGAGAGAAAGAGAGCCACACACACAACACAACAAGACCCAATCCGCGAGAGAAGACGAAGAAGAAGGCGGATATAAACTATAACCAAATTCAAATTCCAATCAAATTTGTTAGCCACATTTTTAATGCACGAGTCGTTGTCGATGCGCAGTGAATCAAAGTCGTCGGTGTCGGTGTCGGTTTTGGTGTCTGAGTCGGAGTCGAAATCGAAGTCGGAGTCCGAATCGCAGTCGGAATTCATCCCAATTAAGAATTAAGATCTAGAGCAGATCATCAAAATCAAAGTCGTTGAGTCAAAAGCAAATTTAATGAACGGGAACGAAGCGCAAAGCAACTGCAAAATAGCCGCTAAAGTCAAAACATTGGCGCTGCCAGCCGCACAAAACTCCATAGACAATTGAAATTAGTCGATCCTCGATCGCTGATCACCGCTCTACTAAACCCCAAATTGCCGCCAGCATCCAACATCAATATCTCAACATCAACATCAACAACAACATCATCAAACGTCAACCGTCAACCGTCAACCCAAGATTCTAGATACAATAAACCCCAACATCTTGCAACAAGCTAAGCTATAAACAACAACGAGAGGAGCCAAATAAAAAGAACAGCTGCAAAATGGCGACCGTTAATGTGAATCGCAGTGTGACGGACATCTTCTATCGCTACAAGATGCCACGCCTCCAAGCCAAAGTCGAGGGCAAGGGCAACGGCATCAAGACCGTGTTGGTTAACATGGCCGAAGTGGCACGCGCCATCGGACGTCCCGCAACGTATCCGACCAAGTACTTTGGCTGCGAACTGGGCGCCCAGACGCAATTCGATCATAAGGTAGGAATTGTCTTTATATATGTATATATGCCCGATACATTTCAACTGAATTATCCACAGAATGAGCGTTTCATTGTGAATGGATCGCATGATGTGAACAAGCTGCAGGATCTGCTGGATGGCTTCATACGCAAATTCGTACTATGCCCCGAATGCGATAATCCGGAAACGAATCTGAGCGTCTCGGCCAAAAATCAAACGATCTCGCAGTCGTGCAAGGCATGCGGTTTCCATGGCCTGCTCAAGGTGAACCACAAGGTCAACACGTACATTGTGAAGAATCCACCATCGTTGAATCCGGCCGACAAGGCGCCCTCACTAACCGAGGGCAAGCGCTCGAAGCGTACGCAGAAGCAAAAGCATGAAAACTCTGATGGTTCCATTTCCAACAACTCCATGGCTAATAATTCGGGCGGCGAATCCGATGGCGGCAATGGCACCAATCATGCCAGCCAAACCGAAGCCGAAATCAGTGCCGCCATACCGGAGAAGAACATTAACGAGGATGACGACGATGGAGGCTGGAGTGTCGATGTTTCCAAGGTTAGCTAAACACTCTGCATAATAATATGACAGTAGTAAAAGCACAATCTGTTTATGAATTCTATATGGATAGATATTTATGTGTATGTGTTATATTTAATTTATATTTTGCAGGAGGCAATACGAGCGCGTTTGCAGGATCTGACCGATGGAGCCAAGGGTATGACCATTTCGGATGATTACGATAAGACAGAAAAGGAGCGCATTGACATCTTTTACGAGCTAGTGAAGAGCAAGCGTGACAATAAGCAGCTGAATGATGTGCCCACGCACAAGGAGCTAATGATTGAGGCCGAGCGTTTGGATATTGTCAACAAGGCGCCGCTTGTGCTGGCCGAGCTGCTCTTCACCGAGAACATCATTAACGATGTGCGCAAGAATCGCATCCTATTGCTGCGCTTCACCCACAACAATCCGAAGGGTCAACGCTATCTGATTGGTGGCATCGAGCAGACCGTCGAGCTGCATGCGAATTCGCTAATGAGCAAGGTTGCTGGCATCTTTAAGATCTTCTACGATTTGGACATACTCGATGAGAAGGAGATACTCGAGTGGGCCCAGAAGGTGAGCAAGCGCCATGTATCCAAGAAGATTGCTACCGAAATACACGAGAAGGTCGAACCGTTTGTCAAATGGCTCAAAAATGCCGAGGAGGAGGATTCCTCATCCGAAGACGATGATGATGCTGGCGGTGATTCGGATGTCGAAATCGAATACGATGATCGTGCTCGCGTCGAACCGTTGAAGGTGGTCGCAGTCAGCGCTGCCGTTGCCGCTGTTAATAAGAAGAACGCCCACGATGATGAGGATGGCGATGAGATCGATATTGACGAGATCTAATTAACAACAGAACATTGGCATCATAGTTTTTTTTCTTTTCATTTTGTGGATATGGTTAACCAAAATTATAAAAGCACATGGTTTAAATAGCAAAAGGCAGCATCAAGTGACAAGTGGCGAGTGGCGAGTAGCGAGTTGCAAGCAACGAGCGTAAGCAACAAGTTACAACTAACGATTAAGAAGCAATCAGTTACGAGAAGCGAGTGATGAGCAAAGAGTAACGAGTAGCGAATAGCGAGTAGCAAGTTACAAGCCAATTGCCGAACAACTCATTGGGCAGGAAAATCTAACAACAATTGCCAACACAAACACTTTGATGATGATAACACGAACAGACGAAGAACATACGGCTTTACGACATTTCGATTGTAATCACATTGCATTATCCTATATATATTATCCATTCGTTACAATAAAACACAAATCTTAAATTAAATGCACATGATCAATGCAAATATGGCGCTGACTAACACTTTTCTCTTCCCCCAATAATATTACATTGCAAGAACAGCAGCATTGGCTCCAAACAACAACCGTAAAAACAACAAATTTGATCAATTCAATTATCTTTGACTTTCAATTGTAGTGTATTTTCTTTTAAGTTTTGTTCAGTTTAGCACATCTCACGGTATAGTTTTGATTAAAATAGACCGTTTCCAATTTTAATAAGCCAAATTTTTTTTTTTCTGTTTTCAATGATTAATTAATTTTAAGTGCGGTACTTATTAAGCTAAACGCAGTTTACAAACAATATTTGAAAACAATTAATTTAAATAGATATTCAACAAAATTTTTGTAAACGCATTTAGCATTCAAAAAATATATGAAATAAAATAAAAAAAAACCGAAGTTGCAACTAATCTAATCTAAATAATGAATCAATAAAATTTTAAGGCAAGGCAAAAATCAAGAACAGTAACAAAGCAAAAAACACACACAAATCCACAAGTCCTACAAACATTTCTTAAGCTTATAATAAATATAAAAAAAAACAAGAAAAACCCCAAAATAAATGATTAATAACTCTTACCAAAATATGCCTAAAATATACAACTAGCCGCATTTTTGACTTTAATCAAATTGATGCAAACACATACGAAATTTTTTCTTAAATTATAAGTTATTATTTAATACAGATAACCTAAAGTTTTTTTTTTTGCAAAACCCAAAATGCTATTTTCAAGAAATCTAATAAATAGACTTCAAAAATGTACAAGATTGTCTACTTAATATACTCGTATATTGGGGATTGGTTGGGATCAACAGTGATATTTATGCAAGACATCACTTTGTTTGTGTTAAAGATAGTCCATTTATAATGTATTTACATCGCCGGCTTTGCAAATGAATCCATATCGGTGTAGACCTCAGTTGCCCATCTACTGATCTTGGAACTTGGGGACACGCTGTCGATGCAGGATTCCCAGGTGGACGAGCAACGTTTGTGATTTGGAATAGTTGCTTTATTCACCCACGAAAACCGAGATTTAAACTTAAATAGGAACAATCAGTCAGGAGGGACTTGCCTGGGATGCGCAGCATCTAGACTCATTTCAATCTTTTGTCTTATCCAATGTATTTTTTAGGGTTATATAAAGATACGAGTATATTTTTGTATGTGCGATTGATCGCAAACTATCGGTCGATGGAAGACTTCGGTTACTCTCGCTTTCTAATATTAATAATCAATTTCAGTTGTGTTTCTCTTGTTTGGAAACTAAATTAATATAATTTGTTCTTTGTTTTGTTCTTGTTTTATAAGAATTAAAAATTAATACATATTCTGACGGTTGACATTCGATTTGTGAGCTAAAATAGTCTGTTTAATAGCTAGCTTCCAAGTACATGAGTTCTACAAGTCGTGATTTTTATATTCTAGACACAAGTGTAAGCTAAGTTGACAAGATATGATGTATAGGGTCGTGTTATTAATTAATATGTTTAAATGTATGTATAATTAGAAATTAAACAAGTTCGGTTTTTAAGGATTGGTTCTTTTCGAAAGATTAACTTTAAGATTAGATGCTTACATATAGCTTAATAATAGTTAAAGCACATCCAAGACACATCAACGTTAACACAATAACACTGGCGAGGGACAAAGGTACATTAATTGATCAAAATAATAATAAAAAAAAAATCTATTACTAAATAATTTCATTTCTTGTGCACCCACAATAGATCTGGGTTTATTTCGTCGCTCGAATAAATCTACACAGGCTCCTTGAATTTGTTTTTGGAACGAACGCTCAGCTCCGTGGGCAACGCGGATGATCGTGCCGGAGGCTCGAAATTTTTGTAATTCCGCACCTCATCTTCCTCCTCGCTGGAGCTTGCCTCATGCACTTGGATAACCGGCGGTACCAACTTATGGCGCCGATGTTTGCTGGACAGACTGCGCCGGCCTACGCCCGCGCTACGACGCATTGTGTTCTCTAGAATGTGCACCTTCTTCTGTGGCAACCTTGGTGACCTTGCTGACTGTTGACCAACCGCTAGGCGTTGGCTGGGTTTTCGCAATTTCGGTGACGCCTTCACAGAATTCAACGTTCTCATTAGACTCCGCTTCGCATTTGCCGTCTCTTCCCTATCGAGATTATCGGATTTCGATATTTTCCGCTTGTGTAGGTTGCCGGTGGTCATGGCCGCCGGGCCTTTCATGGAAGCCAGCTTCCAACTGGAAGGAGTTGTGCGCAACGACATTGACGATGAAGACATTGCTGACATATTCTTCAGCGACATGGGCGTCCGGGAAGCCGTCGATCCTGGTGCAGCTGGCGGGAGCATTTTTCCCTGGGTTGATGGAATCGTAACTGTGTTTTTCCGGGCAGAACTCTGATGCTCCTTCACCTGTCGAAGGCGCTCCCAATCGTTGGCCATGCACTCCAATATGTCCTCACCATGAACCAGAAAGGGTGACTGAGTGCGCAACTCATAGGCTTTCACCAATTCGGTAATCTGCTGTTCTATTTTTGGCAGCTTGCTGCTTATAGCCTTGCGCTCCCGCTCCTCCTTCAGCAGCTGCCCGCCGCGATTGTTATAACGATTGGGATCGTTGGTCTTGGCCTCCAGAGCCTCCATACGTGCCCAAATCTCGGCGCGACTAGAAAAGAGCTCAAAAATCTCTCTGTTACTATTGTAGAAGCTTTTCAGATCATCGAGCTCGAGCTCATGCAGCTCCAGCAAATCCTCGTTGTAACAATCGTTGTAAAAGTTGGCAAAGCGTTTTCGCTCCTGATGTGATTTCAGAGTCGACTCCCACCACTTCTGGATTTCCTCACGCAACTGATCAATTAAGCATTTCATGTTCTTACGGCGTAGCTCCTGGCAGCGATGTAGCTCCTCACGCAGCACATCATAGGTCCGTTGCGTATACTCCTTGGCCTCGCGCACTCTGCGCATGGCAAACTCGTCCGATTCCTGCAGGCGCTCCCACAACACGTGGATCTTTTCACGCGTATTGTCAATGGCTTCGCGTAGCTCCGCCATCTGCTCAGCAAATAGTTTTTGCATGGAACGCAGCTTCGCGAAGACCTCTGGCGTCAGGCTCTGGTTTGCCTGGCTGAGCAAATGCTCCTCGGCTCCTGTGTGCACCCGTATCTCAAGCAGCTTCATATCTTTCTTGATCTTACTGCGCAGCTGGAACAGCTCCTCCATGCGGCGTGTCCGCAAAGCACGCAGATGATCGAGGTGCTTGCAAAATGCAACCTTTTCCTCCGGCTTGGGCAGTGGATCGGCCAATAATGGCAGGGGCAGCTCACCCAATTCTTCGCATAGCATTTCTTGTTGCAAAAGCAGCTCGCAGATTTCAGCGCGATGCACACGCAGCTCTTCACGCAGATGCTCAATGCTGTGGTCCAACTTTTGCTCCCAAACCACCAGCGGCATTCCCAACGGCATTTCACCAATGTCCACATTCTTGTGTAACAGTCGCATCAAGTCTGAGGCCTCAGCTTGCAGTGCGCTGACACCATCTTTGATAGCCTGCTCCTTCTCTTTCGATTCAGTCAGCAGGTCGACGTAGAAGGACTGGACGCGTTCCTCCAATTTACTCATTAGCTCGTGGCAATAGTCCTTATCGAACATGTGAGACCAATGGTGGAATAACAAATCGACATGTTCGCTGGTAATATTTAAAAGTTTTAATTTTGTTTCTTGCATTTTTTCAAATTTGAATTATTTTCCCAAAAACTAAAGTCAGAACAGGACGCTTTTGTCTAATTTAGGCGCACTTTTTACCATTGCCACCTTTTCAAAATGTTGCTAGGAAGCGATACTCAGATTTTTCAACCCTGAAATGAACTTATTTTTATTCACATTGATGGAAAGTAATAAAAAAAATTCAAGAATACTACAATTGTGTATTGACGGCAAATAAATTGTGACATATACTAATATAAAACCATAACAGGTAAATTTCTTACCATCACATATTTTAAATTGTCAGTCCATACAATATGTTGGAATTTGAATGTTCCTCAAATTATTTTCATATGGTAGCAAAGTTATTTTATTTGCTTTAATTTTATTTAACTCAGCCTGATGTTCAATACCTTCAGTACAATTTCCATTCATTTAAAAAAAAAAATAGATAAATGCATACTTATTAAGATTTATTTGATTTCGTGTTTGTTCCACGAAGAACGGGCAATAGGTGGCGCTCATGTTATTTTCACAACTGCTAATTACAGAATATTTTGAAAAGGTGGCAACATTTATTTCAGTTTCAAACTTACTGGATCAATGCGTAGCTGTTTGGCGTCATTTTTTGAGTAATAATATTTAATGAATACATAAACATGGATGAACAAACTAAATCATCAATTCTGGTCATCACAAGTGAACATGTCGATTTGTTATTCCACCATTGGTCTCACATGTTCGATAAGGACTATTGCCACGAGCTAATGAGTAAATTGGAGGAACGCGTCCAGTCCTTCTACGTCGACCTGCTGACTGAATCGAAAGAGAAGGAGCAGGCTATCAAAGATGGTGTCAGCGCACTGCAAGCTGAGGCCTCAGACTTGATGCGACTGTTACACAAGAATGTGGACATTGGTGAAATGCCGTTGGGAATGCCGCTGGTGGTTTGGGAGCAAAAGTTGGACCACAGCATTGAGCATCTGCGTGAAGAGCTGCGTGTGCATCGCGCTGAAATCTGCGAGCTGCTTTTGCAACAAGAAATGCTATGCGAAGAATTGGGTGAGCTGCCCCTGCCATTATTGGCCGATCCACTGCCCAAGCCGGAGGAAAAGGTTGCATTTTGCAAGCACCTCGATCATCTGCGTGCTTTGCGGACACGCCGCATGGAGGAGCTGTTCCAGCTGCGCAGTAAGATCAAGAAAGATATGAAGCTGCTTGAGATACGGGTGCACACAGGAGCCGAGGAGCATTTGCTCAGCCAGGCAAACCAGAGCCTGACGCCAGAGGTCTTCGCGAAGCTGCGTTCCATGCAAAAACTATTTGCTGAGCAGATGGCGGAGCTACGCGAAGCCATTGACAATACGCGTGAAAAGATCCACGTGTTGTGGGAGCGCCTGCAGGAATCGGACGAGTTTGCCATGCGCAGAGTGCGCGAGGCCAAGGAGTATACGCAACGGACCTATTATGTGCTGCGTGAGGAGCTACATCGCTGCCAGGAGCTACGCCGTAAGAACATGAAATGCTTAATTGATCAGTTGCGTGAGGAAATCCAGAAGTGGTGGGAGTCGACTCTGAAATCACATCAGGAGCGAAAACGCTTTGCCAACTTTTACAACGATTGTTACAACGAGGATTTGCTGGAGCTGCATGAGCTCGAGCTCGATGATCTGAAGAGCTTCTACAATAGTAACAGAGAGATTTTTGAGCTCTTTTCTAGTCGGGCCGAGATTTGGGCACGTATGGAGGCTCTGGAGGCCAAGACCAACGATCCCAATCGTTATAACAATCGCGGCGGGCAGCTGCTGAAGGAGGAGCGCGAGCGCAAGGCTATAAGCAGCAAGCTGCCAAAAATAGAACAGCAGATTACCGAATTGGTGAAAGCCTATGAGTTGCGCACTCAGTCACCCTTTCTGGTTCATGGTGAGGACATATTGGAGCGCATGGCCAACGATTGGGAGCGCCTTCGACTGGTGAAAGAGCAGAGTTCTGCCCGGAAAAACACAGTTACGACTCCATCAACCCGCGGAAAAATGCTGCCGCCAGCTGTACCACGATCGACGGCTTCACGGACGGCCATGTCGCTGAAGAAGATGTCGGCTATGTCTTCATCGACAATGTCGTTGCGCAAAACTCCTTCCAATTGGAAGCTGGCTTCCTTGACAGGCTCGGCGGCCAAAACCACTGGCAATCTGCATAAGAGGAAGTTTCCGGATTCAAGTAGTAGCGCTAAGGCGCATACACCAAACGCAAAGCGAAGTCTGATGAAAACTTTTAAGGCGTCGCAAGAATTGCGAAAGTCATACCGGAGTCCAGTGGTCATTCAAAAGAAGGTGATCAAGGCTCAAATTAAGAAGGTGCATCTGCTGGAAAACACACTTCGTCGCAGCTCAGGGCTGGGCAGGCGCAGTCATGGCGCACCTTCCAAGAAGGTACGAGCAAGGCTGCCAATGCACGAATTTCGGGTACAAACCTCGGCTAGCGATGAGTCCGATGACACCTACGATTCATTTGAGAAGTCCATTGAACCGTCTGCTCGCTCCTCCGTGCTACCACAAACTAAGAAAGCGTTTTTAGATTAAATCATTGGAAGGCGGCCTTACTTGGTTAAGATTTTAATAGTATTGTTTTTTTTGTAACTATCCTCAAACTATATAGTACGTAACAGTATAAATAAGAAGCAGTAAATATATAAATCACTTGGTATTTCGTCCATTTTGCATATTAACACTTAACATAACATAATTGATATAATATTAAATAATAGATTTGAGCTTAATTAAATGTATTAACATTAATTACATTTTTGATTTTTTTTAACTTGGTCATGGATAATAAATAATTACAATCTTTATAGTGAGTTTTTAAAATGCAATTCTCATTTGAAAAATTGAAGTTTCAACTGTTGATTGGTGTAATTGGTGAAATTTCTTGAATTTCGTGTCCAATTTGTTACGAGTCGGTTTGTCCTAGAGGGGCAGCTCCGGCCAGCCAGTACTCCATTAGGGGTGGGTCTACCCATGCCCGCCGACCGTACAATAACACAACACTAAACAAATCTACACGTCACTATAAAACAGCTGATTTAACGGACAGTGGCGGCAAATATTTGAAATCAAAAAAAAATACGTTACTTCGACGTCCACCGGTGGCCTCGCTATTATTGCCGTAGCGCTCCCGCCCTTCCTGTGGGGAAAAATCATACCTTTAATGCCCCACCCTTTTAATATCGAAGATCACATCTCATCCCCCGAACATTTTGATCCCCTCCCCTCCATTTGCAAAACTTAAGCCGTCATTTTAACCGACTATTTAATATATATATAACTTACGACTAACATTTTTTTTTTTGGTGCAGACGTATCAGTATATATAGTTATTATTCTAAATTTAATTTAACCGAACGAGACCTGACAAATCTTTATTTGACCTTCTACGCCTTCACAATCGCCGTACTTTGGCGTGGTCTTGTTCTGGGGCCTAAAGTCCCTCTATATGACCTCCTTACCAAAATTTAGGTTATTTTATATATACATACACATACATATATATATATATATACATACATATATATATATATATACATATATATATATATTTATATATATATATATATATCCCCCGCCCTTTTTTCTTTTAGACGGGGTTGAGTTTCCTGGTCATTGGGGTAAGATCCCTAAGTACCCTACGGAGCTCCACGGGATAAATATGAGGGCCCTTGCCACCAGAAATTTTATGTCAGAGGAAAGAAGAAATACTTGCACCCCCGGATCCGCTAGCATTTACCACGTAGAAAACCAACCCAGAGATGTCTCGGTGACGATTTAAGCTTAAAGCCGGGATGCAATATTTGCCCAGCGCAAATTATTGTTTATGACAATCAACAACTAAGGTAACTTATTCGATTAGGTGCTTCAATATAATACTTTTTTCTTTACCGAACTACTTATTAAATTAAACTTATTAAATAGCTAACAACAACAAACAAATATAAATACATAAACCACGATGGTTTTGTTAGATGGTTCCGATCCCTTTTCCTGGTCTCTGTTGGCTTCGACTGGCGGTCTGCTCCTGGTAGTCTTCCGGGTTCCCCTTGAATTTGGCCTCCTCCAATATGTTCCTTGGTGTTGTTGTTGAAGGGGCTTTTTGCTGCTATGCGATTGTAGCGGCATTTACGCCTTGAGTTTACTAGTGGGTTTTGTTTTTTTCTTTGGTATCCCGAATGTTGTTTATATTTTAAGGCCGCACAAGATACGCACTTTTAGCAGTTTTTTTTTTGTTGATTTATTTTATTTTTTTTTTTTTTTACTGGCATTGCCAAACAAATAAAAAAAAAGAAAAAAACCCTCTCTCAGCACGTTAGAGTAAATGTTAAATAATCCTAAACTATTCGTAGCGTTAGCGGCTGTTTTCTTTTATTTAAAGATCCGTGTCTTTCTCGGCGGTTTTTTTTTGTGGTTTTTTTGACTGTCGCTTGTGTTCGCGACGGATTTTATTAATTATTGCATGTTTGTATTTTCGGGCTTTAATCTTGATTTGGTCTCGATATGTTTGTAGATATTTTTTTGGGCCATTTAAATTTGGTTTTTTCACAAAAAAAAAAGAATTTCCTGTTTACACGAATGTTCAAATTTTCACGTTCTTTTTTTTTGTCCTTTTGGTTCTTAGTCGGCGGTTTTTGTTTGTGGTTATTTGTTCGGGGTGGCTTTCTTTAAACTTGGCGGGTGTGCGTTATTATTTGATTCGATGTTTAAATCTTTGGCGCTCGTTGGTTTTATTTAAACATTTTACGTTGGGTTTTCGGTGTTTAATTTAATTTTTTTGTCACATTTCCCGTCACTTTAGTTCACTTTCCCATATTTTTTTTTTTTTTCACCACAAAAAACATTTTTGTCCACTCCCGAACTTTGCACTCCTTTCTTCTCGCTGACTTTCAACTGTCCTCCAAAAATCCAGATCATTGACCTTTTTATTCTATCTTTTGCTCGCCGCTCGGATAATATTCTTCCATCTCACTTTCTTGAGCGCGCGAATTACCTCTCTCTTTCCTACCCAAAAATTAAATCCCTCTCCCTCTCTTGAGCGCGCGAACTCCCTTAAAATCACTCTGTGGGTTGCCGCAACAAATTTCGATCGTAGGCTTATAGTTATCGAAATATTATCGATATATGTCAAAGCAACTAGTTTGCTCACCCGCGTTTTTTTTCTGTTTGTGTTTATTGCAATCTCGCTTGGAACAGGTAATTTGCAAAATTCAACATTTCGCCAGAGTGACACTGAGTTGAGGGAAATGAATACACATTTTGAGCCCCGGACCCTTATCAATGGTGGCATGCTGAAGCAGTTTGCCGGCCAAACCGTCAGCATCATGGTGCGAGTGGAAAGTGTTGCGGGCACAACGCTGTTGGCCAACAGCACGGATAACCACAAGTTGCGCATCAGTCTGCCCAGTGAACTAGGAGCGGTCGAAGGCGCCTGGGTGGAGGTGATTGGTAATCCAAATTCCGAGGATGCCCTACGCGCCAAAGAGGTTAGTTCATCATTTACATGCCGTGACGAAATTGACGCTAATCTGCAATTTATTCGCAGGTCATCGAATTTGGTGGCGAGAACATTGATTTCGACACAGATGGCTACAACACAATGACCCAGTTGCTGATCAACGTGAAGCAGTTCTATCGATATGGCTAAGTGAAAGGCAGCCCTTCCTGCAGTCCTGTACCATGGCCATCTTATTGTTTGCATCACTCATTTTTTTTCTCTCTGTATTTTAATCGTAATAAAGACACAAGTTATTTTTCAATTAATTCAAAATATGTATTTGTTTTATTGGGATTTGGTGCCCATATATTGAAAGGCTATCTGGTGAAGGACTATTCAACAGGTGAAGAAAAACAGGAGAGAAATTCAATGGCGGGCTATTGCAGCACAGCTGCATTGGCTACAACGCTGGGATTGTTGACCACCTCACCGAGAGAGTCGAGCACCTCCTTGCGGTAATCATCGAATTCACCATCAATCTCGTTGATTGTCTGGTCCTCGATAACGTAAAGCATACAACCAGTTTCGCGTATCAGGCGTTCATCGTGAGAGACTATAATGACACCGCCCTCATACTCGTTGATGGCCTCGGCCAATGCATCGATTGATTCAATGTCCAGATTATTGGTCGGCTCATCGAGAATGAGCACATCTGGTGCGCTGAGGCACAGCTCGGCAAGAGCAACGCGCGCCTTCTGGCCACCAGACAGATCCTTCATTTTAATGGTATGGGCATGGCTGACCAGCCCAAAGGAGCCCAGCGCTTTGCGTGCCTTCTCGTGCGGCAAGTTAAATAGACGCTGCAGATATTCAGCCGCCGACTCTTCGGCAGTCAAATGCTCGCCCGAATGCTGATCGAAGCGTCCCACATGCAGTCGATGATTTTTACGCTGCTCGCCCTGCTGCGGCTGCAATTCGCCGAGCAGCAACTTGAGGAACGTTGATTTGCCGACACCGTTGGGGCCCACAATAGCAACGCGACTAGTCAGATCAATGCCAAAATCGGTCTTGATAAACAGTGGCTTCTGGCCATCAAAGGCAAACGTGACATTGTGCACACCCAGAATGGGGGGTTGCAGCTGGGAGGGCTCGGGAAATCGGAATTTCACAATGTACTCCTTTGGACGGGCGAGTAGCTCTTGGGGGCCATCATCCTCGTCCTGTTTCTGCTGTTTCGATTTATTCTTCTCCTGCTTGCGTGTCAGCGTTTCCTTCTGTTTCTTCTCAGCTGCCTTCTTCGACTGGCCGTGGGCCTTAAGTTCGCGGATTCGCTTCTCCTGCTTCTCATACTCCTTGATCATCTCGCGTCGCTTCTGCACGTACATCTTCTTGAACATCGAGTAGTTGCCCTTGTAGTAGTGCAATTTCTTCTGATCCAGATGTATAATCTCGTTGCATACATTATCCAAAAAGCTTTGGTCGTGAGAGACAATTAATAGTGTTTTCTTCCAGCCCTGTAAATAGTTATCTAGCCAAATGACTGCATTCAGATCCAAATGATTTGTCGGCTCGTCCAGCATGAGCAACGTTGGCTCCAAATAAAGGGCGCGGGCGAGTGAGACACGCATCCGCCAGCCGCCAGAGAATTTGTTTGTTGGTCGATCCTGCATCTCCTTGCTAAAGCCAAGACCGGCCAGAATGCGACGGGCTCGCGCCTCCGCCGAATATGCACCAATCGCTTTTAGCTCAGCAAATGCATCGTTAAGCTCCTCCTGAACACTCATATCGCCATTGGCGAATTGCTTTTCCAGCTCTTCGCTCTTATTCAGCATCTGGGTACGCTTCACATCTGCCTCCAGTATGGACTCAATGGCCGTCTTGTCTGTGGCAACCACCTCCTGTTCGCAGAGCAGCACATCAATGTTGGGCGGTATAGCGAACGCGTGCGTGGCTATGTGACGGAGCAGCGTCGTCTTGCCGTGACCGTTCGGACCCACCAAACCATAGCGACGACCATGGGCAATCAGCAGATTAGCATTCACAAACAAATCATTGCCTGTCAAAATTGGGGTTTAGGAAAAACAAAGAATTTTCAATTATTATCCAACTAACTAAATATCTGAGAAGATGAATGACTTCAAAATGTTTATCTAAAGATGAACCCACCTTTGGCCGATATCGTGAAATTCTCAATTTTGATGTCAACAGCATGCTCCAGGGCCGCCTGTTGGCCAGCGCTCTTCTGCACCTGGGACATGGTGAAATTATTGTCGAGATCTGATTGACCAGTGCCGCCCTTTTTCGTCATTAGCTCTATTTGTCGTTCGTATTCCTGTTCTTTCTTTTGCTTCTTCTTCTCCTTATGGGACATTTTCTTTTCCTTGGACTCGGCAAACGCTTCCGACGACTCTTCGGATATGGGCGTGGTCGCCAACTCTTCCACTGCCGTTGGCTCAGGTACTGCTTCGACTTCGTTTAGCGTTACGGTGGCAACTTTTGCGCTTAAGGATTCCTCAATTGGCGCTGGCGGCACCTCCTCTTTAATTAGCTCTTTCACATTTTCGCCATTATTATCGCTTGATTGATCCTTTTGTTCTTGCTGCTGCTTTTTCTTAGATTGTTTCGCTGGCTTGACCGTCACAGCTTCTTCGAGCTCCGGCTCCTCATCAAGATCCTCATCATACTCTTCGTCCACGTCCACACTCACATCATCATCGTCACTCAATGCAAATTTATTGGATATATACTGTTGCTTCTTTTTAGATTTCTTGGCTGCAGGCTTGGCTATGGCAACCACTTCCTCATCGTCCTCATCATCGTCATCATGCTCAACATCGTCATCATTCAGATTCACATCCATCACATCATCGTCGTCATCATCGCTAAAGCCAGCATTCGCTTTCTTCTTGCTGTTCTTCTTACTTTTCTTTGCCTGCTGCTGTTTCTTGGCAGGTGACTGTGATTTGGCGACGGCCGCTGTCTCCTCATCGGAACCATCGCTTGTGGCTTTTGATGTTGGCTTTGCCGGCTGCTCATCATCACTCCAATCATCGTTTCGCTTGCCCTTTTTACCCTTCTTCGCTGCCTTCTTCTGCTGCTGCTGCTTGCTTTGCGTGGACTTTACGCTTTCAAGATCATCGCCGTCACCGTTGTTGTTCAATTTGCTGTTGCCTACGGATTCATTATCACTGGAATCGCCACCGCCGCCGGCAACACGCTTTCCCTTTTTGCCCTTCTTGTTCGTATGCTTCTTCTCGTTGACAATCACTTTTTCTGGCTGCTCCTTATCGTCATCGAAGCGCTCCTTATTCTTACCCTTAACCTTGGACATGTCGATATCGATGTCGATGTGTCTGCTGTTGACAATCAAACAATCAAAACCAAAATACCAAATAATTCGCTGGCGAAATTTGTTGGAAAGCTTACGTTGGTGTTGTCGTCGACGGCTTTCACGTGCACAGCTGGCAAATGTGCCAAGTGTGGAGCTAGCTAGCGGAAGAAGAAGAATCACAAATGATGTTTGGATTTGTGTGAGTGTGACCAGTCTTTGTGCGTGTGTGTGTGTGTGTGTGTGTGTGTGTGTGTGTGTGTGTGTAATGAAATTTCTATCGGAATCGTGATGTCATCGTTTGGAGCTAGTTCACAGATGAAATCGATCTGAGCCTGGAGACGCGTTTGCTTAAATTAAATAGATATAGATTTAGAATTATGCTATTTAGAAATGCTATTTGTTAATTTTTCATAAATTACGTGTAGACTGCTGCAATCAGGCAGAATCATAGCCATGCCGTCCGATAAGAGCTCAAGCTTATCGATGTATCGATAATTTTTTTTTTTTTGCCATAAATGTCGCCGAGCTACATAATTGTTTAATAAACAATTAATCACTAATATAAACAAAATAGTGCGTGTGATATTCGAAGTAATATCACATACCCTACATTGATTCAGTTACAACCGTTGTCCGCTTCACGGGAAGAAGACAAACAGACAAACAAAAACAACAACGAAAACAATATTAACAACAGAGCTCGAGCCACAACCCCAAGGAGATTGCGACTCGCAACGCAATCAAAAAAAAAAAATTCCATAAAACGGAAAATAACATACGTTACGCGAAAAAGAGGGACTTGACAGGGGAAGGGGGCCGCGCGCATAGCCCAAAGGTGGTTAACAGCAGCAGCAGCAGAAAACAACAGCAGCAACAACAATAACACGACTATCGAGACCTTGAGAACTTTAAAGAAATAGCAACAAAAAAGCTCGAAAAAAATATTAACAAAAAACGCAAACAGAGCTGAGCGCAGAGAGGCAGGCATCCACATCGGCCGCCAAGTTATGGAGAGTGACAATTTCCCGCAGCGCGCCAATTAATAATAATATTAATAAACCAAAAACCAAAAAAAACCGAAAAAAATAAATATAACGAAAACAAAAACAAATGTATGGAGAAAGGAGAACTCGGAAGTTGTGAAAACAAGTAAACGTAAGAATAAGAACCAAAACAAAAGCTAACGCTTTATGCCAATAACCAATATTAAAATCAGCAGTGCCGCCGGAAACCCGTCCAACACCCTCACCCCACCCTTCACACGCACACAGCCACAACCACATACACACACACACACACTGAGACATACACACACACACACACACACACTGAGACATACACACACACACACACACACACCAGCAGCAGCACAATGGCAGCGGTAGTTGCGGCAAAAGCAAACGGCGGCAGCGGCAGCGGTAACGGGAACGGCTGCGTCGCAATTATGACAGCAGTCGATGCGGAGAACGGAGACGCCAGCTGCGCATCGAACGGACGCGAGGCGCGCAATCTTGCAGAGAAGCAGCGACGGGACAAGCTGAATGCCAGCATACAGGAGCTGGCCACAATGGTGCCGCATGCGGCGGAGTCAACGCGACGACTGGACAAAACAGCCGTGCTACGTTTTGCAACGCACGGCCTGCGGCTGCAGTACGTCTTTGGCAAATCGGCGACGCGACATCGCCGCAGGCTGAATATGAAAACCGCTGGCGGTGGCAGCGTTGCCATTGGCACCAGCATCGCTGGTGGTGTTGGTAGTCATAATAATAGTAATAATAACAACAACATCGGTGTCATCGCTGGCGATACGCCGCAATTGACGGAAACGTTGATGCAGTTACTCGACAGCTTCTTCATCACGCTCACCTGCAATGGGCAGATAGTGCTCATCTCGGGCAGCGTCGAACAGCTACTCGGCCACTGCCAATCGGACTTGTATGGACAGAATCTGCTCCAGATAACCCATCCCGATGACCAGGCGCTGTTGCGCCAACAGCTAATACCACGCGATATCGAGACGCTCTTCTATCATCAGCGACGCCAACAGCACTCGCATTCGCACTCGCATTCGAAATCGCAGTCAACGTCGGCCAGCGAGGATGATGACGATGAATCGGATATGCTCGAACCGGAAGCGGAACAGGAACCGGACCAGGAACAGGATCATGAACACGATCACGATCACGATGAGGAGGATGTGGAACGGGCGCGCATACGCACGCCCAGTCCGCGAACGATCGCCCATTTGGCGGACATCGATGAGCGTCTACGCAGCGATCGACGCTGTTTCACTGTGCGCTTGGCGCGTGCCTCAACGCGTGCCGAGGCAACCCGTCACTTTGAGATGGTCAAAATTGATGGATGCTTTCGGCGCAGCGACTCGTCGGTGACGGGTGGTGCGGCCGCCAATTTTCCAATCGTATCGCAGCTGATAAGGCGATCGCGCAATAACAACATGTTCGCTGCCGCAGCAGCTGCAGCAGCTGCCGCAGCAACAGCAACGACAGAAACAACAGCATCAGCAACAGCAACATTAACATCGCCTGCCTGCATACCGCAACACGATGCGATCGCACAGGCGGCACTGCATGGCATCAGTGGCAATGATATCGTCCTGGTGGCAATGGCACGCATCATCCGCGAAGATTCCACCTGCCTGAGCCTAATGTGCCGCCAACCGGAGCCGTATCAACTGGAATACCAAACGCGGCA